>JAGKPW010002174.1:2504120-3071832 GCA_019926035.1 Melaleuca alternifolia
TTAACAATTGATGCCATCACACAATCTGTTTTGTAGAATCAAAAGACAATATCAAGTAACGGCAACGTACCAAAGTTATACGAGACAAAAATTGAACGTGCAATGGAATCTCTAGTGAAGGTAAAAATCTAATCAATAGAACTTTTGAATGGATTCAATCACTTACAAAATTGTAATGAAATTTGCATAAGTGAAAATACCCAAGCAAAGTCTAGTCTCAACGAGTTAATTGGATAGAATTAGCCAGGATAGAATTGAGAGATAATGTTTGATCCCTTTCGTTTCTTGTGATTTTCTTCTTTGATACCCTATATATCCTTTTGTATACTTATACATTTAAAATTTCTTTTGAGTTCCTTTAATTGAATTGCTGATTTTACTTTTGCAACATGCGACTAAAAGATTCTAGTGCAAAATTATCTCACACATTAAAAAGATAGCTACAACCTACATATATTTAAACTTTATTTTGAATCCACGCAAATTAGGAATTTCATTGTTCAAGATTATCCATCTACCAAGCAAACATTAGGATGTTGGTAATTAACTCAAGTAAGAGTTGATAATGCAAAACTTATTGATAACTTAACTGGATAAAAGTTGATAAATGCTCTAACTGAGATCTATAATTTTTGAAAATAGTTGGGAATTCATATTGCATCATATTTTAGTGATTCCTTAGTTTGGGCTCATGTTGAAAAAGGAAACAAAAATTACAACCCTTTTCGAAGCCCTTTTGGTTAATTGCCCAAATCCAAAGTGAAAGTCGCTAAAGCTGTAACTAGCAAGCAAGGTAGAAGCTATGATTGCTTCGGCCATAACAGCAAGCTAGGGGTCCAACCAAGCAGTAGTCGCATATGCTAAGTCGTATCGAGCAAGTAGCGATCACTTAAGCCATTACTAGCAAGGAAAAAGTTATGGTGTGGATAAGGGGAATCCTCTAACAGAGGAACCAACTTTAAGATGAGCGAGGGGAATCGATCCTTTTTTTAAAGATCAGTCTGATTGCAGTTGAAGTAAAATAAGTAAGGCAAATAAAAGTTGTTAAATGAAGAGAAAAGTTTGTACATCAACTTTTTTAAAGCAACTTAAATGAAAACAACAATCAAATTGCTTGAAAAATTTGTTGAACTAGAACAAATGGCTGACATCTTTGGTTGTATGCTTGCCTTATGACTGAAATTGAACATAAGCTTCTTAGGGAGATAACTTAAGTACGTGTAGAAAGTAAAGAGCTTATTTAGTATGGTTGGAAAGTTTTTACAGGCACTAGAATTGGGAAACCAAACCTAATTTGAAGTTCAAATTCAATTTATACAATCAATCCGTTACGAGTATTCTTCCCATCTTCAGAATCTGATGGCTTATTTTCCTGTGAATGCATTGATAGACTCTTTGTAATGATTGGTCGTAGTGTCGTTCTTCTTTGATTCCCTTGGTTTCCCTATTATGCATGATGATTTTCCTAACGAGAAACACTACAAAAAAACTATTTTTTGGCTACGAACTTTTAGCCACGACCGCATATCCGTGGCTAAAGGCGATGGCTTTAGCCACGCTTACCGCATGTTCATCGCTACGTCGCTACGAATAAGCAGTCGTCGCTATTTGCTACGGAAACAGCAACGAATCGTCAAATGTCGTCGCTGATCAGCTACGACAGGCGTATCGGTCGCAAAGTTCGTCGCTATCAGCTACAAGTTCAAACTTCCGTCGCTAATTCGCCACAATAATAGTTACGAAGAAATTCTCGTCGCCACATTAGCGACAAAATTGAAAGGTCGTCGCCACTCAGCGACGACTACGATCGTCCGTCGCAAATTCCCGTCGCAAAATTGCTACAGACCCAAATGTCGTTGGTATAAAGCGACGCCCGTAGCGTCGAACACCACATTCGTGACGAATTTGTTACGGACGTAAAGAGTTGTCACTATGTCCATCACAAATTAGCTACGGGGGATGTTTATGTCGCTAATTAGCTACGACTATAACTTTCCGTCGCTAATTAGTGACGGATTTAGCGACGAGATACTTATCCATCGCTAATTCCTGACGCTAAATCTTTTACTTTCTTCTCCCCCAGCCTGAAATACCCATCTCCGTCCTTCCTCTGGCCGCCCAAAGAACCCTAAGGTATGTGCATTTCTCCTCTCTTGTTTTTTTATATACTATCATGAAAATGATGTTATGGCGTCGTGTGGGCTTGGTCTTAAGCGGTATTTTGCGCATCGTGTGGGTTTTGGGGAGTTTGAAACGTGTGGAAGACGTTTAGAGGTCGAACGGCGCACAAACTGCCCCCCACCCCCGCGACCCCATGCACCGCACATCGATCTCTATATATTCAATTTCCTGATAAGTGCATGCGGTCTTAATTAATTGCTATAATTATACTAATTTAACAAAAATGTTACTGTGATGATGAAATGCCCCAAAAAAAAAAAAACTGTATGCACCCCAAAATTTTCTGTGGAAATGAAAAAAAAAATTCATCACAATAAAATGGGCGGCTGAAAATTTTAAAATAAATTGGGGGGGGGGTTGTAACCCATTCTTTTTTGCAATGTGAAGAGGAAAATTTTTTAGGGTTATGCTTAAAAAAAGCTAGGGAACACATGACATACGTTTTGGTCTTCCCCCAAAAAAACATTTGTCAACTAATTTGTTTGTCCAAAAAAAATTACCTTAGTTTCGTTAAAATTATCAGCTTGTATATGTTATACCTTAATTTGTGCTTGTGATTCGATAATTTATTTATTTTTCCTTATATGTTCCAATAATAATTAGTCCAAAGCGTAATATGGTTATTGTAGGTACGGGTCCATTTCGTAGGCGAACGGCTCAATTGATGTGGATGCAATTTGCATCAACTTGACACCTTTAGACTAGCAACAAGTAAGATTTCTAACTGCATGATTTTTTTAAATTTTGGAGCCATACTACGTAACTATTCTTTAACACAATCTACATATATATATTATTGGCCGACTTATAATTCGAATAGTGTCTCTCATTGACAATATTGTGTACGTACATCTTATAATATTAATTAACAACCATACGTGTTAATTAGCTTTCCTAATATTGATACAGAGACAATGCAAAGAGACAGGTCTTGGATGTATAATAAGAACTTACCTAGACGTGGAGGATTGACGGATGAATTTCGTCATGGTTTGGAAATGTTTTTACAATTTGCATGCAACAAAGTTGAGTTCATGGATGGGAATAAGTTACGGTGTCCGTGTAAAAAGTGCAGAAATGGGAAGTTTCACGATGTTGCTAAAGTTGGAGAGCATCTTTGTAGATTTGGTTTCAAACCGAACTACTATAATTAGACTTGTCATGGTGAACCATTTATATCCGATATAGGATCTCAAAGAAATGACCGATTTCTTGTTAGGGAAGAATGTACCTATGACAACCATTTGAATCCATACCAGCGGATGGTGATTGATACAACTGGACAGGATCTGCACCCGGAATTAAACTTTGCAATTACTAGTGGTAGTCATACAGTTGAACATGGGGTTCCTAGTCATACCTCACACTTGGATGACATTGGAGGAACAATATTACATGATGAGGATGCTTGTACTCAGTTTCGGGATATGTTGAAATCAGCAGATGAACCCTTATACTCAGGTTGTGACAACCACACAAAGCTTTCTGTCACTGCAAGAATGTTAAATATTAAGGCAGACCATAATGTGTCTGAGGCTTACTTTAACTCCTTCGTTGATGTAATGCGGGAAACATTATCTCGTGATAACATAATGCCAAATGATTTTTATGATATGAAGAAGCTAGTTCATAACTTAAGTCTGTCTTGCGAATGGATTGATGTTTGTATTAGGGGTTATATGTTATATTGGAGAGATACTGCAAATGCAAAATCATGCAAATTTTGCAATGAACCTAAATACAAGGTTAACAGGACACTCCATCGTCGTCATAAATGTAGGCCATGCAAGCAAATGTTTTATCTGCCTTTAATCCCCAGATTGCAAAGATTTTGTGCGTCTCCAGCCACTGCTGAATACATGACTTGGCATGCATATCATCAGACAGAAGAGGATGTAATGTGTCATCCGTTCGATGCACCTGCATGGAAGTATTTTGACAGAACATACCCTGAGTTTGCGAGTAACCCTCGAAACATCCGGCTTGGTCTCTGTGCAGATGGATTTGCCCCATTCGGGAACACAGGAAAAAGTTATTCATGTTGGTCAGTTATCTTAACTCCGTATAATCTTCCACCTGATATGTGCATGAAAACACCTTATATGTTTTTGACATTGATCGTGCCTGGGCCGCAAAATCCGAAGAAGTTGATTGATATTTATATGCAACCATTGATTGAAGAATTAGAAATGCTATGGAATGAAGGTGTCCGTACGTATGATATTTGTAGTAATCAAACATTTGTAATGAAGGCTGTTCTTCTTTGGACGATAAATGACTTCTCAGCTTACGAAATGTTATTTGGGTGGAGCACATCTGATATGTTAAGATGTTCAATATGCATGGAAAGATCAAAAGCATTCAGGTTAAAACATGGTAAGAAGGCTTCATATTTTGATTGCCACAAGCAATTTTTGCCGATAAACCATCAATTTAGAAGGAATAAAACAGACTTCGCCAAGAACAGGGTTGAAACAACACCTCCACCCTTGAGGTTGACCAGGGAGCAACTTTGGGAGCGCGTGCATATCTTTCCTACTGTTGTTGACAACCCCAATTTTACTACTTATGCGTACGGAAGTACGCATAAGTGGACTAAACGCAGTATATTTTGGGAGCTACCATATTGGAAGACACATATTATTCATCATAATATTGACGTCATGCACATCGAAAAGAATGTTTTCGAAAATGTCATCCATACGGTGATGGATGTCAAGGGAAAAACGAAAGATAACTTGAGTTCAAGAAAGGACATGAGAGATATTTGTGATCGGCCTACACTAGATGTTGACGCAACTAGCAGGGGGCCGAAACCAAAAGCAGTTTATACATTGACTAATGATAAAAAAACGTGCCGTTTGTAATTGGTTGAAATCGGTGCGCTTTCCTGATAGGTATGCTTCTAACATAGGGAGATGTGTCGATTTGAATAACTTAAAGTTGACGGGTTTGAAGAGTCATGATTGTCATATATTTTTGGAGCGGCTAATTCCCATAGCAACGAGGCAATTCCTACCAAACTTTGTCTGGGACACCATTACGGAGTTGAGTAACTTCTTTCATGATATTTGTTCGACAGTGTTAAAAGCATCACACATGGAGAGCCTAGAGAGAGATATTCCGATTATTCTTTGCAACTTAAAAAGGATATTCCCTCCTTCGTTTTTTGACTCGATGGAACATCTATTAGTTCACTTGCCGTATGAGGCCAAAGTTGCGGGACCGGTGCAATTTCGATGGATGTACCCATTTGAGAGGTTAAGTAACCTTTTTACCTAGCTAATTAACATTTTGATGTTGACCTTTCTATAATTGTATATGTATAAAGAAATTGATATTATTTTATAGGTTCTTAATTCATTTGAAGAAAAAAGTGAAGAATAAGAGGCCTATTGAAGCTTCAATTTGTAATGCATCTATTGTGGAAGAAGTTTCGACATTTGCATCATATTATTTTGAGCCACACGTTCCATGCAAGAGGCATAAAGCTGGACGAAATGATGAGGGCCCTACTGATCTCAATTGTAACTCAATATCTATTTTCAATTATCTTGGAAGACTAAATGGGGTATGTAAGGTTCGGTATTTAACGAGCGAAGAATGGCATGCAACACATCTATACATTTTATTGAATTGCCCAGATGTGGATCCGTACTTTGAGTAAGTACAACAGGGTTGCAAATATACATATATTTATCAACTTACATTAGGGCTGATATCTAACATTTTGTTGCTCTCTTTTTATGTCATTTTCTGAACAGGATTTTTCAAACATCGTGCTTGTTTGGACTACCCCCAAATGAGGCTGATCGTTTGTGTAACCTACAATTTCCAGCATGGTTGAAAAGAAACGTTAGTTTGTTGACTATCACAGTTCAATTTGTTTGTTTTGTTTTAAATGCTATATTTATTCAAATAACCAATTGTGAGATCTGTTTCGTTTGTCACCCTAAGTTCAAACGTATCCTGGTCAAGTTGATGCGCAAGGATTGATATATAATTTGTCGATGGGTCCAAAGACAAGAGCATGAACTTGGCCGGCATATTTTATAAACGGGTATAATTTTCATTCGCTTGAATATGGACAAGGCAAAACCACAATGAATAGTGGTATTTGTGTGCAATCATCTGATGGTGGCAATTTGACGGATGAATTTTATGGGTTGTTAGATGAAATCATAGAGATAGAGTATCCTGGGTAATTATTGCACGTTGTGTTATTCAAATGCACGTGGTTCGACCCTGTCAAAGGAATGAAGGTGCACCCCCGGTTTAAATTGGTTGAAATAAATCACAAGAGAAAGTATATGAAATATGAATCATTTGTCTTGGTACAACAAGCAATTCAAGTATATTACGCATCATACCCTAGTTTGAAGCGTGACACGGCTGATTGGTGGGTTGTATGTAAAACCAAAGCACGAAGAAAAATCGAGGAACACTATAAGTGTTCAGCATATCAACAGGAGGCAAGTACTAGTGGCTTCTTTCAAATTGAATTATATGACATCCCAACTTTACGAGATCCATCAGAAGCAATGGTAGATGTGGATGCGTGTGAGATTGGAGGATCAACAGGAGCAATTGTTGATGACGAAGAGTTTGAGACAGAGGATGAAGACTATTTCGAGGACGAAGATGATGAACAGGACGATGACGATGACAATGCTGATGATTCCGATACAGACTTTGAGTTTTGAGGGATTATTCAAAACTTCTTTAATGACATGCAGATTTGAATTTAATTAGTGTGTTGTTAGTGTTTTGAACATTTGTAATATTGTATACATGAGGGAGGTGAAATATATGTTGATTATTATAGATAATTTAAAAGTTATTTTCGTGGAAAACAAACTTCTTGAATTAATAAAATCAAAATAATATTTCATGAATAAGTGATATTTGAAGTATATAATAAAAAATTCAAAATAAGAATAACAATGATTTCGTTTTTATTAATTCATATTATATTTATATAATCAATTATATTTCTATCTTGTAATATAAATTCAACATATATTGATATATATTTAGTATTTTATTGGACTTGTGGTATATCACAGTATGGAAAATGATAACAAAGGATCTGTAATTATTACATATTTTAGGTTTTAGTATTTTAGGTATATTAGTATAGTTTGCTCTTTAATAAAATTTTATTGGGGACTGATGGAAGGGGAAAAAAGAATTAAAAAAATTAGGATAGTGAACAAATTAGCTACGGAAATTCACCGTTCGTGGCTAAATAGCCACGGCTATTTAGCCAAAGCCGTCGCCAATTACCCACGGCCCACGAAAAGCCGTTGCTAATTAGTGACGACCGGTAAAACGTCGTCACCAATTAGCGTCGGTTAGCAACGACCGTCGCTATGTTGCCATGACAGAAATACAACCATCACTACTTAGCGACGAACATATCTGTACCATCGCTAAATAGCCACGGTCAAGCTTGTGCTGTGGCAAATTAGCCACGGCGTATATACAACAGTCACTAATTAGTGACAGAAAAACATGTGCCGTCGCTCTATCGCCACGGCCTCGCAAGTTAGCGATGGCTAATCTAAAGCCGTGGCAAATTAGCCACGGCAGATATAAGCCATCGCTACTTAGCAACAGACCAATTCGTGCCGTCGCTATATAACGACGGTCAGGTTGGTTGTGTCGCAAATTACCCACAGTTGATGTAACGCTGTGGCAAATTAGCCACGGCCGATACATTATTGTCGCAAATTAGCTACGGCCGTGCTTGTGCCATCCCTAATTAGCTACGACACGTACGACTGGCCGTCTCAAATTTGCGACAATACCATTTTCCTGTCGCTATTTAGCGAACAATGATTTTGAATTTGCATTTAGCGACGGGGTATGTTTAAGCCGTCACTAGTTAGCTACGGCCCTCTTCACCCGTCGACGATTAGTTACGGATTTATTCTTCACCTGTCGCCGACTGGCCCTCTTTCAATTTGTATTTAGCGACGGATAATCATGTTGGCGTCGCTAAGTTGCTACGGGCTTTTTTCTTCTGTAGCTAAGTAGCTACGGCTTTGTTCATTGCCGTCGCTAATTAGCGACGGTTAGGTTATTTCCGTAGCTAAATCGAGTATTTTTAATAGTAAGTGGACTGATCACTCGCTCTCTGTCTTACGTACGTCTGCTAAGGTTTTAGAGAGACCGCTCGTCCTTCGTTGCCGGACTATCGACCGAGCCCTAAGCGGTCGATCTCTTCCCTCCGCCGCTCATAAGAGTTGCTTTGATCGGCGACCGAGCCCTAGTCGTGAAGTCTCACTCGGCGATCGAGCCCTAGGCGTGAAGTCTCGCTCGGCGAAGGATCCTCCTCCACCGGTCTTCGTCAACCGCTCCTCCGTCGCCTCTCATCCTCAACCGCTCATCCTCCACGGGTCATCATCCACCAGACCTCCCACCCTTAACGTCTCGAAAGGTTTTCAATCCTCAGGTGGGATTTTCTTTTCTTTTTGCCTATGATTTTCTTTTCTTTTCTTTTTTCTGACCGGTGCTTGGGTTTTATCCACATGCTGTCACACAAACCAGATTTGGGTTGTCTCAATATAACTGGTTGTTTGATGACTGTATTAGCTGATTGGTTGATTATCTCAGTCACATGAGAGGATTAACATTCAAAATCTTTTGAAGTACAAATGGCAAGTATTGCATATTGGATTCATAGATAGGATCACAGGCTGCTATCTATTGCGGACTTTTTAGTGTAGTGACTTTAAGTAAAAGCTTTAATGGTTTGGTTCTGCCTTCCAAGTGTTGATAATTTTCCGTTTAGTTAATCAACAAAACAAACTTGGGTTTTCATAGAGAAGTGTTTGGTTCCCCATGCAAGCAGGCTCAAACAAAAGCTTAAAATGATTCGGACTAGTAGTACTTGTTGTAAATAACTTATGTTGTGTTAAGTAAAGCATGCTGGATCTTCTGCCTTAGGTAATTCTTTGTTGTCTATACACAATTCGATTAATCTAATAGGTGCATCGATTGGAATTTGGGACTAAAATTATTAGTATAATGCGGTGTAGGTTTTGGAGGTTCTCTACAAAATTCCTTAGGGGTAACAAAGGCTGTTAAAATGGTGAGTTCAAAATAAGGATATGCTAAATGTAGTGAATAATGTAATTTTATTTTATCTTTAATTAGGTTTTCGCTAACTAGTATTATGCCGATTGTAGAGACCTGGAGGTCGTCGTGGAGGAGTTGGGGGTCGGCGTGGGGTGTTTGTACGTTGTCGTGGAGGTGGAATTAGGATTCAAGATTCCCCTTCCCCGACAACGCCATCGCCATCGTCGCCGACCCTTTGGACTTCCCCCGTACCTTCAGCAACACATTCACCAGACCAAATACCACAAAATGTTGATGCTATTGGTGACGGCCACATTGGCACATCCTTCCAGACACCTCCACCAGCAAACATTGGCTTTACGGCCGACCCTACACGAAATATGGCTGGGCAAGTTTACCAGAGGCGAGGTGAAAATAATGAAGGAACCTGGTTCATCAACAGAACCATCGATGGATGAGGAACAAATGGAAGTAGATTCTGAGGGACGGAGGTTAATAGGACCACTTGGAGATTCGTAAGTAATTTTGTTTTTTTTTAGTTTGTTCAACACCTTACATGGTTTTATACATTTTTTGTCAAGTAAAGAGGGCTATAAAATTTTGTAGGTTCACAAGAGCGTCGTATGTTGTGAGAGAGTTGAATAAAATAATCGACGATCATTGGAGTGGGCCGTATACTACATACAGCAGCACTTCAGAAGAAGTGAAGAATTTGTGGTAGAATGAGTTCACGGTAAGATTATGGTGATAAATTTATGACAACAATTAATTGATGTATTACAACTGTTAAAGGTTTATGGATTGGTACTGATTGCAGAGGCAATTTCGATGGTCACCTGAAGTTGAGAACGAGATGAGGAGGATTTTCAATAAGAAGGTTGGCGATCACATGAGAAATGTGATGAACAAAGCAAAGTCAAAACAACGAAGGCCATTGTACATTAAAACGGAGGACTGGATGGAGATGCTGCGAATATGGGGAAGTGAGAGCTTCAAGCAATCGAGCGAACGGAATAAAAAAAATCGAGGATCCTGTAATTCTAGTGATGGTGGGAATGTCACATATGTCGGGGCTCTATCAACATCGGGGAGCACATGTCAAGGATAGTAAGTACATTTGGCATACTTTGTAAGGACAAAAGATCCATTATATAGAATGAGCATAATGTTTATATTTTGTAGGCAAAGGAATTGGGCAAGGAACCGACGGCCATAGAAACATTTGAACGGGCATTTCAAAAGAAAGACAAGACATTGACGAGCGATCGAGCAAAAGCGGCTAAGGTTTGTGAACTTTACCTTAACTCATGCTAATGTAAAGAATCTTATGTACGGTTTGATGATAATATCGATAATGTATGAAAAATTTGAGGAACTCTGCATGACGGCGGCGGCGGCGGATAGTGGTGGTGATAGTGTTGGCGCGTCTGATCGAGAAATTGATCAGGCTTCATTATGGATGGAGGCATCGGGTGGGATTAAGAAAGGGAAAGTATATGGGTTAGGCTCATTGTCAAGGGAGTTTGCTAGGAAGATGGTTGGGACGTCAACCCAAGGTGCATCTACTTCAAGGAGCAGTCGACATGATCCGAACATGGCCCAAGAAATGAGGCGGTTGAATAAGTTACTTGTTGAAAAAGATTCACAAATACATGGATTGGAAAGAAAATTGGCTCGAATCTTGTGCCGCCTGGAGATGTCAAATGATGAGGATGAGGATCCAGCGGATGATGATGGGCATGGTGAAGGTGAACATGGCGATGATGAGATGGCTGATGATGATGCTGAAGATGCTGATCTTGAAGATGCGACACTATAAAGGAACAACTTGGCTCTTGGTAACTAATAATCCTTATATGAGGTTATTTTGATTAAGTGTTGCGATCAAAGTTCCAGCTTGTTGTAATGGGATTATGTTGTTATATTATATACATTTTTCAATTCATGTTTGCTGCGACCTAGATGAAACATGCATGTCTATGACTATCTCACATGCCGATTTCCATTATTTGTGGATAGTGTTGTTGCAATTACATTAATATTGCTATACGAAATGATGATGATGAAATGACAGTTTTTTTGTTGTTGTGTATGATCAATTGGACAGCAATTATGTTTTGTGAGATGAGGCAACATGTGAAGTAATAGAAGGAAGAATGCATGGATGAAGCGATTCCCGGGCATCGGGTTTTTCAAGGAGGAAGAATTGTGTTACATAAGGGTTGTAAGTTTGAATACTGGAAGTAGTGTATTTTGTGGGGCCGTTTTGGGGATGAGCAGAATTACAATGTTTTTCATTTTTAGACCGGAACAAGATTTTATGTTATTGTCGTTTTTTTTCC
The DNA here is from genome assembly GCA_019926035.1 of Melaleuca alternifolia. Classification (NCBI taxonomy): domain Eukaryota; kingdom Viridiplantae; phylum Streptophyta; class Magnoliopsida; order Myrtales; family Myrtaceae; genus Melaleuca; species Melaleuca alternifolia. Next base: position 2,515,727 of record JAGKPW010002174.1, read on the forward strand.
TTCTTCAGCAAATGTAATATAAAACGTTGTTGTAGCTTGTTGATTTCTTTGAGATGCAAAATATGTATCATGTCATACTATCACAAAATCAGGTTGCGGGTATAAGATATTGCCGTATGTCGGGGCCAAATTGCAATTGCATTGTTAAATTAGCGACGGATGGACTTACCAGTCCATCGCTAAATTGCGACGGGGCCATGGAATACCGTCGCTAATTAGTGACGGCAAGGAAAAAGGCCGTCGCTAAATTGCGAAGTGGACATAATAAAACCGTGGTTAATTAGCGATGGCAAGGCAACAGCCGTCGCTCAGTAGCGATGGCAAGGATAAACGGTGGCGTAGGTAATTAGAGACGGGCATCGTCTACCCGTAGCTACTTAGCTACGCAACACCGTGTTCCTTGACTAAATACATGACAGCTAATTAGCGACGGCAGACCATACCCTGTAGCTAATCGGTCGTCGCTAATTTTGTGACGGACATGGTACGTCGCTAATTACTAGCCCACAGGAGGAAGATGAGTTTGCCATGCAACGCATCGACAAAATTTGCTACGGAGAGCAGTTGTCACAAACTAGCTACGGCATTAGCGACGACACTTTTGCGACGATATTTACGACGACTGTTGAGGTCGTCGCTACTTGGCTACGAACCACCTAGCTACGATTTTGGCGATGGACTTTCAGTCGTAGCTGTTAGCGACGACTTTGGTTGTTTTCCCGTGGCTAATTTTAGCGACGCCCTATTGGCGACGAACAGGATGATGTAGCTAATGTCGTCGCAAAACGCTTTTAGCGACGACATTCTGCAAGATTGCCGTCGCTAAATCTGTAGCCAAAAAACAGTTTTTTTGTAGTGAAAAGAAACATCAATAAATTAGTTAATAAAGGCTGATAATTGCATCGTCATTGATAAATTTAAAGAATTGGAAAGAAAGATTAAAAAAAGGCTAAAAAAGGAGTTTTCTTTTCATAGATAAAGAAGTTGGTAATGTTGAAAAATAAAATTAATTACGCACTCGTAGTTCATTCAAATAAGAGTCGAACTAAATGCTGGTAAATTCTAAAAAGATCTGGTAAATCTGATGGGTGGGTAATCAAGACAAATAGAAGTAAATAACTCAAAACAAAGTTTTTAATTTAGTAGTGATAAAAGTTGGTAAGTAATAGAAATAAATGTGGGCAAATTAATATAAGTCTTCAAGTTATGGCGTTTTCTAAGAAAGACAAATGCATGATGATAGACAATAACGAAAGTTGATATCTAAAAAAAGTATGTAAACGTTAGTAAGTAACTCACATGAGAGTTGATAATCAAAGCTACTTAGTAATTTTATGGAAAAAAAGGTTTGTAAATTTCTAAACAGACTAATAACTTTATATAAGGATTGTTAAATTTAAGGTGTCGGTGAGAAATGCAAGTAGAAGTTGGACGTAACAAAATGGAATTTTTTTTTATGATTTACGAACTATCACAAAAAAAAAATCGCGAGTTCATAAAAACAGTGCAAAGCTACCAATAAGTTAAGGGAAAATTGAATGACGGGTTTTTTTTTTTTTGACAGTTACTAACTCTTTAAAAAATCTACCATCATGGAAAATTATCCACTTAGAATCGTCGTAATTGAGAGTATTGGAGGCAGTGGCATGATACAAAAGCAAACGAGTTCAAATTATAAGAGGGCATCAGTCCCCTTCGGTCATCAGGCATGGCTCAGTGCGATCAAGGCTGGTTCTCAGATCCATTAGGTAGGGTCATGGGAAAAAAGTTGTGGATGCCAGCTTAAACCAAGCAATGCCGGCTTGATTTCTGAGTTAATTCTCCGACCCGTCCATTTTACCTAAGAACCGGTCCACTTCAATCGATTTTAATCTTATCATTGTAAAAGTATATGTAAGTTGCTATAAAAGAGATTCGGACCTAATTGGCTAAAAAAGCCTTGAGTTACATCAATCAATTTGCCAGAGAAAGCTAATGTATCAATTATGTCAAAATTATAAACGGTAAAAATGGCCAGTTTAGATTGCAACTGGTTCCAATGGGTCCCCATTCAACTTTGGGTTTCAAAGACTTAGAACCGACCCTAATTGCGTAGGTTCTAGGTAAACGGCCTGCCTTGGAATGGATCCCTTGATTCAAATCTCGCTTTAAATTTGGTTAACGTGGGTGAGGACTTATCTCTAGGAAAAGCACTTGGAGTACTTCTCACTTCATGGTTACAATTTTGACAATTCATTCTCGCCTTATCTTATATAGGAGAACAGAAGTTTCTTTAGGAAGAAATGGAAAAAAGAAACAGGTAAATTTGCGCATGTTTGAGCGTGTATGCTCAAAGTCCACACACTTGATTGGCTTCAGAAAACTGTCCCCCACAAACACCCAATGAAAGCCAAATCGAAAGCAAAATAAACATATGAATAAACAAATACAAAAGGGTTTCCACTGATGAAGCCTCGCAGCCGAAAGTGCAATGGAGGGTAGAGGTATGGGGCCAAAAAGAAAGAAGCCAAAAAAAAGACATTATCTCATCCTCTCTCTATGTATAAGATATGGGATCGCAATGCCATCAGAAATACAAGATTCCCACTATTTGTCTCACCGGCGCATGACCCTGTTATCATTTGAAACATTCCTCCAAAAGAGAAGATAAAGATAAAAAAATAACAGAACAAAGAGAAGTGAGGCTGAGAGAGATTGTCGAATCGCAAAAAGCATGTGAGGTTTTAGCTGTCCCTTATGCGATCACGCTTCCTTCCACTATCTCCCTGGTCTCCAATTGACTTCACCATTGATGACCATGTCTTGCGAATTCCATCCTCGGAGAAGATTCCCCAGAAAAAGTGCCCACCAGATCATCTGGAGCGGACTGAGCGGACCTGTTTCCGTGTCCGAAAATGATTGCAACTTGATGATTCACGATCAAGGGGATTTCCCATCCGGTTGTGCTTTGGTGATGGAAAGAGTGAAATATATGAGTAGGATTGTTCCCACGCTCGATCTGCCACAGAGAGAGGGAAATGTTTAGTGAAGGGAATAACCATCAATTTAATGTCTAGTTGACATTTTAATATTGTAGTTTGGGTTCAATACAGCTAAACAATTATGCGATTGCTGAGTACGTGCTTTTAAGATTAGCTAATGGAGCTGAAAAGCTATGTAGAAAGATGGCCAGGTCAGGACACTCAAGATCGCTTACAAGGTAGCAAAGAAGAAGAGAATTTTCTTGGGATCAAGAATCCACGAAAGAGAAGTACGTCTCGAGCCGCTCCTCCAGACGATGCACTTGCCACCGGCTACGGTGCATTTGCCATCACCGACGATGCCAGCGATGGTGGTGGTGATAGTGATTTGATGATTTGCTCGTGCCTCATTGGAATGCTCGGTTGTTATCCTTCCGGCCTCCATGCTTGGCCTTTCCGGTGTACTGATGATAGCCTCTTCTGTTCAATATGCCGATTAATAAGCTAAGATGTTCTTTTGTCAAAGTTAATTTTAAATAAACAGAAAAAAAGATAGGAACAAAACCCAACCTCTATTGATGTGTCGATAAACAAAGCTACTATTAGGATCGAAATTACATTAGATTCATTGCTGGTAGAAAAAATTGCTTACATCCTTGCCAGTTGATTATTGACATGTAGAAAAATTCATTTAGAGAGTTAAACTCCAAACTCACACGTTACTCATCTAAAAGTCAATGTGTAACTTTTTGTTACACTAGGACCTAACAACAATACTTATATCAAAACCCTAAATCTTGATTAGGTAGCCCCATTTAATTTGACTACTCTCTAATACATGAAGCCTAGCCTAGAGATCTCCAAGTAGGATAGCACCGTTAGAGAGTTCCCTACGTTTCTTTTCAACTCTCAACTCCAAGAGAATTTAGGAGATGGAAAGCCAAAAGACAGATTCTTCTCACCCGTAAAATAGAGGGTGCCAAATCCATTAACTTTGTGGCCTAACCCTTATCTCCCTACCTACCTTTACTTCTTTCAGCCCACCACTTAAGAAAGCCATTACGTATTGGTATGGAAAATAATGAGTTTAATTATAAAAATTGGATCAATTGTGTATTAATTATCATGATAAATGGCTTCCTTATCTCGATAATTACCTTTTGGAATGAGCATACACAATATTAAATAAAACCACATGATGAGGAATGAGAACAAATCTTCCAAAATTCATGTGTACCTGCGTTATCTGCATCAGTTCTGTAATCGTGAGCATTGACATTAGCAGTAGCATAAGTCTTCTTCTCAGCTCCACACTTAAGGCTCTTCCTTGTGACTACTCCCTGCAAGTTTTTAAGTGTTATCTTGCCATGAAGAGCACAGGGATATTTCCCCATGGAATGAATATCGTAAATGTAAATGAAAGCTAGGACACAATGAGTTATATTTCTATCGAATTACATACCCATAAAAATGTTTTTAAGTGTCAGGCGAAATTTTAATGCAGTTGGAAAATTGGAAATGGGATTTCGATTTGAAGTTCATCATCATTCATACGTTAATCAAGAATTCGAGAAAAGCATATGTTGGAACTGGATAAATCATTATTCTTTCGGAGAAGATCATCCAGAAAAAAAGAACAAGATGAGAAACAACGTATTAGGGTAATTGAAGAGCCCGAAAATAAAATTATCACCATGATCCAGGAGCTCTTGGCATTCTCTTTCGTGGCGATGTTCGACAAGCTTTCCATGTCGACAACGAAATCCTCAGAAGTTCTCTGAATTCCCATCTTCCCCACTAAGTCATAACCCTTGCCAAATCCTGAAAAAGTTGTCACAGAGAGAGAGAGAGAGAGAGAGAGAGAGAGAGAGAGAGAGAGAGAGAGAGATAAATAGAACAGTGAAACTGAAATAAAATAAAGGACCGCTTTAGAAGAGTGAAACTCTCAATGAAAATGGACTAAATTTATGGATAAAGTATCATTTTCTAGAAAGAGAAACTGTATAAGTGCGGTGGACATGGCGCGCCGAACGGCGCAATTCCTCAGATATCACCTCATGACTAACAAGAGATGTGGGAGATTGAAACTGAAGCTAACGACTTGTTCAATGCATGTGTTGATCTTCTGTCATCCACCACAAAAATGGGTTTGAACAAAGTTAGAAACGCGGAGACAGCCTTTTCCTATACGAAAGAGTGCAGACCGAGACTGTTGTTGGGCTCCCAAAATTGGCTTCTTCTAGTGAAATATATATGAGTTAATAGTTCCACATGGGATCATTGGTATGACGTGGAACTCATTGATGTGATATGGAACAATATTAGGTTAACTTGTAACTCGTTATATTACTTTTAAGTATACGTGAATTCAACTAGATAAGTTGATGAGTTCACATCTGAACTCCCTCTGGCAATCTCCCAAGATGAAGGCATTGAACCTCTACTGCATGATCCCTACAAGTTATTTGAGAGCTAATAGTAGAGTGGTGGCTTTTGGCGAATATTTTAAGGAATGAATTTAGTAACCAATGTAGCTTCTGAGCAGCAGGCATTGTAGCATAGCTATGCACTTCCAACAAATGGTATTAGAGTCAAGTGTAAGGGATTTGGTGAATATCTCAAGGAAGGAATCTAGTGATCGCAGATTTCATGTAGGGAGCCGTTGTTGCTTAGCAAGTCAGGCCCAAACATTGAGCTCACACATAAGTGTTAGGTGTTCATAGATATTCAAGTTGAGATATCTTGATATAGAAGGATGCCTGCATTAAAGGAAAACAGACCTAACACTGAACTTGTTCGTGAGAGAGAAATTGTTAAAATATAAGTGTGAGTTATATTATAAAATCCTACTTTGGATAATTGGTATAGTGAGCAGTAGTTAATATATTTAAGTTGGCCAATAACTTATTGAATAATTTTTTTTAAGTAAACGTGGGTCCAACTAAATATCTTAATGGGTTTGAGCTTGAACTCTTTCTTGGTGATTTTTTTTAATGAAGGTATTGAATTTCTTCTATATGCTCCCAATATCGTCATCCTTTCTTCTTCACCAAAGTGTATATAAATCCCCAAAGCAACTAGCTTTCTGGGTTTCTTTTCTTTTGTTTCTTGTTTTTGAGTTGATAATAAAGAGAATTAGCCACACCTGTGGGCTGCATATGGTCATATGGACAGTTTTTTTCGGATAGGATAAGGTTGATTGGATGAAGATACCATGAATTTTTTTGATCCTATAGAATATTGGGGGAAAATTTGAAACAAGGGTGTCAATCGAACCGGTTTTCTCTTAAAAAAATTCAAAATAGATGTGTCTGAAATAAAGTGGAGCCTTTTCTTTTATAGAAAAAAAAGGATTTGGAGTAGAGTTTGTCTTAACTAAGAGCTGGAAAGTTAACTAATTTATAAAAAAAGAGAACCAGATTGTGATTTATTTCAAATAAATGCCCGAAATGAGGCCCGAACTCACCAACCGACCGAACCTTCATCGGCCAGCCAAACTTGCATGTGTGATTCACGTGCTTATTCTGGCATAAACATCAATGAGCCAAGAACAGCACACACGAATGCAATGGAGAAGTTATGTTGGTGATATTAAAGGGAAAATTTCCCTCTGAAGAACCCTTGCTTCTATTTGGGGCTTTTTGAATAACATCAAAGTAGAAAGGTCTAGACAAAATTGGCCTTGATGTTGATGCCATATCGCTGGAATAACTGTTGTGGTCGCACTCCTCGCCAGGGTGGCTATTGGCGTTGAAGGATTATGACCAAATCAGGCGCTAGATTAGTTCTGCATCTCCACCTAGTGCAGGCAACACAAAGGCAACCAGTGAGGCAACTGGAGAGGTGAGACAAGCAAGGCGCAACCAAGGTGAGGGCAGATCTACATCGACCAACTCGAGAATAGATATGCACCAAAAAATGGAGGCGATAGCAAGGCACGACCTGCTGTCGACCACAAGGCACAACAGCCACGACCACCATGGATAGTTGGGGGGAGCATATTACTTCCTCCTTGGTGCTCGATTTCAGCTACGTGCATGGCTTCGCATCTCTCTCTTCATTGTTAACATCGTCGTTGAGGGGAAGGAGATGCGTGACACACGAGCCTAAGTTGAGATCAAGTGCTAGGATGGGATCTCAGCTATGCGATGCTCGACTTGACCCCTAGATCACGTAATCAAGGTTTGGTCTTCCTCGGATTAGAGATCTAAGGCTCGACCGCGTTGACCAAGCTTGGCCTCGACGACGATGGCAAAGATGACCAAGGCCTGCCAAGGGAAGATCAGAAGTGAGGGGTTGCTAGCCAAGAGCTGAGGTGGTGGCAATTCCTCGTAGAATGCAGAGGTGGCCGCAGGGCAAAGGGAACAATGCATTGACTGTCATGGTGTGAGCCATCGCGCAGCGGCCGGCAATGCTATCGTTGAAGGAGTTGATGCACGGGGAGGTAGCTCTGGTCTTGCTTATGCAATATGTAGACATATCCGGAACAAATCCCACCCTTCAGGTGAAATATTTTATCTGGATTATATCAGAAAAATATCCAAACGTCATCTGAACTTGCATTCCCTAAAAACCGGATATGATTTAAGTTGTCATATCTGGAATTATAACCAGCCCATCAAACATATTGTTAGTGTGTGGGAAGGGCTATTAACATTGAATGTTATGTATACATGTGGATTAGGCGGACATTGCATATTTGCATTTAATCAGGACCCCCTAATTAGGCCCAAAACTCCAAGACTGCTTCCATAAGAAAAGCTTCTTTTTTTGCGGTAACTATGTCAGCAATAGGGGTATACAAAGGAATTGGGGACCACCTACAATTAGATTGAACTGGCCCAGATTCGGGGGTTGTCATTAGACACCAGTCTGATTCTTGGTTCCAATTTATTGGAATTGGTGAGTATCAGTCCGATTCTAGATTCTAGTCATGGAACTACCCATTTGACCACCCGGACCAAGCAGGTGATATGTAATGAAGACCATGATTGCGTTGGAGCTTGAATTAAAGCGCATTAACATTATATAGTATTTCTCAGTTGCACTTCAATAGCACTTGAGAAACTGAATAGCAGTGGATGGATTGCAGTTACGCGCCGAGAAAGGAAGACTGAGAAAATGCAAAGCAGAGCAGCAAACTGCAACACATAGAGGAGAGATTTACATGGTGATCAAGAAATCCAGAATGGTCTAATAGATGAATACAGCGAAATAATGGTTAAAACGTTGTAAATACATGCAAAATCAATCTTATCATTGGAATGTCTCCAATAGCGTATTAAAGCAGCAAGCCTAGCTCCCAAAAATCCAAAAGAAGCAGCAGATGAACCGACTTGTGGATTGTCTTGGACAAAAGGTGCAGAAACCAGGCGACTAACCAGGAGATCATCCCAGATCTAACTGCAAAGCAAGTAAAATAATTGAGGAGATGAATAATAGCATGAAAGATAAGTCTAAAAGAGCTTAACCCCTAGTAAACTTAAAAGGTTGTAATGAAGCTAAGATACCTACATGGTCCAAACTCCTGCTCTTGATGAGTCCCCGAGTACATGACACTGACCAGAATTATCAATAGGTGAATAATCCCAGACTGGTGCATAGATGGTGCAGTGAAGAGTCGCCAAGTCTGGTGCTCAGCTAGCAATGTTCCCCAGACTGGTTTTATGGATCCATATGGAAACCGACTGGGCCGGTGGTTCGGTTCCTAGGTGGATCTATGAAATCAATGGGCGGCTCTCAGCTTCCTATTTTGTGAAACTGGTCCTTAGTGGGGGGTTCCTGATTCCAGGGTGGGAAGCGCCCACATGAGAGTGAATTACCCCTAGTTAGCAAGTCAGATAGTACAAGTTAGGGACATTCTCCTTTTAACCGGACAAGTGTGAGATATAATTTCACTCATGTTTTATTGGTTTATATGTTGTGCGAGTATTTAAATTAACATCAGAAATTCAAAGAAAAGAAAAAAAATCGTCCCATTAAAGGAAAATAATAAACTGTGGCAGCGACAAAATGAATAGACTTAACTTTCTGAAAATACGTCTGACTTCCAAGGGAATTTTTTTCTAAGTAGGTCGCCTTTTGAACTTTCTGGCACAAATTTAAATTGCTTATGTTTTAACTCAGGAGTTTTCATGGTCATTGCACAAAGGGAATAAGGTCAAGTTCTCCAAAACATTGCTGCATTATGCAATTATTCCCTCTTAGTGTAATAATTTTGGTATGTGGAAAGGAATGATTTTTTTATCTATGGGTTAATATTACCTCGAACACCAGCCTATCCAAGATCCAAATCAAAATGTATCCAAGCAACTAGCCCCATTGAAAACTTTAATCCCCAAATAGAAGAGCCCGAATTCTAAAATCCCCAATCTCTCTCACCACCCAACCATCCTCCGGCTGCTGCGCCCACATTTCCTTGAACCGCCGGCGGTGGCGCCAGCCACAGCTCCATGCGTTTCTGATCGCTACCATTATACACATGCCTCATCCTTTTCCTCTCCCCATTTCGTGCCCGTTTCATGCATTGGATCTGTCTCCCCATTGTCTGTGATCGATGAGGAGGAAGCGGCGACCAAACTTTGCTGAGACCCGCGAATCGTGTTTGACAGAGGAAGAACAGAGATGGAAGAGACCCCTAAATCTAAAGGATAATTGGCCAACATCTCATTCTACTAAATGTTCAGTTTAAGCATAGCTAGTCAGTCCACCTTAAGATTAAAGGTCTAAGATTAAAAATCCACTAACCACAACCCTATCAGCGAGACAAAAATCAAGTAGTTATTTCAATATAACGTAAAAAACGCCCAAGGTGCAAAATGTAAAGACGCTCGTTATATATGGCTCAACTTGTGATATCATTATGACAAATGACCTATTCACAACTGAGATGCCAAGGGTTCAGACCTATCCATCACAGACCCTTTTCTCATCCCACATTTGGCGAGTTGAGTTTTTATATGGATTAGCTATACTCAATAAGCGGGTCATAAATGAGTTGGTAATTGTAAAGCCCAAAATAACTAGGTTTCTAATTTATCTAAACGCAATCCATATTTACGACTTTTTTTGGCCTTCACTCGAGCTCGCTCTCGCTCCCTCTGCGTTCTCACCTTAATTTTAGTATGTGTTTTTCTAAACTGGTTTATACATTGAAGTATTTTTTTTAATATTGGCTGGATCGGATACATGTAATTGAATTTTTATTGCATGGAAAATGGGTCAAATTGGGCCGGACCATTTTCGGCCCGATCCAAACGCAACCCAATTCGCCTGTTTAGCAGCTCAATGGACGGGCGATACGCATGTGCTTCGGTTGTTGTTGCAAAGCAGTATACTTCTACGGCCATAGCTGTAAACATGATCCTGGATATAAAAGTCTAAACGCTTAGTTCATCGTCGTGATCACGAAGTTTTCATTAGTGCTTCATTTCCACTTCAAGACAGGTAACGCGCAAACCATAATCTCGTATTAGTCCTAGGATTATATGGGGAAGTTATGTTCAATTCACAATTCTAAACCTCCTGACTCGCGAATTCCGGGTCGCCGGCATCATGCGTCCCCAACTAGGATTCGTTTCTTTACATCAGTAGTTGAAGGATTGAGGCGTGTGTGGATCCGGTCAACAGAGAAGGAAGAACGTGACGGACGTGTCGTCGATGCCCCGAACTTCTTATCTAGATCTGATCCACCATGGAATGAGGATCTCCGCCATCGGAAGTCGATGGTTGAGATTTAAGTGGCGACTGAATGAATTTGTAAAGCACGTGGGTTAGGAAGCAAACTTCCGGCGGAGAAGAGGGAGGAAATCCTACGTCTTTCTCATCCACTTGTTTTTCCCTTCGAGGCACGGAATCCTGCCCACACATTTCTCTTTATGGTATATAGTAAAATAATCTCATTTAGAACTAATTTTAACTAAACAACAGAAGCATCTTCAGCTGTAGCTAGTTTGGAGCCTACTGTACCAAAAGTAGAAGAAATTCCATGATTTGATTGATTAGGCCGACTCATCTTTGGCAGTAGCTAATTTGGAGCCTACTGTACCTAAAGTAGATGAAATTCCAATAATTTGACCAATTAGGGTTTCAAGGAGCAAATGCACGTGTATGGCATTAGAATGTGCAGAAGAATCCATAGACTACCTAAACTTGAATAGTGATTCAAGGATGGTGCCTATGTGACATCTTGAATTCAACTCATTCAATGTATTGTCTGTTTTACCTCGTTCTATAAAGAGTCTCAAAGTTCTATTCTGCTACATATAGGTGGACATTTTCACAAGAGGTGGCTCACCTCGATAGTGCTCTCATTTGAGCACACTTAATTTTGGAGTTCCAAAGCTAAGCATTGTGGTTACATCAAAAGATGCCGCTATAACTTAACTTTGGTTTTTTGTTCATTCCTATCCCAATCACCATTTTAGAAGCTGCCCAGCTACCACTCTGCCCTTGTTGGATCGGATCATTACAGCCTATATAATGGAATATATCTATAGAGAGAATTCGCCCAATTAACCTAACTAAGGCCATTGCTTGTGGCATTATCTAATTCGAAAACCACATTATTCTTGCACAACTATGTCCTTTATTAACTCTGTGAAGTTATATATATATATATATATATATATATATACACACATTTATATGCACATTAGTGTCGGTTCAGAGAGAGAGAAAGAGAGTTATTCTTTTAACTTAGATGAACTCAAGTGAATTAAATATATTTTCTTTCAATTAAGCCAACGAATTGGTTTTGTTTTGTTTAGTGGTGCCACTACAAATTAACAATTGCCAATTCATATTAGGTATTTCCAAGTAGAATAAATAATTTTACTAGTGCATATTCAATTAAAGAAAAAGTTAATCTTCAAATAGCTATACTTTAAACCGTACAAAATGCTTCTTTAATATCATGCATCATGCAAGATGCAAGGTGAGATTTGAATGCGTGATCTAGACATATAATTCCTTTCATACGATGATATGGCGAATCGAACAAATACCGTACACCGTTGCTACGGCATTTTGTAAGCCTATCAAAATGTCCTAAAGGTCATCAATATCATTATCATTTAAATATAATAAAGTGGGAGATTAGGGTTTTTTTTTTTTCAATTGCTAAACATTGTAAAGTTGAAAGATTCGGACGTCAAGCGCATCTTAGGCCCAATGAGATGAGGCCGCTCAAGAATATTATATTGACCCGTCATGTGGATGGTTGAAAGGATCACGATGAATGAGCCAAGTGCTCGTTAGACAGCAATCATTCAGACGAGGCCAACTAAACACGATGTCATAATATCTGTCGAAGTGATATTTAAATCATCGTGGCTGTTTAATTAACATATGGGAACTGATAAAATAAGCAAAGCGTTTTTTCAGGCTCAAAGATCACCCTGGTAGCCACCGTACAAAAATACGAGTTATAAACATTTATCTAAGATGTAAGCACTTCAAATTACAATGACAACACTAGAGGGAAAATTACCGAATCGGTCCGAGATTTACTGTATAGATATTGATTCCGTCATAAAATTTACAATTTTACCGATTTAGTTTTGAATCTTTATGCACATTTTATATAAACAAATATATATTAGGAGCCTAGTTAGCTTCATAAGATGTGGACCCTTACGAATAAGTGAAATAACAACAACAACAATGACTGTAGTGACAACAACAACAACAACAGCAGTGACAACAACAATGACAACCGCAGTAATTTAATCATAAACTTCATACCAACAAAGAATTCTTATCGGGAATTAATTTTTTTAACAATATGAATCAATTGGGCCACAATTATATTTCAACAGAAAAAATAAAAATACTGTGCCTAACAAAGGTTTGTTTTCTAGCAAATAAAGTAAGGTCAATAATTGTTAACGCATACGGTGGAGAGGTGCCCTAAAAGCTAAGCTCTCACATATGGACTTCACTTTTTGCTTTATTTTTAAATTTGACTACTAGTTTTCTTTATTCTTTTTCCTTTTTTTTTCAATAAATGTGCAACAGTATTGTGTTCTTTGGAAAAATTTTGTGTGTATATTCACTAGCCATCTATAAGCTGGCCAAGTATTGGACGCACTTGCTCTATCAAAGGTCATATAGCTCTGAATATTACTTAAGGTTTGCAATATTGAAATATAACAAACTTACCTATGTATGACATGCGGCGTAACTTGATATAAAGGTGGACACACTTATCGATCTAATAGGATAATTTTTTCAATGATTGTATGATTAAGACTATACCAATATGCTCTAACTTATACCTTGTTTTTAAGATGTATGTGACCATAAGTCGAAAAGGAAATTATGTAGGATCACTGTATTCAAAGAGATAAATCTATTTCACTTTAAAAACTTAAGCTGTTAATACGTGGAACTAACTTCACAGATGAAGATATATTGCTTTATAGTTATATAGATAAAATTCTCGTTGGAAAAGATAAAAATGTAACAACTTTCATCAAATTAAAATGTTTTCTACACCTTGTATATCATGGATTTTCGTGGTTGTTATCATTATAATCCTTGGGTGGAAAAACAAGCAAAGTTGATTACCCATCTCTTACATGTACTTGAGCTCCTCTAATATTCATAAGATCGAAACTATTTAATAGAAAACCATGGAATTTATTATGCGCACTAAACTTTTAGAAATTGTTATTTTGGCTCTAAGTTATTCATTTCCAATTAAATCGGTATTCAAACTCATTACAGGTGGATTATAATCATGCTTCTTGAATGAAATGCACATTAGGAGTGTCAAATAATCACGAATACAAGTCAATTATCTATAAGATAAAGTGGGTGTAATACAAGCTCAAACAGATCGTATTTGGAAACCTAAATTATTAAGTGGAAGAGTGTAAGCACGTATATGGTGTACTTCTTGCTTTGTAAGTGACTAAAGTCCGTTGACTGAATGGTCGATGTTGAAGGCCACTGATTTGAAGTGGGCATAAGTGTTTGTTTAGTGTGCACAGGTCACTTCGTGCAAGATGCAAGAGCCTTTTGGGAAAGTTAGAATATTTTTTGTCGGTGGTATGGCGTGGCTTCATTTTGGGTCCTTTTATTTTTTGGTGGTTAAAATGTCAATTTCATGACTCAAGGAAACCAATTGATTTAGTCCAGATAAATTAGATCTAAGATCCCCAAAATCTTCTATTATTCTTGAAAAAACAAAAACAATACACACAGACACACAAGCTTATCGAACAAAAACTAGAAGCAATCCATCCGAGAACTTCATGTGAATAAAAATGTCACGATGGTTGATAAGAAATTCCAACGTCGCTACATAACTGCATATTAAAAGGAAAAACAGGCATGTTTTTCGGAAGATCCAAGATCAAGTCGCACTTGCTCCTTTTGGTTCCTTATCATATTTGATGAATTGCTTTGGCGAATAATGTCAAACGAATTTTTAAAAGAAGGGATTATTCCTAAATATTGAAGATTTAAGACGGAAAAAGAAATACTTTGTCGTGTGCCAAGTGTTTTTTTATTCCAAATCAATGTTCTGGATTCACTAAAGAATTTCTCTCTAACAATTTTGATGGTGCACAAATATATTAGCACAATTCATAATTTTAAAATGGGTTTGCTTGACTCGTCAAATATACTTTTAAAGAAAAAAAGTGAAAATTTACATAAAAACTGTAAATACTCGCTAAATTCAATTAAACTTGGCAAATTCAGGTCTTCTCTTTTGCAAAAATTATATACTTTAAGTGGTCGATTGAGTCAAGGTCTTCAACAATTCTGATCCTATCGATGTTTAACAGTAACAATTTACTTCATGATGAAATCAAGTGTTAAAAACAGATCGCATCAAAGCTTTTCGATCGAACTTTGCTGATTCATGTCTTTAGTTCAGAAGGTAAATTGAGACTCCCGATTTATCTAAATCATGGAGAAATCATCACCAAAACGCCTTAAGAAGAGGGATCATGGGTTTGAGTCTCATCGAAAGAAGCCTCCCGCTTCAGTAATCAGACAACCGATTGTGGCGAGAGGAGTATCGTCCCGATCCAATGAGGTTGACCGTGTGCTCTTAAAAGGTCTAATCTTGCGTCGTACCTATAAAAAGCAGTATCGTATATCCCAGTTATTCTAGCATGCACCAATGACGTGCATGACCAATTCAAATGGTCCTTCGGAACAACGAATACATGCCCGTATCCATTATAATAACACTTTGCTTGGTAAGCATGAACGTGTCAAGGAATCTCTCCTCTCCAATCTCTCCATTTGACTAAAGCTTCAAGCCTGTGCAATTGTGCATTACCAGATAACCTTCACTGGGACATCCGCTGCCAACGAGGGAATGATATTTCCAGTCTGATTTGGCCAAGTAACATGCCGAGTGTTTGGTACCATGTTAGGGGCCACACGAATCTTAAAATATCGCTCAAATCATGTCTAGTTTAATGCTTCAGTTGAGCTAACACATGATCCTGCCACATTACGAGAGAGGTCAGCTCTCCATTTGGAGACAAATTAGCCCATCGTGGTCGCGTAATGGTTCATCGTGTATCCACTTATGTGATAAAACCTTTTGTCTGACACTAGATTGTAAGTTGGCAAAGACATATCATGCGAACTTCATGCCGTGCTGTGCACCTTTCACGAGTTTGTTTGAATATCCGTTAGGTGGTGTAAATCCATCAAGCCCTTAAAATAAACCAAAGTCAAAGGCTCAAAGCCGTGTTCTAATCAAGAACTTAGATCGGTACAAAATCAAGGAGGAGTTAATACCCAAGTCGGCTAATAAGAAAATGCATATTGCAAATACCTATAGTATGCTAAACTGTCATGTTTATGACAGCCCATACATCAAAGCTCAAGTTGTTGGTTGCAAATTATATATAAAAGCCAAAGCAGGTTGTCCGTGAAACGTCCACAGCCAATCACTGAGATCAAGCGACAACAGTCATTCTTCTTCTTGGCACAGAGCAATGGCTTGTTCAAAGCTCTTCTTGTCTTGTTTGTTGCTTCAGTTGATGTTCTTGTTTCTTGTCCCTGAGGTCGCTCATGGTCAGGGTCTCAAAGTAGGTTTTTACCATAAGACATGCCCAAACGCAGAGGCCATCGTGAAGGAGGTCATGGGTCAAGTCATGTCCGTTGCTCCGAGTCTCTCCGGCCCTCTCTTGAGGATGCATTTTCACGATTGTTTCGTTAGGGTAAGTACGAGAGTGAGCTCTCGTGCTCCTTTTCTACTGTCCATGTTTTACCATTTTCTACTTACGTCTCTATTTGCATGTAACTAAAGTTCCTTTTCTAAGGTGGACACTTATTGGTGGAAAAAAGAGGGTGAGAAGTTAGATCTTGGGATTTCATCTGAAGGGTAATGCATGGTAGGGATGCATAGAGACTTGCAAAATTGATTTACCTGATAACGATATCATAAAATTGAAAATGTGCATTAGAACCAGTTTAATGCTAGTAAATGGTATTTGGCTCCTCAAATTACTTCTCTAGATTCTTCTGTGGTCACGTACTATTGTTTTCATGTACTCACAGTTCAATAATGTTTTGCTCTGGGAATTTTTATAGGGCTGTGAAGGTTCAGTACTATTGAATTCTCCGACCAGTCAAGCCGAGAAGGACGCGTTTCCGAATCTCAGCCTTCGAGGTTTCCAAACGATTGATAGAGTCAAAAGGGCGTTAGAGGCGGCATGCCCAGGCATCGTGTCCTGTAGTGACATTTTGGCCCTCGTCGCTAGAGATGTTGTCGTCGCGGTGCGCATTTGCATACATCACCTTCTTTACTTCTTTTTTCTCATTTCGAATGTTTGTTACATAAGTATGACTTTAGTAGAATTCTCAATTTTCACATAACAACTTGCGATATCTCATTGGAAAAAAAATTCTAACCATGCATATCTTAGGATGTAAGAGTACCGCCTGTCAATATTAA
This sequence comes from Melaleuca alternifolia, assembly GCA_019926035.1. NCBI lineage: Eukaryota > Viridiplantae > Streptophyta > Magnoliopsida > Myrtales > Myrtaceae > Melaleuca > Melaleuca alternifolia. The sequence goes on from JAGKPW010002174.1 coordinate 2,532,617, forward strand.
GTTTATTATTCCAACGCTCTTGATAAAACTCGACAAATTTTTTTATGATATAAACAATTTTATATAGAAATTTGGTTTTTATTTTTGTGTCGTCATTTTAGACTGGAGGACTTCCCTATGACGTGGAAACCGGACGAAGAGATGGGAAAGTTTCTATTCTGACCGAGGCACTTACCAATTTAATACCACCTTCGGCCAACATTACAACTCTGAAAGTAGATTTTGCAAACAAAGGCCTCAGTGTGAAGGACCTTGTCGTCCTATCAGGTAGCAACTACTCTCCAATTATTGCTTCATTTGCTATGTCGAATTCTTGTCTGAAAATTGACATAAATTAATCACAAGAAACTGTGATTTGAGTGCGAGATTCATAGACACAGTCAGCACTACAAGGAGAAAACGTAATTTGTAAAGTCAGATCACGCTAATTCTCGATTTTCTATTGAGCAGGTGGGCACACCCTTGGAACTTCACACTGCTCTTCCTTCAGCGACCGCCTCTACAACTTCACCGGAAAGGGCGACGCTGACCCCACGCTCGACCCCAACTACATAGCAAGACTGAAGCTCAAGTGCAAGCCGAATGACCAAACCACCCTCGTCGAGATGGACCCAGGAAGCGTGAGGACGTTCGACAACAAGTACTTCGAACTGATACCAAAGAGAAGAGGCCTCTTCACTTCGGACTCTGCACTTCTTGACGACAGTGAAACCAAGGCTTACCTTGACTTCCAGATCAAGACTGGTGGATCCACCTTCTTCAAGGACTTTGGAGTGTCGATGGTGAACATGGGTCGGATTGGCGTGCTCACCGGAACGGCTGGTGAAGTCAGGAAAGTGTGTTCAAAGGTTAATTAATTGAGGATCGACGAGGAAGACACAGGATTAAGCATGAAATGAATGGAATAATGGATTATTGTTGTTTATTTTTTTTGTTGGCAGACCATTTGTTCTTTTTGTGTTCTTTGTTTTTTGTTCGTTCTATGCAAGGTTCCTCTCGGAATTTAGACACATCAAGTGTATGTCGATCTGGTTTTATTGCATTTAAGTCTTGATAAGATGAAATAAAAGTCTTGGCAGATTCTTGATTGTGAATATATAAATGGATGGATATAATCTATTCACAAGCTTGTGTTCTTTCGGAAACATGAATGTGTTCTCTACTACTGCATGCATGCATATTTTATTGTTTCAACTTTAGAGAGCCTGCGTTATTAAGCAAAATGCAGTCTTGGAATAATTTAATGCTAGTCTTCCAAGAATCATATTAACAGTTTGCAATCTTGATAAAAACATGTCCCAACTTTGAGCATGTAAAGAAATCCCGATCTAAGCAGATTTCCTAATTTGAGTAGGTTTTCTATTTTGGACTCGATTTAGTTGTTAGATATAAGAAGCAAGATTTCTTCTCAAAGAGTACTCAAGAGGCTTTTTTTTTTCTTTTCAAAATTACACTCTGAAGCAATTCAAGAACGTTGAAGTCAATAAAATCTTGTTGGTGTAAATTGCAAATTCCTTTGTGAGAATGAATGATTATCTTGTAAAGTGATGTTAAATGTTGTTTGAGTTATTAAATGCAATTAAGGGTTGAAAAGCACCAAGAGTGCTCGAGTGACTCGAATATGGTTGTACTATTTATTGCGTCACTTAATCTATAGTGGAATACATAGCTGCTTTCCCTGTGGAGTAGGTCCCACCAATTGAAATACATAGTTCTGGTATTCGATTCATTTTTTAATTTGCTTATTTTATTGCTTGATCGCTTCCTTTTTGCAACAATTATGGATATAACCAAGCTTGGTTGAGTTGAAGTGAATTTATGATAGAAGGAAAATTGAAGGCTGATAGATTTGATGAAAATGATTTAGTTTCTAGAAGATGCATATTAAGGATTATCTTTGTCATAGAAATTTGCACTTACCCATATGAGAAGAAGCCAGGATTGATGAAGGAAGCTAATTGAATTTTGCCGAATAACATTTGTCAGGTGTTGTTTGATTGACATAGCTCATGATATCATGTTTAACATTATGAAAGAGAAGATCACTAGGGGATTAGTGTTCCCCATTGAGTAGTTTAAGAGTCGTCTGTGATCAATAAGGTCTATTGGAGGCAACTTTAGTTTCACTTAAAGAAGGGTGAAAGTATGTCGATTGTTGAGCGTATCAATTAATTTAATATGATTGTTAGTTAATTGAGTTTGGTTAAGATTGGCTTTGATGATGAGATACATATTTTGATTCTATTATCCTCACTGATAGTTGGAATAGTATTGTTTATATTGTTAGTAACTCTTATCTCAACAAGCTTGATGTTTGATAGGTTTGCAATTTGATTCTAAGTAAGGATATTCGTAGAAGAGTATATGGTAAAACTGTCCCTACTGCTTAAATTGATGAAGTTAGAAAAAGAATCATTACTCATATTAGCAGGAGTAGTGCGAACCAGAATAGATGAAGTCAGCATGGGACTCGTGATTTTGTTTATTGTAATTGTAATAAGAGAAGACATCTTAGAAGGGATTGACTAAACTAAATAATAAGAAGGGTAAGCGAACAAGATTTGAGTCTACAAATGATGTCGCAATTGTAGCTGATAGTTTTGATAGTGTAATTATATCTTGTATGTCACCATGGGTTCATTGTTTGATAGGTGGAATATATATTGGGGCTATTCGTTTCACATTACATCAACCAAGAATAAGTTTACTGCTTATGAGTGCATTGATAATAATAATAGATAGTGCATCAATGATAGTAGAGTGCAATTGGGAAATAAAGTCGAGTGCAATAATTTAGGTGTTGGTATGTCAAAATCATGATGCATGATTTTTTAGTAAGGACATTGACTAGAGGGAGGCATGCTCTACAATTTAATAAAATTATAATTTCCTTCAATGCCGTGAATTCAATTGGATGTCAGTATACTTCAAAAGGTGGAGTTTTAAAGTCATTCAAGATACCCCGACAATAATGAGAAATTAAACACAGTGGCTTGTATGACCTTCAAAGGGAGACATTTGATGCATATGTTTGAGATGTACTGTGGCATATGTGTTTAGGTTACATTTGTAAGAGAAGCCAAAAGGTTCCGAGTGAAAAAAATCAATTACGTGATTATGTGTCCAAAGATCTTATCGTGTGTAGGTGTAATGACTAAACCAAATAATAGAAAGTGCAGTTTAGCACAACTGTTAAGGAAACTATGGATATTGTAGAATTGCTTTGCTTTGATGTTCCTAAGTTACGTTATTATTTTTTTCTAAAAAGAGCATCGGGTTTAGGATAATAGTTGTGGGCGACCGCTCAAGGGGAATCTAGGCGTTTGTATCGAGGCGTAAGTTTTCTTCTGTTGTTTGGAGTAGTTAGTCGAAATCTTTAATCGAAAGGAGAGTAGTAAATCGATCACGCATATGAGGATGGGTAGTAGTATACTCGAAGTTATCCCAAAAAAATTACATGAAGGAAAGCATAGTGAGATACTGCACTTGGGCTAATGAATCACGACATGTTGCAGAGTTAATTGAAAGAAAAATACTAGAGATGACTCATAAAATGCTGCCAAGTGTTGGTATGACTCGAAAATTCCCAGCAGATGCGCTTAGTATGCCATCTAAAATTTTCTATGCTAGTTTATTATATTATGATATTAGGATAAACATTAATTCACCTGGGTTTTTGGATTGTATATGTGAAATTTCAATTTTATCTTTAATTTCATGATGTTTAGTAGATTTGGAAGAAATTTTTTTTTTGGAGAAGGACACTACAAGTGTCATAACTTATGTACAACACTCACTATAGTGCCAAAACTTTTCGCCGGATCACTTAAGTTGTCACGTCCCGAACCTCGAGAACATGCACATCCCTCGGTAGTCGACTAAATTGCGACGTTCCCAGGTTGCGTCGCCGACCCAATCGATTTTGCACATGTGGAAGCGAATTAAACAATCCCCTTACAACTCTCAAACATGGGATAGGAAAGTAGGACAACAAAATTTACACAAAACATATCTTATAAATAACCCCGAGTTCAGATACACAGCAGACTAAACCAAAAAGGAAACTACTGAGCTATCTAGTCTTCGGGATCTATAGCCAAGGGCTTCGAGTCCAGCCAAAAAGGCGTGCTCAAAAATCTATCACTTGTGGGACCCCATAACAGTTAATGTTGCACCTCCACCTAGGGACCTGAAAAATTGTAACCATGACGGGTTGAGACAATGTCTCAGCAAGTCTACCCTCTAAGCCCTGATTAGGAAGAAATTCACCTAGAGGTAGCCTAACACACATCAAATGTTCCTTACCTCACTGCAGCACCTCCCTACACATCAGTACAGTTCATACACATACAAGTAAAGCAAACATCTTTACCAACCAGCACATTGCACATCAATTATCAAAGGTTCAATCCAACGTTCCGATGTTTCTCGGCCCGCGAAAAGTTCTCGCCTCAGGTCCTCACCAAAACATGCAATGCAAGGGCAGAGGCGTTACGTATCGCCATCCCTCTCCCAAGCCGCAAGGGTAGAGGCATTACGTATCGTCGTCCCTCTCCTGAGCCCATATGTTATCCTCGCCATAACTCGGGAAGGTTCTAAGCATGCCACAAATCAACCTTATTACCAAATATGCAATGTCCAGCAAGCACTATATCAAGAACAATCACCAAAACAGAATCGGCCCTAATCAGCAGAAACAGGGCCACTCGCGTATCTCCACGTTGAAATCCAGAAACATAATCAAAATATATCGGAAAATTATTAAATTTTAATATGTTATAAAGGACACATAAATTAACATTTTTCATGAGACACCTTGACCTAAATCCTTCTAGATTGAGAGCAGTAAATCGCTCAAAACATTGCAAAAAACTGTGTCCGTTTTCAGAGCTCACGTCTTTCAAAGCCAGCTTGGTTTGAGTTCCAAAACTTGTCCGATTGAGCTGAAATTTTATTATGTTATACTAAAATATGTGAGAAAAAACTTTTTTGAAGAAACTATTCGAAATTCGGACCCTAAGAGCTGATAAAAATCCATTTAACACCAAAAGGTCACAAACTCCTGCAAAAACAAGGGTTCTGTTTTGCATAAAACGAAGCTGGAATAATATTATTTTGAATCCATAAAATCTTGAGTAAAATATATGTTATAACTAAATATGTATACAACATTTCTCAAGAAGGAATCGACCTCCAAATCTCATTCAATTTCGATCCACAAAATTGGCAAACAGCAAGCATCCAGTAGACAGATTCCAGAGAAATCCACTAAACTAAACTAAACCATCCTTAATAGTGTCAATCCAACCTAACACTAATCTAATCGAGCTAATCAACACCAATCTAACCCCTAAGTGCAATCACAACCTAAGAAAGGATTAGAGAGTTCACTCGCCTGATTAGAGAATAAATCAGTTCACGGCGACGGCGGCGCGAAGATGAGCAAAATCCGAGCCTACGGCGACACCAAAAGAAGCTCGGAAGAGGCTGAGCTGAGGTGAAATTTGCACAGCAAAGAGGGAGGAGTGGGCAGCAGAAAAAGGAGGAGAAGAAAATGAGGAAGAAGAAGAAGAAAGAGGAGGAAGATGCGTTGCTTCCTGCTGGTAGGGGACAAGAAGCCACAAAAGTCCTCCAAAAATATCTCAAACACTTGATATAAGCCCCAAAAGTCTTCTACTATGACCAATGGCAATTTTCCCCTCCAAAGCTTCTCAAACAAGCCAAGAATGAAGGCCAAATAAACCCCCTAATCAGCCCCTACGAATTTCCACCATTTATCCACCAAATAATTCAATTTGATAGCCCAAAAATCTAATTAAAGAGACCCATCCGAATTTCCACAAATTATTTTTGTCCAATTTGAATTTTTCCGCAAAATTCCCGGCTCGATGGAATTCTCCAAAAAGATGAGACGAGGTCCTAAAAATAAATCGTGACACGCTCGAACGTTCGATTTCCGAATCCGAGTTCAATTTCATGGTTAAAATCAACCGAACACGATTTAGGTACAATCCAACTCACTAGGTAGCTTTTAGGGATTTTACCGCGGTTATATCCCTTAACAGTTTTGCCTAATAGGTTGTTAACTCGTGAGTGATCAGCTCTGAGAAAAAGTACCATAGGCGCGTCGACGAAAAGCCCATTTTATTTCATCGAGACAAGGTCGAAAATTCAGGATGTCACAACTCTTCCCCTCTTATAAAAATTTCGTCCTCGAAATTTAAAACATTACACTTCTTCTTCAAAAAGGTGAGGGTATTGACGTCTCATCGATTCTTCACTTTCCCAAGTAGCTCCTTCTATCCCATGGTGTTGCCAGACCACTTTGACCAAAGAGATTGTCTTAGTACGCAACACTTGCTCCTTTCGATCCACGATCTGAACTGGTCTCTCTACGTACGACACTGTGTCGTCCACGTCTAATTCTTCAAAATTCAGCACGTGTGTCTGGTCAGGTTCGTACTTTCTTAATATCAACACGTGGAAGACATCGTGTACTTGCGCTAATCTCGGTGGCAATGCAAGACGATACGCCAAAGTCCCTATTCTCTCAAGAATCTCAAAGGGACCAACATACCTCGGACTTAACTTCCCTTTCTTGCCGAAGCGCGAAGTACCCCTCATCGGTGACACTTTCAGAAAGACGTGCTCACCAACTTGGAATTCCAATGGTCTTCGACGCTTATCAGCATAACTTTTTTGACGACTTTGAGCGGTCTTTAGTCTTTCGCGAATAATGGCGACGGCATCTACTGATTGTTGAACTAACTCTGGACCGGTAATTTTTCTCTCTCCAACTTCATCCCAACAAATCGGAGTTCTGCAAGCTCTTCCATACAACGCTTCAAACGGTGCCATCCGAATACTCTGCTGATAACTGTTGTTGTAGGAGAACTCGACTAGATGAAGTTGTTCCTCCCAACTTCCTTTAAAGTCCAACACACAAGCTCTCAACATGTCCTCGAGAGTCTCAATTGTCCTCTCAGACTGGCCATTTGTTTGAGGATGATAGGCCGTACTATATTGCAGCTTTGTTCCCAAGGCAGTCTGTAAACTTTTCCAAAAGGCTGTTGTGAATTTCGGGTCTCGATCAGATGTAATTGTCACTGGTACTCCATGCGAACGCACTATCTGACGCACGTACAACTCAGCATACTTATCTAATGCATAGTCCTTCCGTACGGCGATAAAATGAGCAGACTTCGTCAATCTGTCTACCACAACCCATATGGAATCATTACCTCGCTGAGTCCTTGGTAAGCCCATCACAAAGTCCATTGTGATATGTTCCCATTTTCACTCGGGAATCTCGAGAGGTTGCAACAATCCTCCTGGCTTACAGTGTTGTGCTTTCACTTGCTGGCACGTCAGACACTTGGCGACATGCTTGGCGATATTCGCCTTCCTACCGGTCCACCAATAGTGTTGACACAGATTCTGATACATTTTCGTGCTGCCTGGATGAATACTATAACTGCTACGATGAGCTTCTGACAAAATCTCTTCCTTAAGCTCTACATCGTCAGGCACACACAATCGTCCACGAAACTTCAGCATTCCGTCCTTAGATATATGAAAGTCGATCTTTCTCTTTTCTGCATCTCCCTGCAGAATCTTTTGGATCTCAAGGTCTGTCAATTGCAACTTCTTAATCTTTATCTGTACTTCCGGTTCAATTCTGAGGGTGGCCATAAGACTTGAAAGGTGGCCTACCTCAAATTTGAAAACCGAATCTCGAGCTCCTTCTAGTAAGATCCATTCCTGAATCACCATATGTGCAATTGACGACTTTCGACTAAATGCATCTGCGACCTTGTTAGCTTTTCCGGGGTGATACAAAATGTCGCAGTCATAGTCCTTAAGAAGTTCCATCCAACGACGTTGCCTCATATTCAACTCTTTCTGAGAGAATAAATACTTCAGACTTTGGTGGTCTGTAAAGATCGGAACCTTTCTCCGCATAAATAATGTCTCCAAATCTTCAGAGCGAATATAATCGCTGCGAGTTCTAAGTCATGCGTCGGGTAGTTCAACTCATGAGGTCTTAACTGACGGGACGCGTATGCAACAACTCTGCCATATTGCATTAACACACAACCCAGTCCCTTGAATGACGCGTCACTGTAGATCTCATATCCTCCAGGTCCAGATGGAATTGTCAGCACTGGTGCGGTAGTCAACTTCTGTTTAAGCTCTTGAAAACTATGCTCGCACTTATCCGTCCATACAAACTTCTCTTCCTTCTTTAGTAATCTAATCAGTGGCATGGCTATCGTTGAAAATCCTTCCACGAATCGTCTGTAATAACCAGCCAACCCCAAAAAGCTTCTAATCTCTGTCACGGTCGACGGTCTCTGCCAATTAATCACGGCTTCAATCTTAGTCGGGTCCACGGAAATCCCTTCACTTGAAATCACGTGGCCTAAGAACATCACGTCTTTCAAAGCCATCTTGGTTAGAGTTTCAAAACTTGTCCGATTGAGCTGAAATTTTATTATGTTATACTAAATTATGTGAGAAACAACTTTACGGAAGAAACTATTTCAAAATTCGGACTCTAAGAGCTGATAAAAATCCATTTAACACCAAAAGGTCACAAACTCCTGCAAAAACAGGGGTTCTGTTTTGCATAAAACGAAGCTGGAATAATATTATTTTGAATCCATAAAATCTTGAGTAACATATATGTTATCACTCAATATGTATACAACATTTCTCAAGAAGGAATCGACCTCCAAATCTCATCCAATTTCGATCCACAAAATTGTCAAACAGCAAGCATCCAGTAGACAGATTCTAGAGAAATCCACTAAACTAAACTAAATCATCCTTAATAGTGTCAATCCAACCTAACACTAATCTAATCGAGCTAATCAACACCAATCTAACCCCTAAGTGCAATCACAACCTAAGAAAGGATTAGAGAGTTCACTCGCCTGATTAGAGAATAAATCAGTTCACGGCGACGGCGGCGCGAAGATGAGCAAAATCCGAGCCTACGGCGACACCAAAAGAAGCTCGGAAGAGGCTGAGCTGAGGTGAAATTTGCACAGCAAAGAGGGAGGAGTGGGCAGCAGAAAAAGGAGGAGAAGAAAATGAGGAAGAAGAAGAAGAAAGAGGAGGAAGATACGTTGCTTCCTGCTGGTAGGGGACAAGAAGCCACAAAAGTCCTCCAAATATATCTCAAACACTTGATATAAGCCCCAAAAGTCTTCTACTATGACCAATGGCAATTTTCCCCTCCAAAGTTTCTCAAACAAGCCAAGAATGAAGGCCAAATAAACCCCCTAATCAGCCCCTACGAATTTCCACCATTTATCCACCAAATAATTCAATTTGATAGCCCAAAAATCTAATTAAAAAGACACATCCGAATTTCCACAAATTATTTTTGTCCAAGTTGAATTTTTCCGCAAAATTCCCGGCTCGATGGAATTCTCTGAAAGATGAGACGAGGTCCTAAAAATAAATCGTGACACGCTCAAACGTTCGATTTCCGAATCCTAGTTCAATTTCATGGTTAAAATCAATCGAACACGATTTAGGTACAATCCAACTCACTAGGTAGCTTTTAGGGATTTTACCGCGGTTATATCCCTTAACAGTTTTACCTAATAGGTTGTTAACTCGTGAGTGATCAGCTCTGAGAAAAAGTACCATAGGCGCGTCGACGAAAAGCTCATTTTATTTCATCGAGACAAGGTCGAAAATTCAGGATGTCACATAAGTGCCAAATCAGAGAAAAAATAACCACTTAAGTGCCACTTCCATCCAAAAAGTGGTGTGACTCGCTGGAAGTGCCAAGTAGCATTTTACTAAAAAAAAATCTTTTTCACGTGACATTTTACTTAAAAATACATTCCAAGTGGCTTTTTTATTAAATTAAAAATTATTTACTTAAAAAAAAGAATTCAAAGGAAAGGTGCATTTCTGCTACCGGTGAGAGTGGGGATGATCGGCGGGGTCGCCTACTCCCAGCCACGTTGGCCATGGGTCGGTGAGCCTAGCTGATGGCCGGCCATGGGTCGGTCGCCCGCCCCCTTAAACACCCCCTTTTTTTATTTCTTTTATTTTTGGAATTTAGTTTTTTTATTATTTTAGTCGATGATTTGGGATTTTCGGCAAGCCACATGGGTGCCATGTCGAATTTCCAACAAGTCAGAATGGAGTTGGCACTAAAGAGATCTTTTTTTTTTTTTTTTGGAAAAAGTGGCACTAAAGTGATTCGAATGAAAGTTTTGGCACTAAAGTGAGCGCCGTACACAAATTATGGCACTTGTAGTGTTCTTATCCCAATTTTTTTTTTTTGCATATATGGTTGCTCATAGTGTGATTTTATTAGGAATTATCAAATAAAGGGTAATTACAGTTCAAGGAAGTAAATTAAAAATGCATGTTTACTAATTTCAATATATTTAGATTAATATATATATTGATATGTACATGCATTATATAGAGATAGATGAAAACTTATAACTATAGCAATTGTTAGTGGGCATAGATATATTCTAAAGTTTTCACAGTTAAAATTTATCATGCTAAGATTTTCCTAACGTCCAGCCGCTTTAATGATAATTTTAGTGGGTATTAAATATATACCCAACTTATCGGTGTTTAGAACGGGCACCGACTATCCTATTTATTTACTGAAATGCAAAATAATATGGTAAATTATCAAATATCTACCTGAACCACCCAAAGTAGGCCAGTTGTAACATTTTTATTTGGCCACAACTGCTTCATTTTTCACCACAAACTTTAAACTCAATTTCATCATTGTTGTTAGCCTTAGTTAATTGTTCTTATGCCGTTTTAACTATGGTGAATGCTTCCAAATTCACTTCCCTTTCTTGGCGAAGACATCGCCCACTTCATTTTCCACTTCATAAATTGCTTCATCTACCAATCTCTCACATACATCATATATCTAATCCAAAATTGCAGTTAACCTCCAAGATCTAATTAATCGAGTAGTGTTTTTAGTCTTAATTTTCAAGGTTAATTTATGGATCTCATTTTTATCAAACTAGTTTTGTTTCCTTTCAAAAGAATGAGAGTTGTTAATTTTAATTTTTTATTTTATTAAGGTGATTAATACTCCAAGTTCTTCAAGTCTTTTATTCGAGGAATGTGAAAATCCTAGGAATTAAGTTAGGTTGATCTACTTAATACTCTAAAACTTGATTGATCGATGTTTGTCAATTTAGTTTAGATTTTGATCTTAAGTGTAATTAGGTTTCAGTTAAGACATATTGTGTTATTGTGATTACTTGATTTGAATTGAATGATGATGTGTAGATATCTTATATTGTTATGCATGTAAAAAAATAAAGAAAATAAATATTAAGAGAGGACACGTGTGTGACATTCTGGGGGGGGGGGATATAATTAGTATGACAAGCTATTTGGTAAATTAATTTTCACTGACTGTGATTGAATATTGAACTTCTAAAAATGTCCAACAACTAAACATTGCTGACAAGGATGCTCTTAGAATATTTTTGTTATTCATGTTATGTTCGTATTAGTGATGGTAAAGCCTAACTATAGAAAAAAATGAATATTTGTAGGTTATACACAAGGTGAGTGAGGTTATCAATTATAGTGCTTGAAAATTGGAATCATCTATTATCAATGAAGATGTTACATTTGATGTGTCTCCAGTATTTGTGGGTAGGCATGATTATGGAGTACTTGTGGATCTAGATGGTGTTTAGCTCCCGGGGGTGTTACAATGAGAACCTCCAAAGGTAGCAGATACTAGCATTGGTGCTTATAGTGAGGTGGAGCTTACAAGGCACTTGTTTGCTATAGCTACTGATGAGTTTGAAAATATTCATGTTCGATCTCTTAATCGACATGAATACGGTGTTGGTTTTGCTCTATATATGGTTGAGGAGGATGTGTTTAATTTTTTTTGGAGGAGTTAGAGGTTTAAGTAGACTTGAAACTCTTATGAGATCCATGATTATTGTGACGTTTAAGTGTGATACAAACTTGGAAAATGTTTGTGGTAGTTGAGGAGCCCATGAGGGGCTATGGAGAGAGTCGCAGTCATTTGTATTCCAACAAAGATGTCAGGCAAAGGTGGAGAAAGCAAAAAATATGTCTTGAATTTGAGTCCATAAATAAAACCTAATCCTAGTTGATTTCCTTGTTTAAGTGGTCTTCTTGTTTTTTATCCGGTTCTTGTCTATATATAAGAAGTATGTACTTTTTATGAAAAGTATCAAAGAGGCTATTTTTTTTCTAAGTTACACCCTGAAACAATCCAAGAGTTTTAAAGTCAATAAAATGTTGGGGGTCACATTCCTGAATGTATTTGGGGGTATCTAGAAATTATTTTGTGAGAAATTGTGACGGTTAAATAATGAGTGAGTTTTTGGGTGTGATTGGGATATCAGAAACACCGTGAGTGTTTGAATGACATAAGTGTAGTTGTAATTTATAGTGAAATCTTATGTTGCTTCATTTATGTAGTAGGTCCCATTGACTGAGCCATACAAGTTTAGCATTCGATTTATCTCTTTATCGTTTTTATTTAATTGTTCGATCATTTGTTTTTCACGCTAAACTTTTTTATGAGAAAAAAATATAAAGAACTTTGAGTGATTATTATATCACGTGATAAACTAACCAAAAATATTGTATGAAAATGAGAACACTCGTGACGAAACTCTTAAAAATGAAGAGAATTTCACGAGAATGGCACTGTGCACCCCCTAAATTTTCCAGGGTGAACTCGGTAAATCCAAAAAAAAGAAAACTTGATAAATGATTAGCTGAGAACTAACCGTTCAATATAGAATAGAAGCGACAACAGTTCAAACCTTAGCTTTGACGAATGATCAAATTTGCCTTCGATCAAAAGCCTAACTCTAGAGAATTTTCTCTAATCATATTGTGTTGTGTGAGCTTCAGTCAAATCACATAGATAAGAGACACGATATTAAATTTGAGTAAAATTAGGTTTTGAAATTTTAATTACACGTTTATAAAGTTAAATACGAGAAATCCTGTTGAGAACATCTCAATTAATAAAACCAACACAGTGCTTTGAGCTTCCTAGTTTGATGGGTCGAGTCTAATGTGATCTTGTGATTCATGGTGATTTCCCTTTCATTCTCTCTCTCTCTTTTTTTTATGGCACTGCTGAGATTTCTACCTCACTTTTCACATTATGGTGCTTGAGGTTAAACTAAGTAATTGTATTTTTGAATAGAATTTTATGAACGAATACTTTAGGGATGTCCGTTAAGTAATCAATTAATAGACAAACTTTACAATGGCTAATGGGCTAATGACCCTTGTTGTTGGGTACTAGTCATATTAGCATGTTAAAACGTATAATAAAAAGAGTTGATACCATAAATAAAAATCTCAAAATTGTACACCCACGTCACATTTACTTTCAAATTAATTTTCATGTCAACAAAAATCTTAAGCCGATAAACCCGTGTCACATTTACTCCAAACTAAATTTCATATAAAAAAATTTCAAATTGATGCACCAAATACCGTATTCACTTCAAATTAATTTTGGTGTCGCAAAAAATCTCAAACTAGTACTCCAATGTCACATTTACCTTGATCTAATTTTCGCGTCACAAAAAAATTAGGAGTTCTCATGAAATTTTGCGTGCTGTTGTCTTCTTTCTTGCTTGTTTCTCTGTTTTATATTATTATCATGAACGATAGTACGGTTCATTTTCCGTCAGAAATATTATTATCCTTTTGTAATATTACTTCTATCCTGCAAAACCCTTGAGCATATTATTAGCAGCGAAGGCTTATACCTGATAATGCATGTCCAATATGCAACCAAGCTCCAGAAACAGTAGAGCATTTGTTCCTTTTATGTCCCTGGACCAAGCAAATATGGAACAATCCCAGTATCAACATCATCGTTCACGGCAACAATACCAGCAGAATGGACAAATGGATTGCTAATTTTTCCAATACCTCAATCACTTTTGAACTCTTAGCCGAGGTCCTGTGGCAAATCTGGAAAATGAGAAACGGAGCCGTCTTCAAGAACCTTCCAGTCAACCCTCAACAAACCGTCGATTCAGCCTTAGCAGAAGCAAAAAACTTCAGTCGATGGTCTACGAACATGCAAAAGGAAACTAGGGCTCATACCTTCTCACCGTCTAGATGGACTCCGCCTCCTCAGGGAACAATCAAAATCAACGTAGATGGCTCCTTTGATCCGGCGTCTGGCTCCAGTTCCATTGCCGGCGTTTGCAGAGATCATCGAGGAATTCTCTTTGACGGTTTCGCCCAAACAGTCACTGCCTCCTCGCCGCTCCAGACGGAAACCCTAGCAGCGCTCGAAGCCCTCAAGTTCGTGCAAGTACACTTTCAGCATCTTCCGGTTATTCTTGAGATGGATTGTGCGAATCTAATACACCTGATAAGGACTCCTGCAGATCAAGTTCCATGGGACGCTCACTCGCTGATTCTCGAAGCCCAGGTCCAACTGAAAGGCCTCACCAACGTAAGCCCAGTCTTCTGTTCAAGGGATTGCAACAAAGTGGCGGACTGGGCTGCAAGGGCCCAAAGACTAAACAAACTCCATCATTCGTGGCTAAACCATCCCCCGGCCACTTTGCTAGATTTAATTTGTGCTGAAGCTCATGATATGTCCAAACTTTCATGTCCTACTCCTATCACATGAATGCTATATGAATTTCACGACCAAAAAAAAAATATTATTAGCAGCCATCCTAAAAGCCTCACCCAACGATCTTGTATTTTGAGATAAACTTATCCAGTGAGATGTGCCGTGGTAGCTTTACCATGCAACGCCATTATGCCCGAGGACAATGAGAGAGTTTCGAATTAATGAATTGTAATTGTTCCGCAATTTTTATCATTATAAATACGTAGATAAAAGCAATCAATACTAGCAGTTACATAAGTTTTTAGGCCCTTTCATTCGACTATATATCAACTAACTAGAACAGCCTAGTCAAGTGCATTAGGTGGCCATTTTCAACGGACATACAAATCGATTAGATTTGATCAAAAGGAAAAGAATCTTCGTGCCACAACCGGAAGCCGGTATATATCGCACGTGGTTAAGATTATAAAATTGGTAGACCATCAATCTAGGGAAAATTATCCAATTGGTTGCAAACATATTACATGGATACAAATTCAGTCCTAAACTTTTCCCATTTTGTCGATATAGTTCTAAATTTACGCAAAAGTTCAAATTAGTCATTGTGGCCAATTTTTTCATGGGTTGTTGACATAGGAGAGCGCCACTAGGACAACATTAGTGAATTCTGGTGAAAATCGATTAGAATGATTATATTGGAATTTTGCACAAGTCTAGGACTAAATTGACAAAATTAAAAAGTTTATGACTGAATTATCATATGTATAACAGGTTTACGACCAATTGTGTAATTTTCCCCATTAATTTGAGATAAAGATGCCGTTCAAGAGAACTTAATGAATTGCTAATCAGAAAGACTTTCAGCACGCTTCAAACGTCAAATTGGTTTGATTATACCCTTTGATAAAAATCAAAAGGTGTTACTGCTACGCGACATGCCAATGATCACTAATCCAATTGAATATCATCGACAATAATTAAGCGTTTACGTTGTATCTTTATTGCTGAATTTTCTGGCAGAAGTGACGAAGTGTTTGAATTTGCATCTGACGTAGTAAGATAATCGCACGAGAAAGAGGAGATGTGGAGTCAAATTAGTGCAAAAAGGACCAGACAAAGATTATAAATTGGTCGGATTACTTACAAATTATAGTCAAATGTGTTTTAATCCACTTATAGACCAAAATCAAAAGAAAAACGCAAGACAGTTGGAAGATCTCATCAAAATGAGTTGTCCGAAGTTCAGTTAGAACACACCGTAGGTGTCCAAGATAGTGACCTATAGGTATAATCCCTTGTGATTAGCACGTAATCTAATTTCTCTTGGTGGACACGTCGAGGGCCGACCTTGTCCTGCCAGAGCTCCCTTCGGGCTTTCCATTCTATCACAATTGGGGTTAGGCTTGATTAGGGAGCTTGATGGGTCGAGGAATTGGGCTTAATGGGCCTGAATTGGGCTAGAAACCTCGATCGGCCCTACCATAAGGATCAGGTGGGGAACCGGTGGCATTGGACCGCAGCAACTCGCAACTCACTTCTCTAGGAAGGACCATTCCGTAGAATTCCTTCCTCGAAACTTTGTATTCTTATTCAATTCTTGCTAGATTTACGGTCTTCATTGAACCTCCATTCTCTCTCTCTCTCTCTCTCTCTCTCTCCTATCTTACCAACTTTTCTCCGCCACCCGAGAAGCAGCCCTCGGCTCTGTCCATCTTGAAACGACCGCCATCGAATTTCTTCACTCTCCGGGACTCCCAAGAATCAGCCAGCTAAGAGAGTTCGTTGGCAAATTTGTTTCCGACTTTCCGTTTCTTGATTTCTCTCTGCTCTGCTCTTTAAATTTTCTTAAGTTTGGCCGCTCTCGCGTCGCAAGAACACGAACCAGCGCCACCATGATCTCTTCAGTGAGGCACGCGGTTTCCCCCTTAACGTCCTCTGGTTTCTTGACCCAGAGACGCTCGGTTGCCAAGCCTCAGTTTTCTCCGATGCCCATCATTAAAAAATGAACAGTTAAACTTGAATCATTCGGTCTCTCCGCAGAAACCATTTACATCTCCTCAATCGAGACAGTCTCTCCATTGGCAACAAAACCCCAGAGGCGCAAGATCGAATGCAATGCCTACGAGGCTGCCGATAAGCCGCTTGAGATCAACATCGAGCTTCCTGATGAGCAGGCTCGGGTTGAGGTCGCTCAGCGGATCAAGATTGGTTTGTACTTTGCGACTTGGTGGGCTCTGAATGTGGTGTTCAATATATACAACAAGAAGGTTTTGAATGCGTTCCCTTATCCGTGGCTCACGTCCACACTCTCGCTCGCCGCTGGTTCTTCGATGATGCTGATTTCTTGGACGACTAAAGTCGCCGAGACCCCAAAAGTTGATCTTGAGTTTTGGAAGATGCTATTGCCGGTGAGTTTGTTATCTTTCATTTTTTGTCTTTCTTTCCTTCTTTCCGAAATTTGGGTTATGTTTGGTTAAAGATTTTCAGTTATAATAGTCTGACATCTACTCCAGTTTTTCTAATTCTGAAGATTTCTTCAGAATGTGGACTTTCAATTTCTGGCTACTTTGTTTTGAAAGGGTGAATCTTTCATGAAATTTGCTTGGGCAGAACCAGTTTTCTATTTTTGATGAATTATGATCTACTCAAAAGAAATGCAAATGCAGCTTGCAAATAAAGTTTCAAGTTTGGTATCTGAATTATGGTTTATCTTATGTAGGTGACTGTGGCTCACATAATTGGGCATGTAGCAGCAACTGTGAGCATGTCAAAAGTTGCAGTGTCCTTCACTCACATCATCAAGAGTGGAGAGCCTGCTTTCAGTGTCTGGGTCTCAAGGTTCTTGTTGAGGGATACATTCCCAATTTCAGTAAATTTGTCTCTGTTGCCAATCATTGGAGGATGTGCTATTGCTGCCGTGACTGAGCTCAATTTCAACATGACTGGTAAGCAAAATTTACCTCAGCTTTTGCACTCACCCTTTGCCAATAGATGCCACATGTTGAAGATTTGCGGGAGAAAAAAGTGATTTTTCAGTTTTCTTGTTAATTTGTTATAATCTGAGATTTAAATGTCTGTTTTTGTATCTTCTAGGATTTATGGGGGCTATGATCTCGAACTTGGCCTTTGTGTTTCGCAACATCTTCTCGAAGAAAGGCATGAAGGGGAAGTCGGTTAGTGGGATGAACTATTATGCCTGTCTTTCTTTGTTGTCTCTTTCGATCCTCACACCTTTTGCAATTGCCGTGGAGGGCCCTCAGATGTGGGCTGCTGGTTGGCAAAAGGCCGTCTCTCAGATCGGACCCAATTTAGTCTGGTAAGCGCAAAATCTTGAATCTGGTTTTGATGGATCTTATCCAATGATATTAGCCGTGCTTGGATCTGTTGTATGTCAAGGCTTTTGGTCTGATGAAAAGAAAACTCTTTGGTTATTTTATATTGCTGCTGGTAGACAGAAGGTTCTGGTCAAGTAACCTTTTCTTAATGTTGGGTTTTTCTCTTTTCCCTGGTAAATAGGGCAAATCTAAAGTAAACGGTCAATTTTGTATCCCCCAAAATGCAGATGGAGTTTGGCGATTCTCCATTTAATGGCGCACTATTTTATTTTCTTCTAAGGGAGTTATCTATTATGCTTGGAGTCTAAATAAATGCAGTAGTTTATGCTTATTGGTTGATGGATAGCGAAGATGCTTTGAAATACCTACATGTTGATGGATTGTCAGATTTTGATTTTTTCAATACGGAATTTTCTTTTATTCATGATGTAGAACGTTTGAATGGGACATTTTTCTTGAGCTAATGGTTGTCATTTTGTGCTGAAGGTATTGTAGCCATTGTTCTGATTTATTTGGTCTTGCTAGTTTAAAAGGAGGTGTTGACAGAATGTGTGGGACCTGTTCCTTGTTTATATTTGGAAGTCTATTGTTTGGCAATTTCAAATTGTTGTGTGCTTCCTCTTAGTTTGGTCAACCCTGAATTCCATATAAAACAACATTAGAAATGTCCCTTTCCTGTATAGTTGAGGTTAAGAGCAATCACTTTCATCACTAACGTGCCGCTAACCAAAAATTTATGTGGCTCTGAATTCTCAGGTGGGCCGTAGCCCAAAGCGTTTTCTACCACTTGTATAACCAAGTTTCATATATGTCCCTCGATCAGATCTCTCCCCTGACCTTTAACATTGGTAACACGACGAAGCGGATTTCCATGATCGTTTCGTCCATCATTATGTTCTATACGCCTGTCCAGCCCATCAATGCCCTTGGAGCTGCCATTGCTATACTGGGGACCTTCCTCTACTCTCAGGTACATTATCTCTCCCCAATCCATCCGCTGTGAATCAATATCTATGCTGGCTGAAGATCTTATTATGTGATACTGATGATACTCTTTGATACTATGTGGAGAAAAGATGGTGCATTTGCTCGCATGGTTGCTCTGTCTTTTGCAACTTGGATACATGCTGACAAAATGTCTTCATTCTATGTTGTGTCCTTTTCGTTCTACTTTAGGGCCAGAAATGCCTGGTCTGAAATCAGAATATCATTTCAATGTACGTTTTTCTCAAGGAGGACCATTCTTCTTCGCTTTTTCTTCACTGTTTCTTTTTCAAGGATGAAATCTTGAGCACAGTAGACTTTGTTTCAGTATCTTTAGGCATGAAAAACGTTTTTATCTTTGTCTCTATGTTTAAGTGGGACTTTTAAGTTGGTTGAGTAAAGATTAGTGTTTATCAGTAGATGCTAGTTCTGCAGATTGCTTTTTTCGCCATGCATTTTGACAATTTTTGATAATTATAGAGCTGCTTGGCCTTTTCCGAGTGAATAGTCTTGATATGCAATGCGTGGAACAATCAAAGCGCTTTACGTTGTTCACATGGCTGATGATATATCATCTCTATGTATGAGCAGGCTAAGCAATGAAGGGTTGCAGAGAGATTACGCGGCTGCCGCCCAGGAGAGACTCAGAAAACTACTGTGAGCAAACATGAAATCAAACAAGTTGGAAGCCACTGATGGATTGACTGTCCCTGTAGGGTTAGTGACTTGTGCCGCTCCAATTTACTAAGCATACCCTTCTAACACGTCGAAATATCATCCTCGATCGTGTATTAGTATTTAATTAGCCGGAGAAGATAGTTTCCGTTTCTGCTGTAAAGCTATGAGTGAAATAAAGAGTATGCGGATGTCGATTCCCCTTATGAAATTAGCATGATCGATCGATTCCCTGATTTTCATGATCTCTCAATCGTCTTTTATGCATTCATGTTCAAGATAAGACATTTTCTTCTTCCTTGCTCTAAAGACTAAAGACAAGTATCACCAAAGACACCAAATTATGTCTATTATGATATCCTCAATAATTTTTTGTCATAAAAAATTTAAATTTATACATATATAACATATGTATTCTCTATTACAATTTCATACAAGGTGTATCTAACGTACCGGTATAAGTTTGGAGTTTTTTGTGATAAAAAAATATTTCAGATCATCATGTCACAGTGGATTAATTTAAGATCTTTAATGTCATAAAAAAATCAATGCATTTATGTCGGATTAGACATAGTTTGGAGTTTTAGCGGCAACATAGGCTATGCATTTAGGCTGCGTTTGGTCAATCAGATAAAAATCAAGATATGATATGTTTTATCCTATCTTGTGTTTAGTAGCTGCCTTGGATAGGATAAGGTCAGATATAGAAGGGATATAAATCGGATAAAAAAATCCAAGGGGTAGGGTGAGATAAGGTTGGATAGGATTTCTTTTATCTGAAACATAAAACCCTATAATTTTATTTCTTTCTCCGTCGTTCACCCACAAACGACTCCAACTCCTTTGTTGGGTCCAGGTTAAAGAGTCAGACCGGGTTTCCTCAACCCGGTCTAAAGTCCATTTTTTTTTCGAATTAAAAAATACTAAATAAAAAAAATTGGAAAATAAAAAAATTATTTTAAAAAATTAAAATTTCATTTAAAAATATATAAATTTAAAAATATATATATAAAATAAAGAATGTCGAGGTGGTTGACAGCAATTTATTTCATATACTATTAATTCTATAAGTCTTGAACCAATTTCAAATATTCCATTTTGAGTAAATATTTTTAGTTTAGCATAAAAAATGAGAAAACCCTTAAAAAAAATTTAAACTCAATTGAATAAGCTTTTATCCAAAGTATCAATGTCGAAGCTTTCTCCTCAATAATTCCCCATTCACATCAAAATTTTACGAAAGCGACAATATGCAATTTTTATTATAAATGCGAATTGTTTAAAGATCGTTCCTTAACGTGATTAATTGTCATTGCATCCTCGTAACAATTGGATAAAGAAACAAATGAACTTTGGACTTTATGCTTTGTTATAATTGGGCATTTATTTGATTTGGTATTGAGCTTGTAACAAAATGGAAACAAATAAAAAACTTATAAGAGAGAAAAAGAATTCATGTTTCAAAGTGAATATATTGAAATTGAGGTTATTCTAAAAACGTTTGATGTTGATGGAGATAACCAAAAGATTATTTCAAAAGAACAGAAAAGAATAATGCATAATCATAAATTTTGATAAAAATATGTTAATTTGGAAAAATATATTATTTAGATTATTTTGTGAATATTAAACCTGCAAATTTGTACTTGCCTAATGTTATTATTTTTAAAATATATGAATTTAAATTCGTAGTTCACCAAATAATAAATTTAATAAGATATTAAAATATCCGACTTTTAATCCGTAGTTCACCAAATAATGGATGTGATATGAAGAAATCCATGGATATCTTATCCTATCATATCCTATTCTATCCAATCCTATCCCGTATAGAAATCCAGACGAGCAAATGCAGCTTTATGAATTTTCCAAAGAAATGAAAGGGGAGGTTTTGGAGATCCTTAAGTCAATTTCTAGAGAACTCTCAATATGGGATGGGCCAGTCTCTACTATAAAATCCCATTGTGCTGTCTTGGGCCCATAAGGCTGGGAATGCTTTGCATCATGGGGGAATATGTACTACTATAGAAACTATTGGGCAGCAAGAAATCCAGCAGAAGTAGGGATGATTATGGTTCTGCATCATGGGATCATGGTATGGATGAACAAGTGAAAATCCCGTTGGTCTTTCGATTGAAGAAGGACATTGGAATAGATGCTTCGAGGATTACGACACCTACTCATCAAGCGCATGATGTTAGACCCCATGCCATATGTTCTTTTGTTTAAAACGAGAGTACATAAACTTATGAATCCTGGAGTTACGGTTGATCTCCTTCGACAGCTTCTAGCATCTCCCATGGCTTTAAGATGTTCTAGTCTTAAGAGCGCGGGTAACCAAGAGCACAAAAATGCAGAATGTCTCGTAGCACAATTACACTACGGAACACGACCACAGAACAACCATTGTTATGCCAAACAGATGCTAAGCATGGACATGTATATATGCACGTGGTAATTGAATCGAGGTGTGAAACCGTTTTATTCTTTCATTGTTGCACACTTTTAAAATCCATAAATTTCTCGGGCACGATAGAGGGAGTAGAAATTTCCATGGTTAGAGAGAACTTACTGAAATTTTATCCACATCAAAGTTACGTTTATTTCTAACAAAAAATAATAGTTTGGATAAAATTTTTCCTAAAAATGATTGATTGTGTCATTTAGAAAAATGAATAAATGAAAATTATTTTCATTATTTCACAAAAATATTCAAATATAAATTACTGTCAATAAAAAAATTAAATTAATATTATTTATTTTTCTCGAATAAATGGTTTATTGAAAGCACAGCCTCCAAAACTCCCCACCAACGGTTCTTGTGACTGAACATGTCACATCAATCAAAAGAACATAAAGTCACGGACCATTTCTTGGCATCACTTTCGTCCGGTTGCTACATGGTTTGCAAGTCATGTCAAACGAGAAAACCCCCATTTAGTGCGAAGTTGCATTTGGGGCAAGGCAAAAGAGGATTCTTTGAATGGTGGTGGCATTTTGGAGTTTGCCAATCTCAAATTACACATTTGATTATAGTATGTTTGGAAAATTTAAGATGAGACTATTTTCATAAGTTTTTTTTAATAAGAAATGCATATTTCAATGAATCGTCTAAAAACCTTATTTGGTCAAGCACCGTGTCTTGCCTTATACAAAACTATAACTTCCTATTAAATTTGCTCTATAAGCTGCACCTTTTATCTTTTTTCTTCTTGCTCAATCATGTGCGCCTATATATATATATATATATATATATATATATATATATATTGTGTTATTTACATGAGTCACTCCTAACTTTGCGCAAACTCTATATATTTCTACAAAAACAAGCTTATCTTCAGATCACTTCTAATAACTAACAAAAGATAAACACAAAACGGAAGTGGAAGAGCAACTCCTTGTTGTTCTACTTTCGTCATGAAGAAAGTAATTAATCTCAATTGTAGATTCGATATCATGGTAAGTAGATCAGAACCTCGAGAAATGCTTAAAAGTTGCCTTTGCAATAATTGTGATGTGAATTTGCAAGTGAAGAGGGATTAAAAGTAAAGTTTCAGACCCATTTGCATTTTAGTACAACTGTTAAGGAAATTATGGATACTGTAGAATCGATTTTCTTGGATATTCCTAAGTTATATAATTTTCTTCAGAGAAAAAAGAGGGTCGGATTTAGGATAACAGTTGTAGGGGACCGCTTAAGGGGAATCTTTACATTTGTGTTGAGGCATAAGTTTTATTATGTTGTTTGGAGTAGTTAGTTGAAAGCTTTAATCAAAAGGAAACTGGTAAGTCAATCACGCATGTGAGGACGAATAGTATTATAAAGTTTTACTCAAAGTTATCCAAAGAAAATTCACATGAAGGAAAATATAGTGAGACACTGCACTAGGGTCAAGGAATCACGACATGTTGTAGAGTTAATTGACAAAACAATATTAGAGACGGCTCATAAATCGCTCCCTAATACTAGTATGACTTGAAAATTCCCGGCGGATGCGCTTAGTATGTCATCTAGTTAGTTTATTATATTATGCTATTAGGATAAGTATTAATTCACCTAGGTGTTTGGATTGTGTGACATCCTGAATTTTTGACCTTGTCTCGATAAAATAAAATGGGCTTTTCGCCGACGCGCCTATGGTCCTTTTCTCAGAGCTGATCACTCACGAGTTAACTAACCTATTAGGTGAAGCCGTTAAGGAATGTAATCGCGCGATAAAATCCCTAAAAGCTACCCGGTAAGTTGGATTGTACTAAAATCGCGTTCGGTTGATTTTAACCATGAAATTGAACTCGGATTCGGGAACCAAACGTTCGAGTGTGTCACAAGTTATTTTTAGGATCTCGTCTCATCTTTTGAGAGAATTTCGTCGAGCCGGGAATTTTGTGGAAAAATTCAAATTGGACAAAAAGGAGAATTCTTAGAAATTCGGATGGGTCTCTTTAATTAGATCTTTGGGTTACCAAATTGAGCAATTGGGTTAATAAATGGTGGAAATTCGTAGGAGCTGATTAAGGGATTTAATTGGGCTCTAAAAAGGCTTTATTTGGTGAAGAAATGAGAAGAAATCAACCATTGGAGGACCCTTGGACTTTTGGGCTTCCTCTCAAGTGCTTGGGATATTTTTCGTTGATTTTTAAGGCTTCTTGTCCCCCTACCAGCAGAGAGCAACGCATCTTCCTCCTCCTTCTTCTTCTGCATTCATTTTCTTCTCCTCCTTTTTCTGCTGCTCACACCCTCCCTACTTGCTGTGCAAGTTTCACCTTAGCTGAGCCTCTTCCGAGCTTCTTTTGGTGTCGCCGTAGGCTCGGGTTTTGCTCGTCTTCGCGCCGTCGTCGCCGTGAACCAATTTATTCTCTAATCCGGTGAGTTAACTTCCTAATCATTTCTTAGGGGTTGATTACACTTGGGGGTTAGATTGGTGTTTATTAGCTTGATTATAATTGATTTAGGTTGGATTGACACTAGTGAGGATGGTTTAGCTTAGATTAGTGGACTTCTCTGGAATCTGTTCATTGGATCCTTGCTGTTTGCCAATTTTGTGGATCGAAATTGGATGAGATTTTGAGGTCGATTCCTTCTTGAGAAATGTTTTATACATATTCAGCTACAACATATATTTTACTCAAGATTTTATTTATTTAAAATAATATTATTCCAGCTTCGTTTTAAGCAAAACAGAACCCCTGTTTTTGCTGTAATTTGTGACCTGTTGGTGTTCAATGAATTTTTATCAACTCTTAAACTCCGAATTACAAAATAGTTCCTTCATGAAAGTTGTTTCTTACATCTTCTACTATAACATATTCAAATTTCAGCTCAAACGGACAAGTTTTATATCTCAAAACAAGTTGGTTTTGAAAGACATGATTTCTGAAAACTGACACAGTTTTTGTAGAAATTTGGACGATTTACTACTCTCTTTACAGAAGGATTTAGGTCAATGTGCATTCATAAAAAATGTTTATTTAAGTGTCATTTATAACATATTAAAATTTTGGAATTCTATGAAGTCATCTGGTTATGTTTCTGGATTTAAACTTGGAGACGCGCGAGTGGCCTATTTCTGCCCGTTTAAGGCCGATTTTGGTTTTTGTGGGTGATTCGTGTAGTCGGAGCCGTTTCGTTGCCCGTCTTTGTCACCAACGAGCTTGGCTCGCCTCCCGGAGCCAAGAGGAGTCGCCGGAATCTTCATCAGAGCTTCACCGGAGTCTCGCCGGACCGTTGCCGGAAAATCGTTGAAGCCGTTGTTGGACTCCCCTGAGGTTGGGCCATCCAACCGTGCAACCGGATCGGAGATTGGAGGTCCGCATCAAGCCCAAGCGCGACCGAAACTTTGGGAACCGCGTCCCCACCAATTGTTGGAATCACATGAATTAAATGTGAGTAGACCTCCTAAAACTTAATTAGGGATGTTTATTGTCTTAGTAGAATTATTAGGGAAATTGTGTGGATTGTGGTGTCATTGGATGAGATCGGTGTCATTGGATTGTGGTGTCATTGGATGAGATCGGTCTATTATGGCCGGGTGTCGAATGTTAGGAAGAAACAATGTGATGAAGCGAGTTTGAGGTCAATTGGGCCTAGGATGGATCGGATGCAAGGCCATTGAGGCCGAGATATAAATTGGACGTCGAGGGAAGTTCAATTGGATACCGATGGGATGACCTTTAGTGGAGGTTGTACTGTGGTATGGAAATAAGATAGGAAGGCTAGTTAGGGTTTTAGGCCGGTCGTGTACGGCCTTGAATTATTGATTGCGCAATTTATTTAATTATTGATCTATGGTGCAATTTATTTAATTATTAATTGATTGCGTAGTTTATTTAATTATTGATTGATTTGTGCAATTTATTTAATTGTGGTAGTAGGTCTTGGTTGGGCTTAGTGCTACGTGATGATTAGGGGAGAGAGAGAGAGAGAGAGAGAGAGAGAGAGAGAGAGAGAGAGAGATTACGAGAGCGGATAAGTTTGATGGAAGAACGAGGGAAGATGTGAGATGATTAGGCTTAGTGTATGGTGACGAAGACTCATGGATAGGATGAGCTCAAAAGAGAAATTATTTGGGTGAGCAAGTGCTATGAAGGGTGAGGAAGGATTAGATTCTAGGTGACTGAGAAGATGTGAGGTGCGATTAGGGACCCTAGGGCAATTGATAGACCTAGTTTTGGGTTAGGGGGTTGGCTCATTGAGATATTTATATCTCAACCCGTCGTGGTAACCATTTTTTTTAGGTATTTGATTGGAGATTGATTTTGGAGGCGAGTTCTGTGGGAGTTGACAGGGCTAAGATTCGCACTTCCGCTGGAGACTCGAAGGCCAGCGACCTGCCTGGGACGTCGCCATTCTTTGGCCAAAGAGAAAAGGAAAATTGAGAACAGTCGCGCGCTCGGAAAATCGGGGCGTGACAGATTGTATATGTGAAATTTCAACTATGTCTCTAATTTCATGATGTTCAGTAAATTCGGAAGATAATTTTTTGCATCCGCATGGTTGCTCAGAGTGTGATTTTGTTAGGAACTATAAAATTATGGGGAATTATAGTTCAAGGAAGTTAATTAAAAATACGTGTTCACTAATTTCAAAATGTTTAAATTAATAAATATTGACATATACATTCATTATATAGAGCGCTAGATGAAAACTTATCATTTTAGCAATTGTTAGTGGGCATAGTTATATTCTAAAATGTTCATAGTTAAATTTATCAAGCTATGATTTTCCTAACGTCCAATAGCTTTGCCGATAATTTTAGTGGGTTTAAAAAATATATTTCTAACTTATCAGTGTTTAGAACGGACACCGATTTTCCTATTTATTAATTGAAATGCAAAATAATGTGGTGAATTATCAAATATTTACTTGAATCACGCACACTAGGCCATTTGTAACATTTTTAATTGGCCACAACTGCTTCATTTTTCACCACAAACTTCAACCTCAATTTCATCATTGTTGTTAGCCTTAAGTTAATTGTTCTTATCCCTTTTTAACTATGGTGAATGCTTCCAAATTCACTTCCCTTTCTTGGCTAAGACATCGCCCACTTCATTTTCCACTTCATAAATTGCTCCATCTTCCAATCTTTCGCAAACAAAATATATTTTTAATTCACAATTGCAATTAAACTCCAAGATCTAATTAATTGAGTAGCGTTTTTAATCTCGATTTTGAAGGGTTAATTTATGGGATTCTTTTTTTATCAAACTAGATCCACAAGCACTCCATAATCATGCCTATCCACAAATACTAGAGAAACATCAAATGTGACATCTCCACTGATAATAAATGATTCCAATTTCATGCACTATAATTGATAACCCTACTCATCTTGTGTATAACCTACAAATATGCATTTTTTCCATAATTAGGCTTACCATCACTACTTTGAACATAACATGAATAAGAAAAATATTGTAAGAGCATAACTATTAGCAATGTTTAGTTATCGTACATTTTCAGAAATTCGATATCCAATCACAATCATTGAAAATTAATTCACCAAATAGCTTGTCATACTAATTATAACCCCCTAGAATGTCCCACGTGTCCTCTCTTGATATATATTTTCTTTATTTTTTACATGCATAACAATAATTAGATATATGCACATCATCTCTCAATTTAAATCAAGTAATCACAATAACTCAATGTATCTTACTGAAACTAATTACATTTAAGATCAAAATTTTAACTAAATAGACAAACATCAATCAACCAAGTTTTAGAGGATTAAGTAGATCAACCTAACTTAATTCCTAGGGTTTTCACTTTTCTTGAATAAAAGACTTGAAGAACTTGGAGCCTTAATCACCTTCAAAATATAAAATCAACAACTCTCATTTCTGGCACTTGGCCAGAAAACCTCAATTAGGCGATTAAGTTTTTATCCAGTAATGACTTCCATAATAGTCTAGCCCGCTCGGGTTTTGGAGCTTTATGTCATATTATATGGATGGAGAGGAACAATGCTATTTTTCACAATCATCAATTCTTCCTACTGACCATGAAGAAACGTCTTCAGAAGTTTGTCATTGATAAAGCTATGACTTTTAAGCATGTTCCAAACAATTTGAGAAATAGGCGTATGCAACGTGGGTGGAACATTGAACCATCTATCTTTGATTAGGAGGTCTGGTTTTACCCGACTTTTGCTTTGATAAGTTATTTTGTTGTTTAATTTCTAGTAACCACATCATCCTTGCACTCATTTGACACCTTTGTCTTCTTGAGTGTGAGATCTTGTGGTGTCGGGCTACTTATAGCTTGTAATTTCGGCAAAAGTCATTACATTTTCTTACAAAAAAAAAACAATACTAGTAGATACTAGCACTAATTGATACAAATAGTGCTTATAGTGAGATGGAGCTTACAAGACAATTGTTTGCTATGGCTACTGAGTTTGACAAGATTTGTATTCGATCTCTTAATTGACATGAATGCAGTGGTGGTTTTGCTTTATTTATGGTTGAGGAGGATATGTGTAAAAAAATTTCTGGAGAAGTTAGAGGTGTAAGTTGAGTTGAAACTTTTACGAGATCCATGATTATTGTGAAGTTTAAGTGCAATATGGACTTGGAAAATGTTTGTGGTAGTTGAGGAGCCCATGGGGGCTATGGAGAGAGTAGCAGACAGTTATATTCTAGCAAAGATTGATTGTGACTGGTTGGGTGACTGTGGGCTAGGATTGTGACTGGTTGGGTGACTGTGGGCTAGCATTGAGCGTGGACTAGTGAGTCAATGGATTGAACCGGAGGTTCGTGTTGCCTCAAGTGCGATGAGAGAGTCGGTCTACCTAAGAGGATAGTGACGACTAGTACTTTAAGCGACAGGTAGAGCAGTAGCATTGAGGCTTGTGTGTGTGTTGGTAGGACCGATAGAGACCCTAGTGTGAGTGCCCTCCTAATCGGGAATTAGGACGTAGACTCACTGAGATATTTATATTTCAGCCCGTTGTTGTTTACCATTTTTTAGGTACGGGATGAGTTTGGAAAGGAGTTTTGTGGGAGTGGTCAAGGAGGAGACCCGCGCTTCCGTTAGAGACTTGAAAGTCGACGACGAGTCCTAGGTTGTCGCACTCATCGACCGAATGAAAGAAAGAAGAAAATCGGGAAATGTCAGGTGCTCGGGAGCGGGGTGCGACGATATCCAACCTTATTTTATCCTAGACAACTACTAAATACAAGATAAGATAAAACATATTATATCCTGATTTTTATCCGAACAACCAAACATAACCTATAGGAATAATCCCTAGTAATTAGCATGTACTCTAATTTCTCTTGGTGGACCCGACGAGGGCCGACCTTGTCCGGCCAGAGCTCCCTTCGGGCTGTCCATTCTATCACAATTGGGCTTAGGCTTGATTAGGGAGCTTGATGCGTCGAGGAATTGGGCTTAATGGGCCTGAATTGGACTGGAAACCTCTATCGGCCCTACAATAAGGATCGGATGGGGAACCGGTGGCAATGGTTGAATTGCCAGCCTCCGTTAGTCAAAGTTTTGGTCGCCGGGCCCGTAGTTTAAAAGTGCGGAAGAAGTTTGGTGGAAAAAATGAATGCAGGATGATGAAATTATAGCATTTTCTATTAGATGTCAAATTGCGCCTTTATCAATGAATTCGATCCTCGAGATAATTTTCTTTTGGAAAGCTGTGAGGGATTTGTGGGCAAAACTTGGGTGTCAACAAATGAAATAGTATTTCTCTTATCTATATTATTTGGCATGCAAACCTTAAACTAACACGACGATTGGAGAAAATTCTCTTGAATAGACTTCTAATCGAAGGAAAATATGGTCATTTCATCTAAGTTACTCTTGTTTCTTTTTTCTTTTTTCTTGTGACTAATTGTTGCTTTTGAGCTCTATCAAACATATTTCTCAGCCAATCATTCCCCAAATTCGCCCCGGAGAATCTTTTATCATTATATAGAAAAGAGATCATCTAATCGAGTACCGGATTAGCTTATCACGTGATATGACAATCACTCTAAAGTACTTTATTTCTTTTTCTCATAGCAAAATTGCTAATAGTTAATTTGATTTTCGAAATACTAGCCTCAAATAACTCCAGCATTGGAATTCCTTGGTGATTCAAGCTCTCTAGAGTAATAACAGATGAAACATGCAGTAGATAATACATTCATATTTCATATGTTATTGTTCAAAAGTTCAACAAAAAAGTTAAGTCAATAAATGGAAAGAGATCGCGAGCATATAAAGAATATATAAATCCTACAATCCAACGATATGAGATATTTCAATGTTTATATCCTCTTGTATTGTTCAAAATCTAGAATCTGACTAGACATTTATGGTGCTCTTAATTGGCCTTAAATTGAGCTAAACCAAATGATTTAACACTTGCTATGTCAAAACAATGAGAGGAGCCTAACATAGAACGAACAAAAGACAAAGAACACAAAAAGAACGAATGACGGACCAACGAACAAAGCAAACAACCACAATGGGCTATTCCCAATCATTACAAGCTCCATTTTGTGCCCTCCTTGTCGACCCTTAGTTAACCTTCGAGCACACCTTCCTGACTTCACCGGCCGTTCCGGTGAGCACGCCGATCCGACCCATGTTTACCATCGACACTCCAAAGTCCTTGAAGAAGGTGGATCCACCGGTCTTGATCTGGAGGTCAATGTATGCCTTGGTTTGGCTATCGTCAAGAAGTGCAATGTCCGAAGTGAAGAGGCCTTTTCTCTTCGGGAGTAGATCGAAGTACTTGACGTCGAACGTCCTCACGCTTCCTGGGTCCATCTCAACGAGAGTGGTTTGGTCATTCGGCTTGCACTTGAGCTTCAGCCTCGATAAGTAGTTGGAATTGAACTTGGGGTCGGCATCGCCCTTTCCGGTGAAGTTGTAGAGGCGGTCGGTGAAGGAAGAGCAGTGTGAAGTTCCAATGGTGTGACCGCCTGGGCAATAGGAAATCAGAATTAGCATGATCTAAGTTTAGGAATTACGTTTTCTCGATGTAGTGCTGATTGTGTTTGTAAATCTTTTGGTCAAAAAAGAGTTTTCATTTCTTGATTAATATATGTCGACGATTTCCTCAATATATTGTACGAATCAATAACTGGAGATTAGGTGCTACCTGATAGGACGACAAGGTCCTTCACACTGAGGCCTTTCTTTGCAAATCCAGTTTTCAGAACTGTGATGTTGGCCGAAGGTGGTATTAAATTGGTTAGTGGCTCGGTAAAACTAGAAACATTCCCATCTCTTCGTCCGGTTTCCACATCATAGGAAAGTCCTCCAGTCTAAAGTGACCAAATAAAAAATAAAAAAAAAAACCCCAATTCCTATGTTAATGCGTTTTTCTCATAAAGAAAAAATCACCGAGTTTTGTCATGCACGCTTTGAAAATAAAATCTGTTTTTCAATGAGATGATATGGATTAGTTGTGAAAATCCAGATATCTGCTAATGTAAGACTTGTATAAGGAACATTCAAATTAGAAAGCATAGATAATTGAAGTGACATATGGACATGCGCACCGCGACAACAACATCTCTAGCTACGATGGCCAAAATGTCCGCACACGACACGGTCCCGGGGCATGCCTTCTCCAATGCCGTTTTGACTCTATCGATTACTCCAAAACCTCGAAGGCTGATATTCGGCGGTGAGTCCTTCTCGGCTTGATTGGTCGAAGAGTTTAAGAGTATTGAACCTTCACAGCCCTGCGGACAACCCCAGAAAGAGATTATTCCAATCTGAGTTCATGCAGAAAACATTTCGTATCCACACGGATAAATCTAGAGAAGATTGTTGAGGAGCCAAATACCATTTGTTAGAAGATAACTTGTTCTAATGGATGTTTAGCAAATACTTTGATGAAATTAAAAACTATTCGCTTTAGTCATTCGACATGTTCTCATAGAATAGTACCCTTCCCATGCACAAGTAGGAAGAGAAGTACATGTGCTCATATCCTCGCTTACCCTAACGAAACAGTCGTGGAAATGCATCCTCAAGAGAGGACCTGAGAAGCTCGGAGCGACGGACATGACTTGGCCGATGACCTTCTTCACAATGGCCTCTGCATTCGGGCATGTCTTGTGATAAAACCCTACTTTGAGACCCTGACCATGAGCGAACTCAGGGACAAGAAACAAGAACATCAACTGCAGCAAGACACAAGACAGGAAGAGCTTTGGACAAGCCATGGCTTTGTACGAAGAAGATGATGATTATTATCGCTTGATGTTAGTGCTTTGTTGTGGACGTTTTCATTAACAAACAGCTTTTGCCTTTAAATAGACTTCGCAGTTCGCACCAACTACTTGAGCTTTGATTTACGGGCTGTCATTACCACGACAGTTTAACGCAGTTATATTATTTGCAATATGCATCTTAATATGAGCCAACTTGGGAGCTAACGGCTCCATGATTTTGTACCGATCAAATGTCTTAATTAGAACACGGCCTTGAGTCTTTGACTTTAATTTATTTTAAGGATTTACTCTGCGGAATCCACATTGATGAAAAATGTACAAGATCTACACATGGGACGATGAAATTTTTATGATGTTGTTTTGCCAATTTACAATAAAGTGTGAGACAAAAAGTTATCATACAAGTGGACAAAACAATAAGGTCATTACTCCATCACGATCAGCTCGTTCATGGCTGATGAGCATCATGATTTGAGATAGCACCTTTGGAGTTCTTACCATCAAGCACAGAATCTGAGGAGTTTTTCCTTTTTAGAGTACCTACAAATCGTTAAGACAGAATTATTTCCCTGCGAGTTCTTTCACAAGGGCTAAAGCTCCAATGAGTTCTTCCTCCAGAGTGTCAACAATTTAGCATTTCTATGCATTGATCCCTAAAATGATATGGATGCTATTTGTCACGTCTTTTTACTACTTGTCATTCATAGCCTGCCGCTTGTCCAATATAATCCAACGACCCCCTCAACAGACAAATAATAACACGAGACGCAGCTACTTTTTCCGCCACATTTCTCTCAAAGAGTACGCTTCCCTTCTCAACATTAAAAGTTCATAATTCTCTCTCTCCCCGTCTCTCTCTCCTCTAAATTCTTTTGAATTCCAATGCCGACTTAAAACTCGGACGCCTTCACCCGTTTTTTGTTGTGCAAACCAATCTTCCAGCACATTTGCAGATCAAGTTCGTGGTTCTCATTTCAAGCTTCAACAAGATTTGTAAGTGTATGCATTAAGACAGATCTTATATTATGAATTCTCTTCATAATATCACGATAAAATCCAACTCATAGCGTTACAATCTTCTATACTTGATGGATTTAAGCCCCATATTGATCTTCTAATTCGTAAAGACATACTCTTTCATCGGATGCAGTTTTTTGTGCACAATGAAAATGTCTATCTCGATTTGGGCAATTGGTGCTTCTGCAGGACGGGAGGCGAAATATAATTGGCTGCCCAGCCAAACTTTTGGTGGGGGTCAGACCCCTGTCCAGACCTGACAAACATGTTTCACATTCTGATTAGATTAGATGAGGGCAAATTGACTTTTAAGGTCAGCTCAAGTTGGGTATTGGGTCAATTTTTGGCTGGTTGAACGAGCTCATAGAGGTCACCCCATTGTCCATTGCACATGCAGCCTCAATAAATGAACAACAAGATGTGATACCAGCTAATTTGCAGTTTGAAGCATTAAAGTAATAAGCACCGAATACATGCATTGGGAAATAGTAGATTTGTTTAAGGAATAATATTATGTAGTTTGATATAATAATAAAAAACGAACAAAAATATTTTGTAAGTTCTACTTAATCCAACATCGATGAGCATGTCTTGAGTTTTGGCCGACGTTTGGAGCGAGGATCGAAGCTTGGAGATCAAAGAATAAAGGATGCGAGAAGGTGGTGAGAAAAGTTTATTGCGCATCATAATCACTTGAAAGTACTTTTAGAGACTCTCTTTGAGAGTTTTGTGTGGAAAGCACATGAGAGATTCAGTGGAACACCAGGTGAAGATCGATTGGGTGCAATTCGAGACTTGGGTGTGAGACAGCTCTTATTCTAAGCTCGTTTATCCATTGTTCACAGTGGATTTATTGCCACTATTTTATCCTTAGAATAGATTTCAACACTTGGATGAAATCACATAATTCGTTGTGTGTTTCTTTCTCTATCTCTCACTTATCTCTCCATTTATCTCAATATTGTGATCTACTATATTTCCACCTTATGCAACAAATATTTATTGAATTTTCGGAACATTCCATCCGTCCTACCAATTTCTTAAGTGGATAATTAATATCTATACTAAAAGCCTCATTAGCATGCTGAGAGCACAAGTATTAATTCGATATCTCCACTTAGAGAGATTGCCAAGAGGGATCTTAAGTTTTGCCCATCAATTTGTCTGTTGGACTCATCCATCTTCACTAAAAAAATTAATTCAATAAATTACGAGCCAACAATTATATATTGATTATTTCACTCAACACCATTTGTCCGATGTGGGACTTTTAAAACATAACTTACACATGCATCTCAATAATGATGCTCCCATGTGTGAGCATAAATGTTAGTTTTGCTCCATATTAATTAAAGTATTATTATGCATTAATATGTTTCAACTTGAATCTACACAGCATCCACCTTCACTCTAGATTTTTTGTGAATCATGAATATTCTTTGAAAATCACATTGGTCGCAAAATTTCTTACTTAAGATATTCATCAAACACTAATAGACGTGGAGAGCAACTATGTGAAAAACCGTATTGGTCACAAGATTCATTCTTTGAAAATATTTAGAATACACTAGAACACATTAAGAGTTAGCCACCAATCAATATTGGCTTTGATACGATTTGTTAAAGTCACACTGTGGGAATATGATGGCTTTATTCGGAGTTGTCTTCAAGAGGGAGTTCGAATTCAAGCCCATTAACAAATCAAGTTAGATCTATCTTTGTTCAAAAACTTAAACCAATAAGTTACAAGTCAATTATGATAAACCACTTCACCCACGATCATTCTTTAGTATATGATTATTCTAATGTAACTCACCCAACCATCTCAATCTGAACTCGTTTTCGACATAATTTTTCCAATGAGACATGTGCCATGGTAATTCACTAGGCGATAAGATATTCCGAAGACAATGAGAGAGTTCCGAATGATGCCAGTGATTGTTCCCAGGAATTATCATTACAAGTATGTCAAACAGAAGCAATGGATTCTAATAGTCGATGAGTCCTGACGCCCTTTCATTTGACTACATCAACTAGCTAGAAACAGTCGAGTGCATTAGCTGGCCGTTTCCATGGAAATTACAACTTTGCAATTTTGAAAATGGAAAAAACAAAGATCAACTAGTAATAAAATGAATTAGAAGTAGATCGAGAAACAGGAAGAACAGGAAACATCGCCAGGACACATCGCACGTGGTTGGAATTACAGAATAAGGTGGACCATCAGTTCGAGACAACCATGCCGTTTAGTAAGCCCTTGACATCAACGTTATTATTGTAATCAAACATAAGCCTTCAGCCCTAATAATCTGGTGTGCACTCATTAACTATGCCATCGATCTCACTTCCTCTCCAATATCTCCAAATAATTACATCATGCAAGATTTGTACTACGCAACATGCTAACGATTGCTTGTCTAATTGAAGGTCATCGACTGTAACGCATCAGCTAAGTTATCTTGAAAATGAGTAAAGAAAGAGTTAGGTACCGAAAACATAAGAAATGTATTATCTCACTAATTGACCAATAATGAAAGAAAAATCAAATCAGTGGGAAGATCTCTCATCTATGTGAGTTGTACGATATTCAAGAAGTCAGAAACTCCCCGTAAGTATCCATGGTAGGTGGCGATTTGACCTCGTCGTGTGCTTGACTTACTTCAAAACATAAAGTCTAGACCGCCTCTTATTCTTTCCTGGATCTTAAAACGTGGAGGAATGACCCTCGCTAATTAGCACTAAATTTAATTTCTCACTCTTTCTCTAGGCAAGACAAAGGAAAGATGACGAGTCATTTGAATGATGGCACACTTGCCATGGCCTATGGAGATGAAAGCGGGAACTAAAGTGCAGTATAAATTCGACTCATCATTGTCGGAGTCTACGAAAAA
The DNA here is from genome assembly GCA_019926035.1 of Melaleuca alternifolia. Taxonomy (NCBI): domain Eukaryota; kingdom Viridiplantae; phylum Streptophyta; class Magnoliopsida; order Myrtales; family Myrtaceae; genus Melaleuca; species Melaleuca alternifolia. The sequence continues at coordinate 2,568,835 of JAGKPW010002174.1, forward strand.
TCAATCATCGAGCCGAAGAGCCATCTGCAATTTCTCCGAAACATAATGGCCTCAAGGCTACGCGGATGTTGCTTCATCGTCGGTGGTTGTGTTTCTTGTCCCCGAAACTTTCATGGTCACACTACGAAATGCACGAGCCAATCAAATGAAGTAGCGATGGTTCATGCATGTGTGCCATGACTCCACCAGGGGCGTAATTATCGAAAAAGTCCTAAATCTTTTGCAATTTCACCGATTCAGTCATAAACTTATTTTTTTACTAATTCAGTCCTAAACCTTTTGAAATCTTGACAATTCAATCCTAAACTTTTCTTATGTTTTTAGTATCTAACTCTTTCTTTACTCATTTTCATGATAACTTAGATGCTGTGTTACAGTCGATGACCTATGGTATAAATTTTGCATAATGTATTTATTCGGAGATATTGGAGGGAAATGAGATTGACGGCATAGTTCATGACTCATGAGTGCACAGCAGATTATTAGGGCTGATTGGTGGATGTTTCTGATTGGTGGCTTCGCCGATACAATTCAGGCTGCATCAGCTTTAGGCTCCGAAACCCGGACCCGGATTGCCTGACCACGCGTCAAGGCGGTCAGGCGATCCCTGGCCGTTGGATGGGGGTGGCCCCTACAATAGGGGGGTTTTTCCCCCATCCAACGGTTCCCTGCCTGCAGGTCAGGTGACTTGCGGGCAGGGAATCCATTTGGCCGAAACCCTAGCAATCTACCGCGCTCTGTTGCACTTGCTGGAGAAAGCATATCAGTGTTTGCTTAATAGCTACGGCGTGGGAGGTTGAGACAGACTACAAGAACGTGGCAGAGATGCTGATCGAGAGAAAAGAAAGCCCATGGGCCCTGGCTTCTATTTTGGAAGATTTCAAGATGTTGTTGGCCCAACCGAAGTTAAGATATTGCTCCCGTGATGCTAATTCTCTTACGGACTGAATTGCCAAAGCCCATCCAAGAAATTCTCTTCTCCCCCAGCTGGATTGCGAACTCGTTTGAGGCCTCTTTGGAATATCTTCTGTTCAGAAACTATTATGTTCTTTTTTTATTCAGGCATTGCTTGAGAATGAATGAATACCTTAATTTCGATCAAAAGGAAAAGCAAAAAAATTGGAGCATCGACAGGTAAGTTACACGCGGATTCCCTTATTTCATGATGCATGAAACAACAGGACATTATGTCGTGAATTATATTAAACTTGCAAAATTATTTTTTTTTCTGGCCGTATCAAGTTGATTTTTTCATTACCGAAAAAATAATTTATCGAAGTGCGTTAAATCGGTTTAGTCATGGGTTGATTACATTGCAATATGTTAAAGTGACTTACTTTATCAACCCAAAGAGATGTTAAATATATGATATTTCTGTCATATATAAGTGGGGCTTTTTTTTTTTTTTGATGCCATTAAGAGCGACCATCAAGTGTTTCAACCAAGGCTTCTTGCAACTGTCTAACTTAGCCCTTCCCAGTTGGTCCCTTCAAGTTGTACAATAATAGACCCAAGATTAATTTTATTGGGAAATTTGTTCCTAATGAGATTCGCAATCTCGACTTCTCGTTTATTTCTTAATCAAACACAATGTTTCCTTTTCTTACAAGTTCTAAAGAGATGTCTATCCATTACTCTAATAGATTAGAACGTATTCCTAAGTGTTTTTCGATCTAGGTCCTCCATTATAGGATAGAAATATGGTTCTGTGGTTTCTAAATTATTAATATATATTCTCATACTCTATAAATTTCCTCATCAAGGTAATAGTATGTGCTGTGACTTGTGACAATTTCAGCATCTTTTTAGACTTTGTTTAGAACTCGTCTTAAAAATTACAAGTTTGTTTGCTACAGAGCTTGTTAGAGTTATGTCCCAAGTTCAAATCCATCTAATGAATATCAACTCGAATGGGAACGTGTGGACCACTTGAAAGTGAAAAAAAACCCGGATTGCATGTGACTCGGTCTTGAAGTCCCATTCCGACTCCGGTTCTATCCAAGCTGAAGTGGGAGACGTGAATCAAAAAGAAAAAAGGGAACGTCGGGCTTCAATGGTCGCCCTTGGTGTTTGACTGAATTTGGATTTTGTGTGGAATCGGAATGTCGTGCACGGAAACATGAATAGATCTGTTCCCTAGTTTGAGTTGGCGACTTCCACGTTATTCTAACGCACATATGCACAATCTTCCATTGCCATATCATCCGCTTGAAGGGCGTGTCGTGCAAGAGGCGTGTGATATGACTTCTAGCTTGTGGCGTTTGACATTCAGTCAATTATGTGAGGCTCAACATTGTGGGTTCGGGTGTAATCTAATGTCGGGATCCACTCGAGTAAGCAATCATAATTCCACAATTCTCTGATCGATTAGTGATTCCTTGCTGCTGGCTCTCTCTACCGTGACTTCTAGCTCGTCGGCATGACATTCGAGCAATTACGTGAAGCTAAAAACTATGAGAATGAGTGTAATCATGAGTTGAGAAATACTTGAGCGAGCTATTGTATCTCTGTGATTCTCCCATTAATTAGCAAATTATTTCCGGCTAGCTTGCGAAGCAGGTACCAATGCTCAAAACAAACCATGAAAATCTATTGTTGTTCTTAATTTTTCCTCATTGTTTTCTCTGATAATTTCTTTTTTGCGTGTTGAATTGTAAGATCTATCAATTTCCGCGTTATTTCACGATAGCGCTTACACAATTTTCCATTGCCTTGCTATACAGGTTCATGCTAACGGTCCTCTGAAAGAATTGTCCTCTCAAATTGATACGCAGGCGGGTAAAGAACTTTCTGCGAAATGTGATTGATCCTTCCACAAAAGCAAAAGGACAAGGACATGAACACGATGGTTGTCCTGACATCGACTTGCTTGGCAGAGGAGGAGACCAAGGAAGTTCAGTTGAATTTGGTTTGGTCATTTTGCTATGGCCCAATCACAAATTAAGAAACGCAGCTAATTAGATCTATACTGTTCAATTTCTACGTTGCTCTTCCATTTTACGATTCAATTGATATCTAAAATTTTCCTCTTAAGTCATATCTTAATTCGTTTGCAAGGTTATAAGATCCTGCAATTGATTACGCAAAGCGGCAGTTAAAATTATTTTTATGATATGTTAGTTAACAAAAGTACAAGTAATAAAGATGCTAAATATTAGATTAAGTCTCGTATATGTGCGATGATGGATAGAGGCAGAGCAACACCTATAATATCTTCTATCATTTTCTATGTACATGGTGGAGTCTGATCTGGTGGTTGCTTGATTAGCTTTGCTAATGGGAAAATAAAAGTCACCATGAGACTAAAAGAGGAAATAATATTTCCAACTAAACTTTTTTATGGAAATTGTTATTATTATTATTATTATTATTATTATTATTATTATTATTGCGGGTGATATATAAGGACAAAAAAAAAATTTGATGAAAAAGAAGAAGAAAAAGACTTGGTCTTCTAATTGAAGTCTAGCAAGATGACTACTTTTCGGCAATACATTGGTAGGCATACCTGCCTTCTCTACATACTAAATGCCGGATCAAACCATAATATATACAATTGGAAGATTAATATCTCGAACATGTATACTTAAAAAAATTCAAGTAATTCAACCATATGCATCTGTGCTATGTTAATGTTGAATTTACTAAAAAAAATTATTTTTAATACATTTTATTTTGGACCCAATAGACCTCCGATCAATGATATAATTTCTTGTAAACAACTTCTTTTTCCTTCTTTTGTTTTTTTCTTTCTCTAATCGGTCTCCAGATTGGCGAAGACCAGCGACCGTGGGCCATGGAGGAGGAAGAAAAAAGAAGAAGAAGAGGATTCTCGTCTACGAGTGCCAATGGCAGCCTGGATGTCATTTCTTTCTGTCCGTTGAATGGAACATCATGAGAATTCGGGCAATTAATTATCTACCTTCAACATTCTAAGATGTCCATTCTTGTTTTTTTCTGACAGAACGAGAGAAACGGGCAAAACTTGACTGGAGAAAAAGCATCGACATCATAAACGGAACAATACACGGGGTTCTTTACCTACATGATGAATCCCGCCTAAGAATTATTCACAGAAATCTGAAGCCAAGCATTGTCGGACTCCGAAATGAACCCAAAAATCTCGGACTTTTGGAATGGCTCGAATTTTTTTTCTGGAAATAACGGTGGAGCCAACATTGCAACCATAGTAGGGACATAGTGAGTCCAGTGTTTTGGGTTTTATCTGTTTATTTCCATAACCTACTGGTTGATGATATGAATTTATGCTCTGCTGATGCAAATTTAAAGACAAAACATGCCATTGACACGATGTTATAGCCCTATAGACCACTTCAGTTGACGATGCTTGTTGAATGTCTTGGTTGATCTCAGATCTCTTTTTCTAATAATCTGGAACAGTGGATACATGGCCCTGGAGTATGCTATGGAGGGACTATATTCCACTAAGTCCAATGTTTTCAGCTCCGGAGTTCTTGTGCTTGAGATAAGAACAGGAGAAAGAAGCGCTAGCTTTCATTTATCGAGACAAGCACCGATCTCGCTGCATATGTGTGAACTTTGACTAATTACGATCTGTATTCATCTTGTTTTCTAGGAAAGTGAGGTTACTGATTGGATCTTGAACATGCAGGCATGGAATCTGTAGCAGGATGAAAGAGAATTGGAGTTGGTGGGTCCATTGATAATCGACTTGTGCCGTGTGGAATAATTTAGGCGATGCATGCAAATCGGACTGTTGTGCGTTCAAGAAGATGCATTCGGCAGGCCTACAATGTCAACCGTGGTTGTTATGATGAAAAATGAGAGCCGAACTCTTGCAAATCCTCAACGACCAGCTTTCTCAGTGGGAAGATTCACCGAATATCACCAACAAGTCACTGATAACTGCTGTTCTATCAATGGTGAAACTATTTCAAATATTGACGCAAGATGATTGACCCAAGAAAGGAGATATTGGGACTTTGCGAGTCTAGTCATCTCGATTAGTCACCTGTGCATTTAGAATTTCTTACAGTAGCCTGTTCATATAGTATGACAAGTTTAAGTCTTCTTTTAATATGGCAAAAAGTCTCCCTGTATACGTTTTTCTAAGTCAAGTTTGTATGCTGTGTAGATTTGCGTAATTGTCAAATTGTACTGATGGCAACTGCATTTTGCTGCAGATTATAATCAGCTTCTGCAGTGAACAAGTTGGGATTGACCTGATCAAATGCACTTGCTGTGCAACTGAAGGAACATAATCGAATGAATCTTTCCGGTCTATGACCACAAATTTGGAGCCTCGTAAAGGATTAAACTCATCCATACTACCAAGCTTTTACATAAAACTTCCGGCGACTTACTTAAAATTTGGCAATGTAATTCTTCTTTTGCTTCTTTGAACAAGCAATGTAATTGACCTAAGAAAAAGCTCTTAAAAACAATACTCCTCATCCTCAAATCCGTCCTTCCCCATGGGTTAACTTCCGGCGACTTACTTAAACTATGGCAATATAATTCTTCTTTTGCTTCTTTGAACAAGCAATGTAATTGACCTAAGAAAAAGCTCTTAAATACTACACTTTTCAAAAACAACACATTTCGCAAATATAGTTTTTTTAAAGAGAGACGTTTTTCACTTCCCAAGAAATTAAATTCTAGTAGAAGAACTGCAAGTAGACAACTTCCCTGATCACTTTTTTATAATCTCATACACATGGAAATGACAAACTGTCTAGCATTTGCAACAGTGAGTTGAAGTGTTTGACAGAGTAAACTGACATATAAACATTAAAGAGTTGTCAAGGTCAAGAGTCAATGAATTCTACTTACAATGAGTTCAGCAATCATGCAAACCAGTTTTGAGTAGTTACTGAAGGTCCATCCATCGTGTCTGACTCTATAATCTAAAACTCTGCATAAAGAATATTATTGCTAAAGTGCAGTATAATGCCATTGAACAGCTTTCTACGAAACATGACTAATATTATCCGTAATTTATTATCTATCTGTGGTGTTAAACAAATGGGAATGGAGGAAGTTGGATTAAAAGAATTCTTGAATGTGATTTTGTATTTCATTTTATGAAGTAGAAAGGGACATTGTATTGGATCTTATCTTGGGACTGGTTGTCAAGGCCACCAACTGAAACCACGGGAATAAATGGTCTTGTTCGCTCTTTGATTTAGTATTCGAAGATGTACCTAATCTTCTTGACTTTAAGATAATTTGGTCAAACAACTCTCCGTGATTGTCCAAAAAGTCTTAAATTTATAGCATTTTTACTAATTCAGTCCTAATTTTTATTTAGCCAATTTAATCCTCAATCTTTTGAAAGTTTGTAATTTCAGTCCTTCCGGCTACTTTATTTAGGAAAATGTCTACGTGGATATCCGATTAGCACTGTCTATCTTACATGGCCGGACCTTCACTCTGAGACAAAATCGCCGGAATGACTGAAATGATAAATTTTTAAAAGGTTTAGGACTGAATTTGAAAAAATAAAAGGGTTTATGACTAAATTGGCAAAAATGTAATAGGTTTATGATTTTTTAAACAATTATCCCAACAACTGTGGCCACTTATTTTCTCTAAGAAATTCTTCGTTTCTCAAGAAACCTTTGTTTAGATTATTACATGAGTTGAAGCTATATATGAGATCCCAGTTCGATTAAAGGATGTAGATCGATTATTAAGCAGAGTCTAAGAGAGAAATCTCACCTTTTTTTTTAATACTTGAATTAGAATTTATCTTGAAGGGAATATTATCGTGATATGGGTACGGAGACGTGTTTTTCTGGTCTGCGGGAAGTGTTCTGCTTGTTGGTAAAAAAAAACTCCACAGCTTTCATCCAAGATCTGACCATGTGAGAGTGGAGCTCTTCAAGGACTTACAATAATGGACATCTCCTGGCCGAATATATAATGCATTACTTTTGAGGCCGGACAGGACCTTCTCCTTTGGAAGCACGAAGCGAAAATCAAAAGGAGAAGAAAACAAACGGGACGTTTCTTGAAGAAGCCGTAATGGAGAGCATTTTTGGGACGCCCAAGAGCTTTTGAATGGAGGTCATGTGAGTTTTCTGACTGAATTCTTTAATTGTAAACATTTTGGCTTGAGTGTACTTTAAGTTTACGAAACATTTGAGTACATAACTAGTCCAATTCTCCAATTAAAATGGATTATTTACTGCTAGTTCTCCTGTGGAGTAGGTATCAACATTTAGACCAAATCATGTAGATCTCCAGTGTCCTTATTGTTCCTCCTTTATTTTTCTGGTAATTTCTTGATCCATTAGCATTTCCACATCATATGACAACACCATTGTTCTCCCAAAAATCCAAGGTCAAACAAGAATTTTGCTTTCTTGCATATGCTGATGAGCATAACCCTTTAATAGTCAAAGAACAAGTTAAAAAGTTAAGACAAAAATATCTTTTTCCCCCAACAAAACGGCCGGAATGATTCAACGGTTTGATAGAATGCCTAACAGAAACAACTGCGTTATTTCATGCGCTTTGTCCTAATGTCAACAATCTTACTTCTTATTCGTTTGTCATCATCAAGTCTGGACTTGTCTTATGTCGGTGTTAAATTTCTTTGGCACAAGCAGCATCTCATTTTCCACGAAAAGGCTCTACTTTCCAGGTTATCTGAAGTGCCAGCCTCCATCAGCAGACAGCATATACGAGTGTTCTAACATTTTCCTGTGCCTTTCCAGGTTCATAAAGATGTTTTTTATCTGGGTTCATTTGATATCTACGCTTTATGCAAGGCCAATATCTGTGATAAAAACATCACTTTCCAGAAACTTGTGTTAGTTCCTCGTGAGTTCAGTGCTTTACACAATGAGTTATTAGGTGAGTGTCAACATTTAATGTGCCAAAAGTAGAAAATGGAGAGAGGTCCCCGTTTTTATTTGCTGTTCACATTCATATTATTGTCAACGCTTGACCTTCACATGAGTGTCCTAGCAGATTATCTTACTCATAATTGTCAGTCTGAGAATGGAAATTACTCGACCAACAGCACATTCGAATCATACCTGAAGCTCCTTCTTGATTCAATGTCATACAACACCGCAAGAATGGGGTTTTACAATACTACCTTTGGAGACGGCCATAACCAAGTTTATGGACAAGCTCTTTGCCGAGGAGATGCCAGTTCCAAAGCATGTGAGAGTTGTGTCAGCAATGCAAGCCAGGAGATCATGAAGCTGTGCAATGCTGAAGATGCACAAATTTGGTATGAATTATGCCAAGTGCGCTATTCCCCTCAAGATTTCTTTTCAAGCATGGTTTATACTGGTAAATACCCAGATTCAAATAGTCAGGAGAAACTTGCATCAGACCCGGCCCATTACTATACCTACTTGACATACCTAATGAATAACATATCCTATGAGGCCGCATATATTAACCGTACTCAAATGTTTGCGACGGGCAAAATAAATTACTCTGAAAGCCAGACAATTTATGGGCTAGTGCAGTGTACTAGGGATATGTCAGACAAAAACTGTTACAGTTGCTTGGATTCTGCCTTGGGGGATCTAAAAGCATGCTGCTATTTACGGGAAGGTGGAACAGTTGTTAGCAGAAGTTGCAATGCCAGGTATGAGCCATATCACTTTTTCAGTGGCTCGGTAATTTCTGTGTCATCTCCAGCTTCCACAGGTAAGAACATGAAATCTATTTAAAAGCTATAGTGCCCACCGTTAATTTCTATGCTTAAATTATTTGACCTGGGGTCAGAACACAATTGAAAAATGTGGATAAAGTTAATTCGCATGATGGGTGTTCTTAAACTTTGAATGTTAAAAGTTCTCTTTCAGAGAGACACAGGAGATATCTACAAGGGTCAGGATCTTAGAAATTTGTTTACACTTTGATTTCATTTACCTCCAATTAAGAGGTCAACTTTTAGCAAACTATTTTCCTATCTCCATTTTCTCAGAAGTACTGTCAGTTGCCTCCGTTGCTTAGTCAGCTATAGCCTTTATAGGAACATACATCATAGAGAATCTGAATAGACTAAGCTTACATAGACTTGATTATGGCAATGGCTAAATATGCAGGAAAATTACTGAGGGAATCAGCTCAAGCTGAACATTTCTAACAAGTCTCCTTATTATCATGGGATGCATTTCACCATAAGTGTAGACATTACAGCTCTCTTCATAGCCTATTGATACTCCAGAACAATACCCATGAGTTGAGATGTTTATTTGACTTATTTAAAAAACAGGGGATAATTGGAAGGAGGGAAAAATTGTCTTAGTTATTGGTATCCTGGGACTGCTATTAGCCATTCTTGCCGGATCTTGTGCTGTCTACTTCAACCGGACAAAAGCAAAAAAAGGTATATATGAGAAGACAGCCTTCTTAATTCTTATATTTATGAGAGCTAATCCAGACTCGGGTATCTATAGACCTGGAAAGAAGCCCACATGGCTTGCACCATGATTTGGTAAATCCGGTCAGTGTGGAAATCACTGAAGAAGGTAACCTGGTTAGCTCTGAGGAACTTCCTTTCATGGATCTCGCCACAATAAAGGGTGCCACAAATGACTTCTCAAGTTTAAACAAGCTCGGCCAGGGGGGGTTCGGTACTGTCTACAAGGTAATTTATCTGTTGCTGTCAGTTTGCGATTTTTTGTTGTGGAAGTCCAATAAGTGGGGGGCTTAACTGAATTAGCTTTCAGGGTTTGCTTTCTGATGGCAAAGAGGTAGCAGTTAAAAGGTTATCCAGGAAGTCATGGCAAGGTCTCGAGGAGTTCAAGAATGAGGTCATCTTGATTGCGAAGCTCCAGCACAGAAATCTAGTAAGGCTTCTAGGATGCGTCATAGAGGGAGATGAGAAGCTGCTCGTATACGAGTTCATGCCTAACAAGAGCCTCGATATCTACATCTTTGGTTCATCTTCTCTTGTCCTCCAACTTTTAGAAAGACCTCATTGACTTAGAATTTGCGTGTTGTCTATTTTCCTAATCACCAACGTTTTTCCATGATGCCCTTACCTTCAGATTCGGACAAACGTGGACAGCTTGATTGGTGCACATACATTTCTATTATTGATGGAATTGCTAGAGGACTAGTTTACCTGCACGAGGATTCCAGGCTTAGGATTATTCACAGGGATCTGAAGCCTAACAATGTCCTGCTGGATCATGAAATGGTTGCCAAGATATCAGATTTTGGGATGGCCAGAATATTTTGCGAAAACCAAAGTTCGGCTAATACAAGAAGAGTAGCAGGAACATTGTAAGTCTGCATCTTTTGATTTTGTTCAGCTGAAAAAACTCGGAGTTTCTTGTTTTTGCCAAGGAAAACACTACTCTATTTGGTTCGTCATTAAGAAGGTACTATGTAGGAAAGACTAATGCCAACTTTGATACTTGTGACAGTGGTTATATGGCCCCGGAGTATGCAATGGGGGGACTATTCTCTGTGAAATCAGATGTGTTCAGCTTTGGCGTCATTTTGCTTGAGATCATCAGTGGAAAACGAAATAGCAGATTTTATCTTACAGAGCATGCTCAGACACTTATTGCATATGTATGCTATACGGTTCATGGGAATCAAAATCTTGCCTTGTAATCATGTTTCAAGCTGAAAATACTCGATGTCTGCCCATCATTCATTTTGCACCACAATTAATTTAATCTTGCAGGTATGGAAACTATGGACCGAAGGAAAAGAGTTGGAACTCGTGGATCCTTCTTTAGCAGAATCAGGCCAAGCAGCTGAAATAATCAGGTGGATTCACATTGGCCTCTTGTGTGTCCAGGAAGATCCCGGAGATAGACCGACAATGTCGGAAGTGGTGATGCTTTTAGGAGGTCTGACAGGAACTCCTCCGGAACCGAAAAAACCAGCTTTTTCGGTTGGAAGAGCTGCCCTAGAACTTAACCAATCATTGGCACCTAATCTTTCTGCCAATGATATAACTGTTTCTAGTATCTCACCGAGGTGAACGAGCAAGTATTCTAGCTAATTAAGGTTCCATTTGGCCAAGGTAGTAAGATTTCATACTGTAAAGTGGAAATTGTTATGTTTGGAAGATTTACTTGTTGGAGTAAATATAGATAAAGATCTCTATGTCTCGATTATTCATGAACGAGCAAATCCGTTCTTAATCGAGACTATATGTGAAACGTGAAGAAATTTATTTACCTCCAGCCATTGATGAAATTTGATGAAGAACCTGTGACTCCAGAAGTGTAGAACGTTCAGAGATCGGAAATCTCTAGCCAATCCCCTCTAGAAACAGATAATGTGTTTTCTTAAGCCTTGAAGGTTTGGTTTAGAAGACTCCTATATATAACTCACGTTCGAAACCCCTTTAAGTAACTTCTCCCATCAAGAAGATAATTAGGGTATCTAGTAATTATCACATAATATTATGGGTAATATCCGTTAACGAATTAAAACGGAAAACAAATAAATATGAGATCACAATAATATATTCATAACATTCTCCCACTTGATCCTAACATTCCATCAATAAATATCAAATTGAATCCACAAAACTACAGCTGAAGACAAAACACATGAATCATAGCGATAGGTCTTCTTAGAGCTTGTATTATCTTCCATGTATCACATGTATCTCATCTTTCAAAATCAGCTCATATGTGATAATATAACTTAATGAATAAACCATATGTTTATTCAAGGTTAAAAGTGATTGTTATTCTCATAATAAATGAATGTGTACACCTGAATTGAGAAAATATTACAACTGAATAAGAATTTCGTAAACTTGTCAATATGACAATTTACATGATAGGACCAATTCCCATCACAACCACATGATCCTTATATCTCATTGGTGGCATGCCTTTAGTTAAAGGATCAACTATCATCAATTCATTGGGAATGTGTTCAATGACCACTTTCTTCTCTCTGACATGTTTTTTAATGACTAAATACTTGATGTCAATGTGCTTGCTTTGACTACCACTTTTGTGGTCTTCAGCCAAGAAAACCCCAGCTAAATTGTCATAATATATTGGCCTAGGAATAGAATCAACAATTCCAAGCCTTGAGATTAAATTCTTCATCCACACACCATGTGAAGTGGCCTCAAAACAAGAGACGAATTCAGCCTCCATAATAGAAGTAGTAACCAAGTTTTGCTTGGCACTCCTCCATGACATGACACGGCTCCACCGGCTAGCATAAATATGTATCCCAATGTTGATTATTGGGAATCAACATAATCAGCCCAGTCCGAATCAGAATAACCAACTACTTCCAAGTTGTCTGTCCGTCTATATATAAGCATGTGACTTTTGGTACCTTGAAGATATCTCATTACCTTCTTTGCAGCTTTCCAGTGATCAATACTTGGATTACTCTGATATCTTCCTAATACTCTCACAGCAAATGAAATATCAGGTCGAGTGCAAACCTCAGCATACATCAAGCTTCCGACAGTAGAAGCATATGGGATATTCCTCATTTGTTCCCTCTCTAGATCGTTCTTTGGGCATTGATCTAAATTGAATTTATCACCATTCACAATAGGTGCTACACTAGGTGCATAATCCTTCATCCGAAATTTCTCTAAGATTTTATTGATATAAGTTTCTTGAGATAGTCCTAATATTCCTCGAGGTCTATCTCTATGGATCTTAATGGCAATGACATAAGATCTGCTCATGAAAATCGCTCTCTAAACAATCAAGATTGTTGCATATGGAGAAGGTTGATTTGGTAAGCGAAAGGAAAATACACAAATTTTGGGGACCCATACAAACATAGGTGGATCAATGCAAATTCTTTAAACCAGGGGCCCCATACATTTTAGTGAACTAGAGCAGTCTCAGCACAATTTGGCTTTCCTCGAGTAGAACTCTAGTTCATTCCAACTTCTGGATAGTGATGATGGTTACTCCAGGAGGGGACTTACCGAGTTTGGTGCAGGAGGAAAAACTCTGTTCCTTTATTGATGGTCAATTTGCACTTGAATCCTCTCTGTTTTGTCTTGTTTTTTGTTTTTGGCCAATTTTTGCCTGATATGATGCATCATAGGAAAAAAAGATAAATGAGCAAGATCACAACTAGAAGCTGACATCGTCCGTCACAGTCTGGAACCAAATATGATACGTTTTGCTTCTCAAATCGCTAGGTCTGCGATCCAGATCATACTTACCAATTAGCTGAACTAGTTCCTTGGATTGAGTTGTGATTAATATTTCTCTCAACCGTTGCTTTGACGTCCATGGCAGAACCTTCTGCTAGTAGACTACAGAGAAGAAGACTGGTCTATGATCGACAGTATAAAAACGAAATTTCCTTAGGGAACTACATCCTTGTACTCCACATATGCTACTTGGCTGGGAATTCATACTTTATTTTTACCGCTCTACTTTTGTCTTCTTTAGTCTTCACGTGAAAGAACAGGCAATTTTTGTTTTAATAAGTTATTATTTTCATTAGCTCACTTGACAAGTTTTTTAACTTACCAACTCTATCTGGAGATTACCAACTTCAATTGGAGTTATTAACAATATTTTCATTTAAATTATCAATTTTTATTTGAGTTAATAAATAGTGTTCATTTGACTTTTTTTATTTAAATTATCAGCTTCTTGATCATTGGGGAAAAAATATTCTCTTAGTTTTTACCAACATCTGAAATTACCACATATATGAATTTTTAACCTCTTTTGGGTGACTTATTAAGTTTTTCTGATTGAGTTATCAACTAGCTCTTTTGTTACCTATTCTCATTTGAGTTGCTTGCCAGCTAGTTTTTTTTGTTACCAATGCTTAAATTTTGTTAATTTTTAATGGAATCGCCTATTTTGTTTGTTGTGGTTTCCAACCCTTTTCAATGATTACGTTACCAACTAGGTGTATATTATCAACTTTATTTCAGTTAGTTACAACTTTTTTTAAAGTATGAACTTTGGCCATCTTTAATAAAAACTTTTCTGATCTTCTACAAACTTTTAGTCATCTTTCATCCAAATGTTCTTGAATTTACCAACTAATATATGAGATTATCAATCTTTGTTTTAGCGACTTACCGACTTTTTTGCCAAATTAGTAAACCAAAAAAAATTAAATTAGAAAAACCATATACACATAGGCAATTAATTAACTTAAATAAGAGTTGGTGAAACACAACTACTTAATAACTTAATTAGAGAAAATTTAACAGATCACTTAAATTAAATTTAGCAGCTCCATATAAGAATTAATCTACAATGTTAAGCAATAAATAAAAGTTGGTAAAGATAAAAAAAATGGAAATTAGTAGAAGGTAAACTTATAAGTAATTCAAGTCAAAGTTGTAACCCAAAATCTATTGATAACTTGATTAAAGAAATTTTTTGATTTAGATTGGTAAAATGAGTCAGTAAATTTGAACCATTTTTCAAAAGATAAATAGAAGCCTGTATATAATAACTTGACAATTAAAAAAGATAAACGTGATGTAACTCAAATGAAAGTTAATATAACTCAATAGTGGGTGTTAATTTAATGGGAAAAATGTTGATGAGCTATGTTGATTTAGATCGTTCATTCCTAAAAAGAGCTAATAAATTTAGGGATTTCTATTAGAGGTAAATAAAAGTCAATCACTCAATTTTGGTTAATTAAAAAAAACTTTGTTAAGTCATTTAACAAAGAGTTAATACTGTAAACGAGTTAGTATTTTGATCTGAGAAAAGTTAGTAACCCATTCTAATTCAGGTTGATAATTTTGCATAAAAATTATTAAACTCAAAGCTTAGTAAATGATGCATATAAATGTTGGTAAATTAATATAAGACTAGTTATCACAAGCTGTGCATTTTTGTTTTTGACAATTTCTTCAAAACATTCCTAAGTTACCAACTAGTTACTTGAAAAAAAAAATTAAAGAGCCCGTTTTGATTTACTAATAGTTTTTTGACACTTACTAGAACGGCACATATACATTGGAATGTCTATTGCATCCATAATTGGAAAGAAAGTGCTCGTCTATTTTCTAGCTTGTAGACTACATAGAAATCTGGAAAAATGCAGGGAAAATGAAGTCTGAAACGAGTGAAATCTTAGATTTAAGATTATAACTTTAGATGTTCAACTGACCTAGGGTATGTTTAGACTGACTTTTGTCTCTTTACTTTTATTTTCCTATTCTAATTTTTCTGACTCACGCACTTTTTGTCATTTTTAAAATCTTTTGACACGTGGACGCACAAATCTTTACCTCCGGGCCTCGCGAGTGAAACAGGGCATGATGTCAAGTAAGCTAGGGGTGATCGGTTCCCGGGCGGTTCCCGGTATAGTGGAACCAGTTCCCTCTTATTTGGAACCGGGAACCGAACCAAACCGGATTGGGCGGTTCGGTCCGGTTCCCGCCTGGTCCGGTTCGGTTCCCGCCTGGTTCGGTTTGGTTCCCGAATGGGTAATTCTAACTTTCCACCTGATTCGACCCCGGCTTGCGGCAACATAGCTTGGAGATCTTTAACTTCATAAACAATCATAATGCATAGATGTTCGAATAAATCAACCACAAAGCTCAAACCCCACATCAAGAACTCTTTGCATCCGTCCAAGGAAGCAATTATCTCTAATGTATAGATATTCCCTCCATATATATATATATATATATATATATATATATATATATATATATATATATTTAAATAAATAAAAATAGTTTCGGTCCAGATTGGCGGTTTCACTCAGAAACCGGGAACCGGACTGGAATTCCCGATTCCATTTATGTGGAATCGAGAACTGGATCATTACCCTTTAGAACCGCCCGGAACCGACCAATTCGAGCGGTTCTGGGCGGGCGGTATTCTATGCTCACCCCTAGAGTGAGTTAAGACATGAGTTCATGGAAACAAAAAGAGGACAAAGGTATAGTCATGATGTTTGCAAACTGATGAATGATAGAAATAAATCGTAAATCAAAGCTTCATTTATTTTGTGGAAATAATTAATTGATAGAAAATATTTTGATTCTCAACAATTAATTATGTTTCAATATTTTCGTGAACTATGAAAATATTTATCTTTCATTTATTTTTATAAGTGATAAATGTGATCATTTTGAGGAAAATATTTTTCAAATAATTTATTTTCTATAATAATAAAAACGAAACCTAAGATCCCTATGCACGATCTTCTCAAGAACAAACTCATAACCAACTGTGACATGATTGGTTTGAGCAGGGAAATTGGATTGGTAGTGAGATAGATGGCTTTATGGTTGTCACATCATGAAATTGGATTGTGTCTAAGTAAGTGAACTGTTGCTAGTGCCTAAGCACGATAAATTTAGTTTATGCTAAAATCGTTTCTTACATGGATTAAGTTGACATGTAATTTCAAAACAAGGCACTTTTCCCACGAATTGAAAGCAATCCCTTTTACTATATCTTGTTTTCTTAGACAAAAATCCAAAACATATAAAAAAAATTTCCTATTTTGCCTAGGTCTAGTCCATTTGGGATCATGGACACTTGTCTTTTGCAACTCATACAAATAATTCATTTATTGTACTAACGTTAAGTCAATCCTAAATATTCAAAATTTATAAATGTAGTTCTAAACTTTTGTATTAAATTTCAATTTAATCAGTTCGATCAATTATCGCAAATGCTACCATCTTGGTCTAAATATCGTTGACCATCCTACATTGGAACTGATCTTATGTGAAAAAACTTATTCAAAGTTTGACGAATTTTTTTATATGTTTTCTTTTAGTGTGTTGCTCTTTCTACACCATGTGTGACTAATCCACTCCCATTTTCACTATAAAACAAATTTTAAAGTGGTGGCCCCCTTTTCCTTCTTCTTTTTTTCCTTTTATGTTCATTTCTATCTAGAATCCGGTTATACTGTTTCATATCTTTTGTTTTTATTTATTGGGTGTATGTCATGTATATTAAAAGCACTATGTTTTCTTTTTTTCTTTTAATAGTACTTCTACAAAATTATTTATTGTCACAAGAGAGTTTTTCAAAAAAATATATATCAAGTCTCCTAATTACTACATCAAAAAATGTACTATACTATTAGTGAGATAATTTTATAGAAAGCAAGTAATATGTTATAGAAGTATCTACTAATACACTTCAAAATATTGATTGGGAAAAGGTATGCATAATGATGCATCTAAATATTTTTTCATGAACACTTTTGTGGATGATATTAATTTTAATCAATTTAAAATGATAAGATTTCACCAGCCTTTAAAATACACAAAATTTTTATATAATTAAATTTCAACCGCTTAAGTTTCGAGTCGAAGAATGTAACTTTGATTTTATTTTGAAGTTTAAAGAGGTTTTCTTGAAATTAGGTTTCTCGAAAGTTTTTCTTTTTGACAAAAGTAATTTCTACAGACATAAAATCTAACATTAAAGAATCAGTGTCATAATAAGTCAAACGAAACATGTGAAATTCATAATTATGATAAGTAGATCCTACATAAAAATAGACAAAAAAGAACTTTAAAAAAAGAAAAGTGAAGATATATAGGGCCATCGCTTAAATTGTAAATGAATGGCGATTTTGTCTTTTTTGTAAGATTAGGCCAATTTATTCATATAGTAAGGCGGCCCTCTTTTATTTGTCTTTTTTTTGTTTCGTCTTTTCTCACCATTCATCTTCTTCTTTTCCCTGTTTCTTTTCGAGAAGATGAGGAGAAATCTTCACGAGCAAGCAGGAAGAGCGAGGAAGAGGCTCAAGAGCGAGACTTGCGGCCAACGAGCTAGAGTAAAGAAGGTCGAGCTGCCATGGACGACGACTCGGTTAAGGTTGTCCATCCTAGGTCGTGGGGGCTCAGGGACTGCGAACCTAAGGCGGAGCCGCCATGGACGACGACCTTGGTTGAGGTTGTCCTCGGCTTCCACTACCTTGGCTCGAGGTTGTGGGGGCTCGTGTGAACTCAAATCTAGGTCGACCCGCCATGGATGACGACGTCGGTCGAGGTTGTCCATAGCTTCCACGACCTCGGATCCTCCCCTTCTTTATGCATCGAGGTTGTGGGGGCTCGGCGACCCATTGTACGGTATTTAAACATGGAGGGAAGAGAAGGTGTGAGTAATAGGATTTATTGATCAACATCTGCAGTCTTCGTTTCCAAATCGTTCCCTTCTTTATGTACAGTAGCCTCTTATTCATCAGAAAAGAGACAAGAAAGGACTTGACCCAGAATGATGAACAGTGAAGGAACAAGGAAGAAGATAACACTAAACCCCAAGAAAGAAAGAAAGAAAGAAAAGAAAAAGAAAAAAAAAAGAATTCAGAGAATTACAAAAAACGGCGTCCGTTCTATTTGGGAGATAAGATTGCCATCCATGCCAGCGAATGGATAGTCATCTCAATAATTTTCTATTGGAATTCGCCAAAAAATTTATTATTGTATTATGTACGAGACTTAATGACAATATTTCCTTCTATGCCAAAAAAGAGGCATTAAGATTACGAATTAAAGCGGTCACGATTTCCTGATAACAAATATTTTCAACTTAAACCACCAAAAATTTGGTAATATTTGCCAACGGTATGAATGAACAAGGATGTGCCGATATTGGATCCGACATAAATCAAATCAAGAAGAAGAGCTGTTCTCCATACTCCCCATCGAAACTGTGTTCTCGAAGCTTGCTCTAGTCCATAAGTTGCTTAAGTTGGGTCACGTGAAAGTTGGATGAGTTAGATCAACAATGGAGGAAAACATTGTTAAACATCAAGTTGCCTGAGAGACCAACCCTTTGATATAGCTAAGCTGGGAACGTTTAATTGGACCATAAGTCTCATAGTAAACCAGTTTCATGATTGTATTTTTTGCCACAAAATTGAGCTCTATACTTGTCAACAGTGCCATGTGGTTTTCTTTCGATATGGAGAATATTTTGCTACTAATAACATTCCAGATTGCTAATAGTGCTATAAGGTACCAAGGTTACGTTTGGAAGCCAAAATAAAAGTTCGGATAAGGTGCATCCTATGTTCGGTTATTGCCCAAGACAAGATCAAATTGCATATAAGGGATTTATATCTTAAATAAAAATATCCCATGGGGGAGGTTGGACAAAAGTAGATAAGATTTCTTATATTGCTGATATAAAAAGTTTTTTTATATATTTAATAGTTTTATATATTTAATAACAAAACTCTTAAATTAATAAAATTAAACGATTATATATAAATGATTTTTGAATTCTTATTTGCAAGAAGAAAATTCAATATAACCAAAAAAGTTGCAATGATTTTTTATTTATATATTTGGATTTCTTTATATTCTATAGTATATAGTTTATTTATTTATTTAGTATCCGTATTTCTTACATATTTAGGTGCATTGGTATAGTTTATTATTCAATAAACTTTTTATTAAGGAATGATGGAAGGGAATAGAAAAGAATTAAAACAAGAAGGAAAATAATAAAAATAAGAAATAAATGTTCAAGTATAAAAACCCAGATCTTGAATGAACAAATTTTAATTTGAAAATGATCTTTTTAATTGTTGAAGAATGGAGATTTCTAAAGAGAACTCTCACCCCCCTCGGCCTCTTTGTTCATGTTGAAACTTTAGGACTCCTATGCATTTTTTTAGTTCACATCAAAGCTCCATCAGAACGGCTTACGATATTTCTATTCCTCCATAACTTTCTACTTCACGTTAAAAGTCAATGAATAGAACATGAGAGTGAAATTCCTTCTCCTTTTAGCTCTTTAGTTTTCTTTGAAGTTTAACGAAAGTGACGACAAGGTTGAAGCACTATACTTTTCAAAATCATGCAGGTGAAAGATCATTTTCTCTCTCTTATGAGATTTTGCTTTCGCTAATTTATTTACCTCGTTAATATTCCGTAATTCATTTACATTTCTTTGTCATAGTTAAATTTGTAACTTTGCAATGCTTCAATGCCCCCCCCCCCCTGCTGTCTATAATTTATCTCATACAATAGCATTGAATTGGTTGATAAAGATTATCTTCGTTTATGCATTTGTAGTCTCTTTATCAGTGAATTGTGAGAGATTCTTGTGGTCTCTGTTTGTATATTTTTATGATATAGCAAAATTTCTGGATTTCATATCTTATTTTATCTAGTCTTATTGAGGCTAAAATTTTAGATGACCAAACGCAACCCAAGTACCATAGTGATTCAACTTTGGGTTTGGCGAGTGTTATCATTTGTTTATGTAACTATGGGATGACTTCTAGTTTTGTTGGGTGGTGGAAGTGGAGAAGGAACTGCACTATTATTTTCCAGTGGAAATGTGTTGGATAAATTGGAAAATCGAAGAAAAGAGGGCGCAACTGGGTTAAAAGAAGAAACCACAGACGCTGAATGTGTGGAAATTAAGCTTATAGGCAGAGCAAGATTGGCATGTTGCAAGGTCAAGATGATAGGCTTTGATGCCATGAAACACCACAGATATGTCTGAACGTCTCTTACCTTCACAATGGTAAAGAGAGTGAAGGTGCAACAGAAAATCAGGTTTGAAAGGAATAAAATCAGATCTTGAACAAATTAAGCTTACAAGAAGAAGATCAAACAAAAGTAAGCTAAAAAACATTATCTGAAGCTGCCTACTATTCTCATTATTAACCAACACTTACTGATATTAATCAATAGGACAAATTCTTCTTAATTTTTTTTTTTTGGTAACTGAGGACTCCGCCACGAGCCTCCCTTGTCTAGATGGCATCAAAGGGCCAGACCTTTATACCTTGGGAGAGATTAGCACATGACCCCAACACCATGGCTTTTCATTTAAGACGCTAGTAATTGCGGGTTTCAAACCCTTAACCTCAACGATGGGGGATTAGTTCTTAACTAACATAGCTACCCATGGTTGGGTTCCTTCTTAATTTTTTTATAAGCATGGAATTGAAGAATTCTGCTGTGTTCAGAAAAATGGTTGGCGCCATAATGGGCTTACAGGAGAGAAGATGAGGAAGAAAAACCAAGTGATGTAGGGGCAGCTAAATAGATTTTTTTTAGCAAATAGGGACAGAAAATTTATAATTTGACCCTTTCTTCATTATGTGAAGTACAGTGTAGCTTGAATGAAATATTTTATTTCAAGTTTTAAAATTGAAAAACCTTCACATGGTTCGTCTCCTATCAATATAATAATCCACAAGCCATTCTCTTCGATCAGGTCACCAAACCTGAAATTCTAAAACGTTGACTGAAAACAAGCGAAGGGGATCTCCTCGAAATTGCCTTTGGCTGAAAAGTCAAGAGACTGACTTGGGACCATGTATTGTGCAGCCCATAAATCTCAGCAAGAACTTGAACTCAAACTTGACCTCGGACCTGGATAGACTGAGAAATGGCTCACTACCGAAGTGTTTCATTGATCATCCGCTTCGTTCTTGCTTATTTGATTCTCCCCAGCTTAGTACGCCTTTCGCACGCTGATCCTCCTTACCCGCTCTGTTCGAACCCCAGGTATTACGCCGTCAACAGCACGTTTCAGAATAACCTTGAGATTCTCGTCGGGAATTTGTCCTCAAATGCTTCCCTCTCAAAGTTCTACAGTACCTCTTATGGCAATGGCGCAGACAGAGTTTATGGTCAGTACATGTGCTTGAATTATGTTAATAATCAAGAGTGCCGAAACTGCATTGATTTGGCCTCACAAAACATACTGAGGCTCTGTCCTAATAATACCGAGGCGATTGTCTGGGAGGAAGATTGTCAGTTTCGGTACTCGGGTCGGGATTTCATTGGCCATTTGGACCTTACGGGCAACATTTGGAAGGATAACAAGATGAATGTTTCGCGACCAGACCAGTTTAAGTTAGTCGTGAACACCACTCTGCAGAATCTCATAAATGTAGCGGCTTTTGATCCTTTGTCAGACATGTATGCAACCAGCGCAGTCAAGTTTAAAGATGCAAGTGCCTCGATGCTATACGCATTGGTGCAGTGTGGAAGAGACATATCTGGAAGCGACTGCAACATCTGTCTTCAACAAGCTACGGCAGATGCATTGGGGAACTGCTCCTCCTCAGTTGGCGCAAGGATTCTTAGCCGTAGCTGCTATTTGAGATATGAGCAGTATGCATTCTACGAAGGCAAAACTGCGCCTGAGCCTAATCAAACCACACAGGGAGGTAAGTTTATACAAGCAGTTCTCACTTTCTGGGCTTATTTATTGGTACTGTTGTGTGCATCAGATTTGGGATTGGGGATAATCGCAATGAAGTTCTGCACAGGGCAGGTAGCAGAAAGAAATTGTGGTTGATTGTGATTCTTACGATCATAGCCACCGGATTAGCAGTACTTCTTTTGGCTTCCTGCGTTTACTATCTCCGTATCCATGGAAGTCAGAAAACAGGTAATATGCTTCCCAATAGTGCTTATCGAAGTCTTGGAGCCCGTTCTCCTAATTGTCCAGCCTTTTTATCGTCCTTTTAATTCTGTATCCTTCTTCATATTCCTTTCAGGGAATAAATCGGTTGTCCAGCTTGGCAGGCTCCATCATACTAGTTTCATGAACCGGACTTTTCAACAAAGATTCAACAAGAATGTTCCGGATTTCCCATTTGTCAACTTCGAGACTATACTAACTGCTACTAACTATTTCTCTGCTTCGAACAAGCTGGGACAAGGCGGTTTTGGCCCGGTTTACAAGGTAGTGAGGATGTAAGATACTAAAGAAAAGACTATTGTCTAAATTTGCTGCAATTTAGATTATGATCCTAAGCAGAAATATTGGCGTCATCTTTTTCAGGGAATTCTAGGAGATGGAAGAGAGGTAGCAATCAAGAGGCTCTCAAGCACCGAGCAGGGTACCGATGAATTTACAAATGAAGTTTTGCTTATAATGAAGCTCCAGCATAAAAATCTCGTTAAGCTTTTGGGGTTTTGTGTGGATAATGAAGAGAAGATCCTTGTCTACGAGTACATGCCCAATGGCAGCCTTGATGTCGTCCTTTTCGGTTCGTTGAATGTAACAGCATGAAGCTTTGAGCGATCAATTATCTAACTTATCATTCTAAAATTTCGTTTTTGTTTTCTGCTGCCAGATCGAGAGAGACGGGCAACACTTGACTGGAGAGAACGCGTCAACGTGATAAGTGGAATAGCACGAGGGGTTCTTTACCTTCATGAGGATTCCCGCCTAAGAATCATTCACAGAGACTTGAAGGCAAGCAATATATTATTGGATTCTGAGATGAACCCAAAAATATCCGATTTTGGAATGGCTCGAATTTTTTCTGGAAATGATGGAGGAGCCAATACTGCAACCATAGTGGGGACATAGTGAGTCCAGTGCTTTGGGTTTTATCTGTTTATATTCATAATCTACTGGTGGGTCATTTGACATATACTTTGGAGATACATATTTGAAGATAAAATCGGCATTAAAATAATGTTATACCCCTATGGGCCACTTTAGCTGACAATGTTCGTTGAATATCTCAATTGATCTCACATTTGCTTTTCTAATTATATGGAACAGTGGATACATGGCGCCGGAGTATGCTATGGAGGGACTATATTCGATTAAGTCTGACGTTTTCAGCTTCGGAGTTCTTGTGCTTGAGATAATAACAGGAGAAAGAAACGCTAGCTTTCATCTATCAAGACGAGCACCAACCCTCGCTGCATATGTGTGATAATTTCACTAATTCTGATCAGTATTTGTCTTGATTAATAGGAATGTGAGGTTACTGATTAGATCATGAATTTGCAGGCGTGGCAGCTGTGGCAGGATGAAAGAGAATCAGAGCTGGTTGATCCAATGATAATTGACTCATGCTGCATGGAAGAATTTAGGCGATATATGCAAATCGGACTGTTGTGTGTTCAAGAAGATGCATATGACAGGCCTACAATGTCGTCCCTGGTTGTTATGATGAAAAGTGAGAGCACAACTCTTACAAATCCTCAGCGACCAGCTTTCTCAGTGGGAAGGTTCACCGAATATCACCAAGAAGTCACGGATAACAGCTCTTCTGTCAACGGCCTAACCATTTCAAATATCGATGCAAGATGACAGACCCAAGAAAGGAGATATCGGGACTTTGCGAGTTTACACATCTCCTTTGGTCGCACATGCATTTAGAAACTCTTGACAATGGTCCGCTCATTTAGTATAACAAGTTGTAAGTGCTCATGAAGTATGGCGAAAAGCCTTTATGTATATATTTGCCTGAGTCAATTTTGAATGCCGTGTAGATTGCGTAATTGTAATATTATACTGATGACAACAGCATTGTGTTGAAGTGGAATTAATACCATCAGCTTCTGCAGTTTGAACATCCCGGTATTGAGTTAATCAATTGCAGGCATTGCACAACAGGAAGAACAAAATCAAATGAGTCTTTCTGGCCCATGACCCCTAGTTTGGACCCTCGTTCACGATAACTCTTTCACACTTCCAAGGTTTTACAGAAAACTTTGAGCGACTTAATTTGACCCTGGCAATATAGTTCTTCTTTAGCTTCCTTGAACAAGCAATGTAATTGATCTAAGAAAAAGCCCAATATTATCATTTAAAAACCATTGTGGATGTTACTTCCTATGTAAATACCTGTACGAGAACTGCCAGTTGACAACTTTCCAGTTCACTTTTTTAATATCTCATACGCATAGAAATGACAAGACTGTCTAGCATCTGTTTGAACGAGACGAGACAAAACTGAGATAAAATATTAGAGATTTGTGAAGGTCAAGATGTATGAAGTTCTTATAATAGTAGTTCACCATCGATGCAAACAAAATGTGAGTGGCTGGTGAAGGTCCATCCATTGAGTCTGACTCTTCAATTAAGAACGGTGCAGAGAGGATCTTCGGAATAATGCCATTTGACAGTTTTCTCCGAAAGCTGGCATAAATTATTTATTGAATGTGATTTATTTTATGAAGTAGAAAGGGACATGAGGATATGATCTTATCTTATGACCTGTCATGACAAGCACACATTGTAACGACAGGAACAAACGGTCTTGTTCTATCTTAGATTTAGTATCCAAAAATGCTTATTATTGTTGACTTTCAAATAGTTTGGTCAAACAAAAAAATTCTCGCCATTTGTTTTCTCGACAAATTCAATTTTTCTACAGCAACTCATTATTTTTCTCAAGAATACATGGTCAGACAAAAAAACTTCACTTTTCTTGCAGGATGATTGCATCATGTGCGTATGAGCATAGTCCTTGGGAGATTGGAAAGGCAACTTGAATATCAACGAAACAACTTTGTTCCCCAAGAAGACCCCCGGAATGATTGAGTGTTTGATTGAATGCCAACCGGAAACAATTTCCTGTGTTATTTCATGCTCTTGGTCTTTATACCAACAATTTCACTTATTATTCTTTTGTCATCATCAATTACGAACTAGTCTCATGTGGATCTTTAACTTTTAGGGCACTAGTAGCATCTGATTTTCACTTAAAAGTCTAGGACTTTACAGGTTCTCTGAAGTTTGGTGGCCGCTTAATTTCTTGCTAGTCTCCATTAGCAGACAGCATGTACGACTGTTCTAGCTTTTTCCTGAGACTTTCCAGGTTCATGACAATGTTTCTTGTCTGAGTTCATATGAAATCTAGCCTCTATGCAATGCCAATTTCAGTGATAAATGTTTGAATCGTTTTGCAGAAACTCGTGACTTCAGTGCCTTATACAATGAGTTACCTGGGTGAATGGTAAGATTCGATGTGCCAGAAGAAGAAAATGGATAGAGGTCCGCATTTTTACTTCCAGTTCTCGGTCATATTACTGTCAATGCTTGGCCTTCAAATTAGTGCCGAAGCAGATTATCTTGAACTTTCTTGTCAGTATGAATATGGAAATTACTCGAGCAATAGCACGTTCGAAGCAAATCTGAAGCTCCTTCTTGATTTACTTCCGTACAATGCCTCAAAGACAGGATTCTACTATACTACCATTGGAGAAGGCCTTAACCGAATTTATGGACAAGCTCTCTGCCGAGGAGATGCCAGTTCCACTGCGTGTGAGAGTTGTGTCAGCAATGCAAGCCAAGAGATCATGAAGCTGTGCTTTGCTGAAGATGCACTAATTTGGTATGAATTATGCCAAGTGCGCTATTCCTTCCAAAATTTCTTTTCAACGATGGTCTATACTGGTAAATACCCAGATTCAGATAATCAAGAGAAACTTATATCAGACCCAGCCCATTTCTATACGTATTTGATGTATCTAATGAAGAATCTATCCAATGAGGCTGCATATGTCAACTCTACTCAAATGTTCGCAACGGGGCAAATAAGTTACTCTGTGAGCCAGACTATATATGGGCTAGTGCAGTGTACTAGGGATATGTCGGACTCGGACTGTAACAGTTGCTTAGACTCTGCCTTGGGGGATCTGAAAGCATGCTGCTATACAAGAGAAGGTGGAATGGTTGTTAGCAGAACTTGCAATGTGAGGTACGAGCTGTACCGCTTTTTCAATGGCTCGACAACTTCTGTGTTATCTTACCCCGCCTCCACAGGTAAGAACATGAAATCTATCGGAAATTAAGATTAGTAGGAGAAGAAATCTATAGTTACCCACCACTAACTTAACTTCTATGATTATATATGGATAGGAAAAATGTGAATAAAGTTCATCTCCGTAATGGTTGTTCTTCGACAGTGAATGCCATTGTTCTCTTTTAAAGTGACAGAGGATATTTCTCTAAAGGTCCAAAATCCTAGAAAGTTGTTTACATTATTATTTCATTTTAGTCCCTTACGTAAAGGCCAACTTTTAGGAATTCATTTTCCTTGTCTGGCTCTGTTTTCTCAGAATTTCTGCTAGTAGCCTAAGTTGCTTTCGTTCAATAAGCACAGCTTATATCATAGAGAATCTGAAGAGACTGAGCCTGTATAGCCTTCTTAATGCCAATAGCCGAATAAGCAGCAATATTACTGAGGCAGTCAGCTTTAGCTGAAAAATTCTCATTTACCTTATTGTGGGATGCAGTTCTCAATTAGTATAGACATTACATCTCTCCTCATAGCCTATTGACACACCAGGATGTTATCCATATACTAATATGTTTATTTAACTAATGAGAAAAACAGGGAATAAATGGAAGAAAGGGATGATTGGTCTCGTAGTTGGTATACTGGGACTACTATTAGCTGTTCTTGCTGGATCTTGCGTAGTCTACTTCAACCGGCAGAAAACAAAACAAGGTATATATGAGCAAATGGAGTTTTTAATTCATATTTTTACGAAAGCTAAATCCAGACTGGGGTACATTTAGATCTGGAAAGAAGCCCGCATTCTTTGGTCCATGATTTAACAAATCCAGTTGGAGTGGAAATTACTGAAGACGGCAACCTCATTAGCTCTGAAGAACTTCCTTTCATGGATCTAGCCACTCTAAAGGCCGCTACAGATGACTTCTCAAGTTCAAACAAGCTCGGGCAAGGGGGGTTCGGTACTGTCTACAGGGTAATTTATCTATTGCTGTCATTTTGCGATTTTTTGTTGTAGAAGTCCAATAAGTGGAGGGCTTAATTGAATAAGATTTCAGGGTTTGCTTTCTGATGGAAAAGAAGTAGCAGTTAAAAGGTTGTCCAGGAAGTCTTGGCAAGGTCTCGAGGAGTTCAAGAATGAGGTCATCTTGATTGCGAAGCTCCAGCACAGAAATCTAGTAAGGCTTCTAGGATGCGGCATAGAGGGAGATGAGCAGCTGCTCGTATATGAGTTCATGCCTAACAAGAGCCTCGATATCTACGTCTTTGGTTCATCTTCTCTTGTCCTCCAACTTTTAGAAAGACCTCATTGAATTATAATTTTCGTGTGTTGTCTATTTTCCTAATCACCAACGTTTTTCCATGATGCCCTTACCTTCAGATTCGGACAAACGTGCACAGCTTGATTGGTGCACATACATTTCTATTATTGATGGAATTGCTAGAGGACTAGTTTACCTGCACGAGGACTCCAGGCTTAGGATTATTCACAGGGATCTGAAGCCTAGCAATGTTCTGCTGGATCATGAAATGGTTGCCAAGATATCAGATTTCGGGATGGCCAGGATATTTTGTGAAAACCAAAGTTCAGCTAATACAAAAAGAGTTGTAGGAACACAGTGAGTCTGCTTCTTTTGATTTCGTTCAGCTGAAAAATCTAGGAGTTTCTTGTTCTTGCCAAGAAAACCACTCAATTTGGTTCATCATTAGAAAGGTGCTTGTTAGAAAGGACTAATCTCAATTTTGATCCTTGTGACAGTGGTTATATGGCCCCGGAGTATGCAATGGGGGGACTATTCTCTGTGAAATCAGATGTGTTCAGCTTTGGGGTCATTTTGCTTGAGATCATCAGTGGAAAACGAAATAGCGGATTTTATCTTACAGAGCATGCTCAGACACTTCTTGCCTATGTATGTTCTACGGTTCACAGTTATCAAAATCTTGCTCTTTAATCATGTTTTGAGCTGAAAATACTAGGGGTCTGCCAATCATTCATTTTGCACCAAAACCAATTTAATCTTGCAGGCGTGGAAACTATGGACTGAAGGAAGAGTGTTGGAATTTGTGGATCCTTCTCTGGCAGAATCAGGCTCGAGAGCTGAAATAGTCAGGTGCATTAACATCGGCCTCTTGTGTGTCCAGGAAGATCCTGGAGATAGACCAACAATGTCGGAGGTAGTGACACTTTTGGGAGGTCAAACAGGAACTCCTTTGGAACCCAAAAAGCCAGCCTTTTCAGTTGGTAGAGTCGTTCGAGAACACGATCAATCATTGGCAAGTAATCATTCTATCAATCAGATGACTCTCTCAAGTATCTCACCTCGCTGAATGAGCACATGTATTAGCTGATTAAGGTTTCATTTCCCCACGATTGTAAAATTCTGTGCTGTAAAGGGGAACTTTTCATGTTTTGGAAGAATTACTCTGCTCATGAAAATCTGTATAAGCAATCAAAAGTATTGCAAATGGAGAACGTTGATTTGGTAAGCGAATATAAAATGCACAAATTTTTGGGGACCCATCTAACCATATATGCGGATCGATGCAAATTCTGTAAAACAGTAGCTCCACAATTTTTCTTTGACTGAAGCAGTGTTAGTCCAATTTGGGCTTTGACCATACAGAACTCCAGTTCATTCCAAGTTTTGGATATTGATAATGGTTACTCCGGCGAGGGAATTGTGGAGACTAATGCAGGAAGGAAGAATATGTTCCTTCACAAATTGTCAATTTGCAATTGAATCCTCTTTTTTTCTTTTTCTTTTTTTGTTCCTTTTTCTTAGCCTTCCTCTGCCGGATATGATTCATCATAAGGAAAAGATAAACGAGCAAATAACAAATAGCAACTTCATCGACAGTCCCAACTTACAGGTTTCTCGACTAGGCATTAAGAGGTTATGCTAAAATGGAGTCGAACATGAGACGTCGTGCTCCTCAAATTGCTTTGTCCGGGTTGCCAAGCCTGAAACGCATCACTTTCACCAATTAGCTCAGCTAGTTCCTCGGATTGCGTTGCCATCAGAAATTCCCTCACTAACGCAGATTTTTCCTTGACAGAACCTTGTACTAGTAGACTAAAGAGAAGAAAACAGGTCCTATATTGACAGTATATAAATGAAATTTCCTTGGGGAGAAACTTCCTAATAATTTACGTGTGCTACTTGATTTTGAATTCCTCAAACAATTCTTTGTCCGGGTTGCCAAGCCTGAATCGCGTCACTTTCACCAATTAGCTCAGCTAGTTCCTCGGATTGAGTTGCCATCAGAAATTCCCTCACTAACGCAGATTTTTCCTTGACAGAACCTTGTACTAGTAGACTAAAGAGAAGAAAACAGGTCCTATATTGACAGTATATAAATGAAATTTCCTTGGGGAGAAACTTCCTAATAATTTACGTGTGCTACTTGATTTTGAATTCCTCAAACAATTCTTTGTCCGGGTTGCCAAGCCTGAATCGCGTCACTTTCACCAATTAGCTCAGCTAGTTCCTCGGATTGCGTTGCCATCAGAAATTCCCTCACTAACGCAGATTTTTCCTTGACAGAACCTTGTACTAGTAGACTAAAGAGAAGAAAACAGGTCCCATATTGACAGTATATAAATGAAATTTCTTTGGGGAGAAACTTCCTAATAATTTACGTGTGCTACTTGATTTTGAATTCCTCAAACAATTCTTTGTCCGGGTTGCCAAGCCTGAATCGCGTCACTTTCACCAATTAGCTCAGCTAGTTCCTCGGATTGAGTTGCCATTAAAATTCCCTCACTAACGCAGATTTTTACTTGACAGAACCTTGTACTAGTAGACTAAAGAGAAGAAAACAGGTCCTATATTGACAGTATATAAATGAAATTTCTTTGGGGAGAAACTTCCTAATAATTTACATGTGCTACTTGATTTTGAATTCCTCAAACTATTCTTTGTCCGGGTTGCCAAGCCTGAATCGCATCACTTTCACCAATTAGCTCAGCTAGTTCCTCGAATTGAGTTGCCATTAGAAATTTCCTTACTATCGCAGTTTTGTCCTTGACAGAACCTTGTATTAGTAGACTAAAGAGAAGAAGGTAGGTCCTATATTGACAGTATAAAAAATGAAATTTCCTTGGGGAGAAACTTCCTATTAATTTGCATGTGCTACTTGACTTTGAATTCCTCAAACTATTCTTTATTTATTGTTTTCTTTTGATCTTCACATGCGGCAGCTTTCTAATCCCAATTAATTACCAGATCATGCAATGGTCACACATGAGAAACAAGTCTAACATTAATCCGATGTAAATTGTTTTGGAGCCGCCCCTCCTTTCTCTAATTCCTGTGGTTGCTACTTTTTACATGTATATACAATGAAACCGCGTGATTCGAGAAAGGGGGATCTGCTAATCTTAGTAGACCCATTTCATTGGTCAAAGTCGAAGATACTCGACCAATAGGATGCTTGGATGCATTCCCATACCAATCCCTCTCAAGACTAGATTGTGAGTCATGGTCTTTGATCAGGCTTCATTGTAAGATACTTGCGCTGACCCGATTCGCGAAGGACCGTGGCAGGGATAAGTAGGAGGCAAGTGAAAACGCGGATGGGTGGCCTAAATATGAAATTGTTGTACTTTGTGGGGAGGGTATCAAATCTGTGCTTGTGCGCTTAGCCCCCTGCACAGGTCTGTTTCTCAACCACTACTTTGTGGGGGAGTGTTCGTAGCATTTCTTATAAATGCCAGTCTCAGATACAAAATAAATCTTGAAGCGTGAACGTCGTGCTTTCTTGCGGAATCCTGCTGATGGCTCGAATCAATGACTCTGTAGAGAGGTGATTACTCAGAATTGGAGTACAGTCAAGAAATGATCACCTTGTTTCGTCTTCGGGTGGTCTCAAGAACCATCCTACTGCTTTTTTTTCATTGTCTTCTTCATGGATTTCGCAACCCAGTTCTGGCTGATATCCCCGAAAAGCTCTGCCCCAACAACAGTTCATACGCCTCAGATAGTGCATATCAGGACAACCTCAATAAGCTCACTTCTTCTATGGAAATGAAGGCTCCTTTCGTCAAGTTCTTCCAGGACTTGTCTGGGAACTACCCAGATGAAGTCTATGGACAGTACATGTGCCTCAACTATGTCCCTAATTCAACATGCCAAAGTTGCATAGTCAAGGGATTGGAAGACATCTCGAAGCTTTGTCCAAACAAGATGGAGGCCGTTGTTTGGGAGGAATATTGCCAGTTGCGGATATCCAACCAAGAATTTTTCGGCCGTTTGACTGAAGTAAACGAGCATCAGGTCAATCCACGTAATATATCTGACCCTGGCAAGTTTGGGTCAGTGGTGAATCAAACTTTAAGTATTCTCACCCAGAAAGCAGTTCATGAGTCTCAAGGGACTCACTATGCTACTAAGGAACAGAATTTTACACTGGACTGGGATTACACTTTATATGCTCTTGTTCAGTGCACTGAGGACTTAACAGCAGATGATTGTCGCAAGTGCCTCCAAGAAGCAATAAGACATGCGAGAGATTGCTGCAATTTTTCCCTCGGAGTGAGAGTTCTAGGTCTGAGTTGCTACTTGCGATATGAGTTATATAAATTCTATGGAATGACTGAGCCGGTGAAGGAGTCTGGTAAGGTTATGCCAAAACTTTGTACCTTTTCTTTTTCTTCTCCTCACAAAGTCTGTAGTTGTTAATATTGAACTGATTGAATCCTTGAAGAGGCTGCAACTATTTCTTGTCAAAAGCAGGGAAAAAGCGGCTGATCCTAGTTCTCACAATTTTGTTGCTCTGCTTAGCGGCAATCAGTTTGTGCTCCTGGATTTTCTTCATCATCAACAAAAGTAACAATTTTTATACAAATGGTGATTTTTGTGCCCTTCCCAAATTCCAATATATATTTGAGACTCGTCATGTTTGATTCCAGGGAAGAAGGACCTCGCAGATAGACAAGGCCGACCTCTGCTTACCGGTGATTCTGCTCACGGTACTCTTCCATTCCGATACACCCCAGGAAATACTCTGACTGAAATTCAAGATCATCCGTATTTTGATCTGAGATGCATACTTGCGGCTACAAACAACTTCTCGGATACACTGAAACTAGGAGAAGGTGGATTCGGTCCAGTTTACAAGGTGGCAATATTTTGATTGAAAGACAATGTCGGTTGTCCAGTTTTAAATAGATACACTAGCTTTATGTGGATTTTCTTAAGTAGTTTCTCGTTTTTGATTGAAAGGGTATTTTATGGGATGGGAGAGAAGTTGCAGTGAAGAGGCTTGAGAGTTCATCAGAGAAGGGTTCCGAAGAATTCAGAAACGAAGTCCTACTCATAATGAAACTTCAACACAAGAATCTAGTCAGGCTTCTGGGATTTTGTGCAGAACAAGAGGAGAAGTTGCTTGTCTATGAGTATATGCCAAACAGAAGTCTTGATCTCTTTCTCTCCGGTATATGCCAGTCCTGCTGTGCCTCTTGAATGACATGCTACAGATCATACTTAGCCGACGTTTAGTAACATCTTTTTTTGGTATAGATGCACAGAGAAGGATCGAGTTGAGTTGGAGCAGACGTCTGAACATTATCATTGGCATCGCTCGAGGTCTGCTGTATCTTCATGAGGATTCTCATCAAAGAATCGTCCACAGAGACCTCAAAGCAAGCAACGTGTTATTGGATTGCGACATGAACCCAAAAATCTCGGACTTTGGACTGGCCAGGATCTTTGCGGGAACAGAAAATGAAGCAAATACTGCTACGTTAGTTGGAACTTAGTAAGTAAATTTGTAAGGCATAGTAGCCTTCGCAGGGCTTCAACGATGTTTGAGAGTTCTTTGAAGAAATATAAATCCTGGCACTTTTGATTCAGACATTATGTTGATTCATTTTTCCATAAATTGACATTTTTATTCTCTACCTAGTGGTTACATGGCACCGGAGTATGCGATGGAGGGTTTATATTCCATAAAATCGGATGTCTACAGCTTTGGAGTACTCTTGCTCGAGATAATAACAGGGGAGAGAAATGCTGGCTTTTGGCAGTCGAGACGTGCCTCGAGTCTCCTAGCCTATGTAAGTTATAACTTTGATTACACCTCTGCTTTTCACACCATTCACCTAAATAGGACTTAATAAGTTCAAAAAAGAATCCTAGATGAGAAATTTTTTGAGGCCACTAAACAGAAAATTTAGAAGATCAGATAGTAAAATACAACAAATGCACCATGGCATTAGACTTGTAAATCCCTAATTTTTACTTATGCTTGTTCTCTTGAACCTCGTTCATGGCATCAGTGGCTCTCTTTGTGCATATTGACAAGTCTTACTAGTTGCATCGCATAACATGTCGGTCCATTACATCTTTTTCTTTCTTAATTCCCGGTTGGCATTTAGCATAAGAAAAGATGGGATGATATAACTTTATTGCAGGCATGGCAACTATGGAATGAAGGAAAAGCAATGGAGTTGATGGATCCACTGCTGCACAGCAGGTGTTGTCTTGAAGAATTCACAAAATGTGTCCATGTCGGACTTTTATGCATTCAAGAAGATGCGTTCGACAGGCCAACCATGTCGGCTGTCAATGTAATGCTCAAAAGGGATGCTGTAATTCTCCGTCAACCTTTCAAACCTGCCTTCTTGGTTAGCAGATTCGCTCATCAGTCCAATGAAGGTGTTGAAAACGATGATTGTTCCGTTAATGGCTTGACGGTTTCCACTGTGGCGCCTCGGTGAGAGAAGTCTACCCCAGGAGATAAGCACGGCTCTTTGCACAATTATACTTCTTGCACATGGTAACTGTGCACTGGTCATTCACTAAAGAACCGATTCTCAACCCTAAGCTGTTTAATTATGTGTGATGTCCATCTCAGTTCGAGAGACGTCCACACGTCAAGGAACTTATAATTTCTCCAACCTGTCTTATGGATTTTCATGGTTATTGAGCAGGAAAGTAAAGCTCCTAATGTAATTCCATGTTCTCCTAAGGACAAAACGGGAAAAAGTAGTACAGTCTGAGTTCTTACTGAGCTTCGTTCAATCTTTGTACAGTCTTATATCTTCTCTCTATTTGTTGAGTCAATATCTTCATTCATTATATAGTGAAATCACCGACATTGTGGAATCACTTCTTCCCATTCTTCTTGAATTGGAACTCAAAACTCGCTCTCTTTCTCAATCAAAAGGGAAAAAGAAGAAAAGATGATAACTCACTCTCTGGGGTAAACCACAAGTAAAGCTAAAGCTAATCACATGTGGGATACTTGCCTGGAAATTTCAGCATTACAGTTTGGTCCAAAATCTTGTGCTTACTTATTTGTGACAAGCTTGGAATTTAACTTTGCACTTGCAAAATTATCGTTATATCAATTACATTACAGGTATAACCTTTGAGTTCTGATAAAAGGGTGAAGAGGGATACTTCTACTGATTTAGATTCAAAGGCTGCTTGGACTTGGTTCCATCGTGCTGGGCAGCTCCATGGCGTTTGAGCTCAATTACTAATGTGTTGAGGGCCAACCAGAAATGCACATCCACAAGTTTACTAATGCGACCACTCGAATTATGCATAAAGAGGAATTATAAGCAAGCATTTGACAACCAAACTTGATAGAAGATACCATATGAAACAACGATAAATCATGTGAATTCCAAGCAATTAAACCAAAGTTGACAAAATAGTAGCACGCAACGCTTCACTTTGCTGTATTTTACCGCCCGCCACTCATTCACTCTTAGCACAAACAGCAACTGGCGTCAAAGTTTGAGGGGCTAGCATGCCCCGCAGCCCATCCCAGCTTGTCTCCTTTCCATGGACGAAGCATATTCCCAAGTTGAACATTGCAGCACTTCTATCTGTGGACTTGATCCGTTCCTCTTGAATAAAGATACCATTCATGTGTAGGCTAGGACTCATGCCGAAGAGACAAATTCAAATAGAATGACCTCTCCAGTAGTCTAATTCAGTGGATTAGACAAGCAAAAGAACATGGCCAAAAACAGCTGTCGATGCACACGAAGTTTCAGAATATCCATTTATCTGACTCTCCTTCAAGTGGAGCGAAGTCAAGCCAGTTGAAAGTAATGAATTCCAGCCGTCATCTTTGAAGACCATGTCCACTAAATACCATTCAAAAGAAACGTCTCCTTTCATTAGCTTCACGTGGTGTCTTCACTAGATCCAGATGCGTGACAAACCAATGAGCAGATCAGTCACATCATATCCAGAATCAAGTGGGGTCTCTGTATAATCTTAAGCTTGACTAATTTAGTTTTGACATTTATTGAGATGTGCTTACATAATGTTGTGTCGTGTAGGAGGGAAAGTTCAAAACAATAAATAAATAGATAAACAAAAGGTCTATTCCTGTTGGTCCGATTCCCTTTCAAGAAAATGAAATCTTCTCGGTCTCCTTAGTCTTTCATCTTATGTCAACTTCAAGAAGCCCCAGCGAAGTTTCTCCTTGCTTTCACGCCAGAAGAAAAGTACAACAAAGAGCATTCTCTTCTTCTGTGCAATTTTATAATAATTTTCACTCTTGACCGACTTGAAGATTCTCTGCTCGCTGTCACTATTTTGAATTTTCTCCATGCGGTGGAACCTTCAACTCCTAAATATTATTTCTTCCCTCAATGATTCTGGAGATCATTCCCAGTTAGTGCCTTTTCGCTGGTCTAGAATTGCTGTTTCGACCGAGAAAGATGGCAAGAGATTCGAATCTTGTCACCCTTTTCGCATTTGTAGCATCGACTTTGCTTTTTGTCGCACCCATTAATGGAAACAATCCTCTACATGTGCTTTGCCCCCCTGAAAATGACAATTACACTCTCGGCAGTCCATTCGGGAATAACCTCGACCAGCTTCTGGGCATGTTGGCTTCTAGCACTGCTAAGACGGGCTACTACAGCAGTTCGGCTGGGGATGGGACTGATCAAGTATTTGGTCAAGCGCTATGCAGGAAAGACGTGAATAGGAGTGCTTGTGGGGATTGCATCCGGGTTGCAAGCCAAGAGATCAAGAACCAGTGCAATAAGAAAGATGCTGACATTTGGTATGAATACTGCCAAATATCTTACTCATATAGTAATTTCTTCTCCGCGATGACTTACCTCGGAAAGTTCCCAGATAGTAATAATCAGGAGAAGAACGTGTCGAATCCGGACGAGCTGAGCAGTGCCCTGAAAAAGTTGATGGATGGTCTATCGAGTAAGGCAATATCGGCTTCGTCGATGTTTGCGGCGGACAGTGCGAATCTCTCGAGCCAAGAAAGCGTCTATGGTCTCGTGCAGTGTGCAAGAAGAATCTCTAGTAATGATTGTGGTTTCTGTTTGTCGTCAGCTTTGGGGGATCTGAGGACATGTTGCTCTCTTCGTCAAGGTGGGATCGTTGTCAGCAGATACTGCAACGTGAGGTTCGAGCTTTACCGCTTCTATAGTCTGCGTTCTAAAGGTAATTAATTTAGATTCTTTCATTAGACTGTGTTGTTGGTCGGAGAGTATCGATGCCTGAAATCATAATACCAAAAGTCTAGTTAGAAGTTTTCATCCAACCTTGAGTTTACTGTTCGGGGAAGAACAGAACTGTTTGCGAGGACCGAGCGGTACGAAAGCTCGGTCATCTAAGTGAGGATAGTAAAATCGGCTATGGACGAGGAAATCCATTTTTTCCATGTGATTCATTC
This sequence comes from Melaleuca alternifolia, assembly GCA_019926035.1. Classification (NCBI taxonomy): domain Eukaryota; kingdom Viridiplantae; phylum Streptophyta; class Magnoliopsida; order Myrtales; family Myrtaceae; genus Melaleuca; species Melaleuca alternifolia. The sequence goes on from JAGKPW010002174.1 coordinate 2,605,900, forward strand.
AAAGTAACGAGTTTTCGGATCAAAGTTGTCGTGTCGAGTTTTATCCATATAAAGGATGTGTCATGATTCATCTACCCATAAGAGATGAAGTAGAGAATATGCAGGATACATATATTGATCCGATGATCGACCAGCTGTCATGAAGCAATTTGTTAACGCGATCGGAATCCAAATCATTTGTTAATTCTTTATTAGTCAGCTCGATGAGCAGTCTTGTTGGACATCTTAATGCTTGAGCTGAGCCTAATACTGTTCTTATTATTTCTGTTGTCTGTAAGATTGCCCCGCTGACTTCCTGAGTTCTCTCCCCGTGGGAGTTGGGAATTGGATTTTGAACATTTCTTCGTTATTTGATGGTGATATTGTAGGCTTGGGGAAGGCAAGGACGATGTTGCTGGTCACGTGTATTCTGGCAGGGGCTTTGCTAGTTTCCTTGGGGGTTTGTGCTGCCCGTCGAAGACGGAAAAGGATGACACCCGGAGGTATATTAAACTAGTCAGTTTCAATCGCCAACTGATATTTTGGACACTGTTAATCACACAAGAATCCGGACCTCTTCTCTTTTGTGGTTTCCCAGATGAGGCGCAAGACCAGAATGTATTGCTACCGGAAATGGCGAGGTCCCCTGAACTATCCATTTCAAAAGGGGATCTAGAGTATTCTGACGAGATGCTTGTCATGGATTTGGCAACTCTGAGGGCTGCCACAGCTAACTTTTCCCATACAAACAAGCTCGGACAAGGCGGGTTCGGCATTGTTTACAAGGTTGGACATTCGGTGGGAACATATTCACTTTGTCCCCGAAAAGCATAAACTGATGTCTATTCTTTGAGTTGTTCCAGGGAATTCTACCAGATGGAAGCGAAATAGCAGTTAAGAGGCTGTCGAGGAAGTCACGGCAGGGCTTAGAAGAGTTCAAAAACGAAATCGTGCTGATTGCAAAGCTCAAGCACAGAAATCTTGTGAGGCTTTTGGGGTGGGGCATTGACGGACATGAGAAGCTCCTCATATATGAATACATGGCCAACAAAAGCCTCGATCTCTTCCTCTCTGGTTAGTCCCCGTGTAGTCTGTTTTCTCTCGCTAGTAGACCACACTCCAGTTATCTTTACACATTCAATGAAGATTGTCTCAGCTACTGCTTTTCAGACCCGGCGAAGAGTTCACAGCTCGATTGGGGAGCACGCTACAACATAATTGATGGGATTGCCAGAGGGCTGCTTTATCTTCATGAGGATTCCGTGCCGAAGATCATACATAGAGATCTAAAGCCCAGCAACGTGCTGCTGGATATCAACATGGTTGCCAAGATATCGGATTTCGGCATGGCAAGGATTTTCTCGGAGAAGCAGAATGTAGCAAACACCAGAAGAGTTGTCGGGACTTTGTAAGTTATGCCTCCGCTGCCTCGTGCAATTTGTATTCTTTGTCCATTCAGTTATTGTCGTTTGCATTACAGTTAAGAGTCTTCGTCCTCCTTTTAGTTTTTATAACTAATTTATGTTGTGCCTAACTGGGTTCTGCATGTTCCAATTGCATTTAGCTGATGAAAGAACTTTGTAAATTATCACTTGCCTTCCGATTCGATTGAGAAGGCACCAGAAAAACGCCTCTTGTCAATCTTTTTCAATCCATAATGTGGTTTGTGTTGTCAAAATTTTAGAAGCATGAACATGGAAAGTGGAAGACTCATTTTCTATGATTTCGCTTGAATGTACATAAAGAAAATCACTGATCTGAAATTCCACTGAACTTGTTTTTGCCTGTGCACAAAACAGCGGTTACATGGCCCCGGAATATGCAATGGACGGGCAATTCTCTGCAAAGTCTGATGTGTTCAGCTTCGGAGTCATCCTGCTGGAAATCATCAGCGGGAAGAAGAATAGCGGTTTTCACCTCACCAAGCGTGCGTCATCGCTGCTAAAATATGTAAAGTCCTTTCTCCTGGCATGCTTGCATCACGATTTACATCAAACTGAGCACGAGTTTTGAAATCATATGGATGACACATCACAGTGACACACATAAACTATGCGCAGGCATGGATCTTGTGGGACGAAGGGAAAGAGCTTGAATTCGTGGACCCCTTCCTGCTGAAATCGTGCACACCGGCCGACGTGCGTCGAGCCGTTCAGGTAGGGCTTTTGTGCGTGCAAGAAGATCCAGCGGACCGACCTCTCATGACGGATGTGGTAGTTCTTCTCGAAAGCGAACCTGCCGTGCTCTCTCAGCCGAAACAACCTGCGTTTTCAGTCGGGCGAGACGTCCGCTTGGCTGGGCTTTCGATGGCAGAAAGTTCTTCTACCAACGATATTACTGCTTCCACAATGTCGCCGCGGTAAACTAGTGGCTATCAGCATCCAAACATTTGGTATCGACACGACTCTCGGGTTCAGGGTAACTAAGTCTAACATGTGCTGCTGGTTTATGTAACGGCCCGTTTTGGCCTTTCCGAGGGTTTATCATGTAAATTTTTGGGTTTAGTTAGTGGTCCGTGAGCCCTACAGAGACCCTCGGATTAAATCGTGAATTTTCGTTTCGGGCGGTCTCTGAACTTTCAAAATTACAAAATGGTATCCTGACTTTTGGTTATTTGCATTTTGACCCAAGAAATTTGAATTTCTAATCCAAGGGCATTTTCGCAAATTTTTCTGTCCAGGACCGTTGACCCGGTCAACCGGTCCGCGCGAGCCGCCTCCTCTGGTTTCTCTTTCTCTCTTTAGCATTTCATCGAACAGGTGTCAGACGTGCGCGAGGGGGGACTACACCAGCGCCAATCGGCAGCCATCTGCTCTGCAGACCTGCCCACGTCGAACAAATGACCCCTCCTCAGTCTCCCGACTGCCAGTCGCCGCCAACTAGCCCGACTTTTCTCGGATTTCTCTTCGCAAAGCATCTTCTCCTGTTTTTTGTCGCCCACTGTTCAACCCTCTATTCTCATCTCTCCAGCCATCCACCCAATGCAACCGCTCGTTCCCTTGACCTCCCCACAACCCCTTCTACCCAGTTGCCGCCATCATCGCCGAAGACATGACTCCAGGCGAACTTTTACCTAATAGTCCGTGAGTATAGATTTTAAAATTTTAATTTATTTAATGTAATTTTCAAGCTTTTATGTGTGTTCATAAACTCTTAATTTGTTCAATATGATACGTGAAATTTTGGTACATGTTTAAATTAGTCATTTGACTATATGAAAATGTTCAGTGTCTCCTACACTGAACATTTTCATATAGTTCACAAATCGGTTTTAAACATGTACAAAAAATGTAGAGACCACATTGCACATTGAGCTAAAGTTTGGGGAGTTTAGATACTACGTTATACATTGGACCAAAGTTTAGAAAATATTTATGTGATTTTCCCAAATTGAAACTCATGATCTCTCCTAGTTGTCTGATAATAGATAGATAGAGCAGACATAGGTTTCAATGCAACCATGTAAATGACGAATACGTCTTTGTGAAATTTCTATACATGTACATCTACCTCTTGTTCATTGAATAGATTGGATCTCAAAAAGAATGATGATGATCGTAACTAGATGAACAGCTACCTTCATTTGTATAGGCTTGGTCGTAAGGTGAGCTTTTTGTGTTTGAAGGCACTTTTACTTTTCCAATCTCTCTCCCTTCGTTTGTATCAGCTTGGTCGTAAAGTGAGCTTGTTGCGTTTGAAGGCACTTTTACTTTTCCAATCTCTCTCTCTCTCTCTCTCTCAAATCTTACGACATACACATAATTTTAGATATTTTTAATATAAATTTTAGGCATTTGAAATTTGCATAATATATAGGTGTTGAGGCTAAAATTCATATACAATTTTTTTTATTGTTCTATGCAATTTGCATAGATATATAAAATACTGACAGAAAAGTTTTTTCTTTTTTCTTTTCTTTTTTTCTTTGGAGAAGTCGAGATAAATGAGCTATAACACTTGAGATTTGAGTTTTGCTTAACATATTCTTTTGGACAAACAAGTCAAGAGCAACCTAAATGGCCTGTATATTCAAAGTCTTGTAAAGTCTCACCATATCATGATGTATCATTGATTTTACCCGGTTACTAATTTTCCTAGTTCTTCCAATAATTAATACATCACGTATACCTTGTTGACTTGCATGTGAATTAAGGTCTAAACGGAGCCAAACGTATGATCTGATACTACCCTATATAAACATCTAATAATCACTGCATCATGTATACCACGTTGATTTGCATGTAGACTTGTGGTCGAAACGGAGCCAAACTTCTGATCTCATACTACCCTATATAAACATCTTTTGGATGTCTCTTCTTAGCCATCCAACCTTCAAAACATGAATTCTTCTTCTTCTTCTTCTTCTTCTTCTTCTCTCTCTTCATCTTCTTCTTCAATTTTCTCAGCATTTGCACACACAATACTGAAGCTGCACCAACTTATTTATGGCATTACTGCCCGAACAGCACCCTCTTCACTCCCAACTCCACCTACCAAGAGATGTCAACACCTTCCTCTCTTCCCTCTCCTCGGCCGCCGTTGCCACCGATGCCGATGGCTTCACCAATGCCACTGTGGGAAAAAGCCCACTTTACTGCACCTATAGGCTATTATTTCGCCAGGGCGACGTCCACGCCACAACTTGCGGCAACTACATAGCGAACGCGAGCAAGGAAATACTCCGACGCATGCCCTAATAAGAAAGACTCCCATCACTTGGCACGATGAGTGCATGTTGCGTTACTTGAACCAATCAATTTTCTCTGTCGAGAGAGAAAAGCCCTGCCTTCGTATTCAGGAACGGGGTCAACATCCCAAAACCTAGCAGCTTCACCTAGTTGCCGAAGGACAAGACCAATAAATTGGGCGAGAGGTTGGCGACTGACTGGTCTGACAAGAGGTTTTCCATCGAGGCCGCCGACATCACGAGGTTGTAGCGCCCGTACATGCTCACGTAGTGCACGCCGAACTTAACGGCGGTGGATTGCAAGGCGCAGTTGCAAGTGGGCACCAATAATCTGCCAAGCGATACCGTTGGAGGTTTGTTTGTAAAAACAAACTAACTGTTAGCTTCCTTGTTGTCCCATGTAAAGAAAGTGGGAGGAAGTGGGATTTCTTTAAAAGGAATAATAGGGTATGGGTTAGACTTTACCAAACCCGCGTGCGGGTATGCAAATAATTACGCGATTTTGGTGCGATTATTTCACGCACTTAGCATGCTTGCGCGCTCGTGGTTTAATTAGCACTAATCCCTTTGTTTTTTATGTTATTTTTTATGGTTATCTTATTAACTTTATATCATTTCAAAGGTTATTTTGTTTTGAGAATTTTCAGAAATTATTTATAAAATCGAAATTTTATTATTATTTAATTATTTCGAATTTTGTTTGTGTTTTTTCAAGAAAACATTTGAAAATGATGCTTGTTCGGTCTGCAAACTTTCCCAAAGAGTTGCGTTTGTTCGTTTTTAACTACTTACAAATGGACACCTTTGTTCATCTATTCTATGTCTTCTTTATGAAAAAACTACAGCCATTCTTTCAACTGTTCCCTAGAGAGACCTTAGAACAATACTAGAATTGCTATCTAGTATTCTCAATTTGAGACTCTATTGTATCCTGGAGGAAATTTGCCAATGACCATTAGCAACTTTGTGGGGCAAATAAATCTTACAGAAAGTGATATCACGCCTTAAAGTCCTATTGATTACTCAAAAGTTCTGACTTCATTGTTATACCCAATTCAAAGCCATATTTTCACAACAGATACGGCAGGAGGGAGAGTCTTGGCCTCGAACTGCAATGACAATTTTGCGTTTTACAAGTTCTATAATGAAACTATCTTCTAGAAAGCACCGGCACCGACGACAACATTGACACTGGAACTTGGCTGCTCCTCCAGATCACCATATATCGAACCTAAATGGTGACACTTGGAGATGCATGTTCTAGGGCTCTAGCAAACTCTCTAGTAATAACTTCATCATCGACTTTGAAGTGAAATCTAATTGCACGCAGCTTGTTTAAAGTTAGCTTTCTTAGAAAATGTGAGACTACAATCCAAATTTTAGATTTCCTTTGATTAAGTGCTGGAAAACGAAACATACTGAATTCCTTCTGAAATATCTGTAGCGTCAAAGCAGACAATGGAGCATTTATTTTGTACCACAATCATCGCAAGAGAATGGACCAGACCATGCACTTTAATCAATAACATCGGGACTTCTCAGCCTCTTGGATCAAAGATCTCTTCCACAACTCTTTGACATATTCATCGTTGTCCTCCAATGCTAGTTTTTCCCTTGTTGAACTAACAAGTCCTTAAGCCATCCATAACCTAGCTATATTAGAGCTAGCGATTACATATCCTTTGGGAAAAACTGATTGCGGCATAAAAACAATTTAAATGGGAATGCTTAGTAGCCATAGTTAAACTTAAGTACCAGCAAAATCTCCTTTCACAATGAGAGGAACTCATTGAGATTTTCAGACAATGTCATTTCCAATCTCAAGGAGATCAGGAGGTGGTTGCTTTTCCTTTCATTGAATCAAAACTATTTAAACAAGGACATAGAGTCTTCACAAGAAGGACCTTTTTAGATTATGCCCCCGATGAAAACTCATCATACAAGCAAATTTTGAACCGTTTGTGAATCTGAAACTAACTTATAAGAGACGCGATATAGATTAGCATCGGAAATCCAAAAAATTTGCCTAATTGAGAACCCCATTAAGATGAGTGGCCTCCTAGAGACAAAACCGTGGACTTGGTATATGATAGACTAAAGTGGGTAATACCTCGAGTGAATTAGGCCAGAGAGCTGCATGATGTTATAATATAAAATATTTTGTTTTCCTAATAGAAAAGAGTATTTCGAGCAAAACGTTTACAGAGGGGTCTGATCCTGAAGCCTTGGTGCATCAAATCTGTAAATCAAATCCAATCTATCAAAAGTACTACACTGTTGCCATAATTTGATGGAAAATTCAAAGCCATAAGCATCACAAAAGCCACTTTCTTCTCCATCCCCTCTCTGTCGGTCTCTCTCTACAACGACATCACCAGCATAAATAACTGGACTTTTCTTTTTCTTCGAGGGCAGATGCTTCTCCCGTCCTCACCGTCCATCTTATTCGCCTGTCCCGACGAATATTGATGACCTAACTAATTCCAACTTCTGTCACTTTAATATTATGGAATGGGCCTTAATGTTTTTGACCTTAGGACCGGTTTGTCTTGACTTGTAAAAGTCTCTTCTGACCTTCCAGTGAAAACAAAAACTATCCAATAGTTTATACCTTTTAAAAATCTCAGGGGAAATAAGATTTCAAATTTTACATGTTCAAGTTAAAATATGTTTCAAGTTTGAATTGGAAACCCAATTCAAGTAATTTCCTAAGTAAATTTTCTGATTTGAGTAGATTTTCTGAATTGACTTTTCTATATTGGATGCATATATTATGAATGTATAGGAGATAGAATTCAACTCGATGGAGACAAATTAAAGAAAATATAATGAATGTCAGGATTTTCTATCTATGAGTAATCTAAGGGAGTTCTAACATTTATAGGTTTGGTTTTAGTGTAATTGGGGCTAGGAACATTTAAGCATTCGAATGATTGTAAACTTTGCACTCTCTGGATTCATAGTGGATTTCTTGGCAATTGGCTCACAATCATGAACTAGATACCTATGTGTCTTTAACATTTCTTGTTGACTTCTCTAGTAATTTTGCTCTCACATTTGACTTAAATTACATGATGTTATAGCTTTCACATTATGTTTACACCAATTGGCATTAGAGCAAAAGCTTGATTTTCTAGATTTGGTTTGGGGCTTTTGCTTGTATAATCACTGTCTATAATTTTGTTGTTGTAATTATATCTAGTGCGAAAGTATAAATTTAGAATTTATATGGAAAAAATAACTTTGGATTGGGGAGTGTTAAGATGCATGTGCTAATAACAACTGAAGGTTTAGGGGAGGCATTGCATGGCAAATATGAAGTGTGAAAAACTACGAAAGAGGCTATAATGTAGAGATGATGATGAAAGCGAAGAGTATAATCCTATTGAATCAATTGGATTAGATGTTTAATAAATTGGCCGAGAAGAAGAATGCCATAACTTTGTGGGAAAAACTTTAGGCCATTTTATGTAACAAATGATGTGAACAATCGTTTATACATATAATGGTCCGTTTTCAGCCATTTTTTGGTTTTAATACCTAAAATTCTGGGTTTAATTTAGTGGTCCATTGGCCCCGAAAGTCCCCTAGACTAAATCGTGAAATTTGTTTTGGGTGGTCCCTAAACTTTTGATTATTGGAAAAAGGTCCCCCAACTTTTGGGCATTTACAATTTGGTCCCAAAAACTTGAATTCTGACCCAAGAGAAAATTTGTAATTTTTGCCTCAATCTCTCTCTCTCTCCCACAAGGCCTATTGCTGGCCCCATGCAATCGACGGCAGGTCTGCAAGGGCAGACCTACCCCTTCGGTCAACGGTTCCCCCCCTCTCTCTCCTCATTACCTATGCCTCGTCGGATGCCTCTCTCACTCTTCTTCTTCTTCTTCTTCTTCTTCTTCTTCTTCTTCTCTTCATTCCTTCCTTTTTCTTTTATGTTCGCTGCTGCCTTGCTCTATCACCACTCTTGCTACTTGACCAAAGAACGACCTCTCCAAAGTTGTCGCCACGCCTCGCCGTCATACCCCACTATCTATGCTAGTATGTCGCCACACGAGCCACAAACCTGCGAGCGAGCAGCTTGCGTCTTTGGCTAGAGTTGCGCCCTCACCACCCATTGCCAACCATCGTGCCGACTGTGCCAGCCTTGCTAATCGTCCCCAACTATCGTCGCTGCCTTGTCTCATTGCCATCCAACCGTTCCAACTTATCCACGCCGTCTCAATACTGTGCTCCACCGTTCTTCGCCGTCTAGAGCCCTTCATAGCCTTACCGTCGCCAGAGTCTCCTTGGAGCTTCGACAGAGCCATATTGTCACCATCTAGCCTTAGACAGCCCCTCCTTGGAGCCTTGCCGATAGCTGAAACAGCTGTCAAGCCTCGCTAGAGTTCTGTTGGAATAGTACCACAGCCATCCAGCCCTTGTCAAACCCGTTAGATCGCCACATGACCACCGTGCCATGCCATTCGTGCTCTCGTTGCACGAGTTTCACAACATCACGAACTCATCGTCGTCGTTGCCGATGTTGCATGGACCAAGACGTAAGTTTATGTCTTAATCCTTGATTAGGATCATTTAGCCGCTTTAGTAGAAAATGGTGGCTTGATTGTGCCAGAAGTATGTTTGAATTTAAATTAGGGCTGAGTTAGGGGTCAAGGATAAATTAAGGCTACATTATAGGTGCTTTGGACTAATTAGGTAGCTATCGGCCCAGGGTTGGCCAATTAAGGTGATCACACCAGTAGGGCATTGATTGGTGGGTTGCTACTCGGATTAGGCAAACGAGCAATTCCTTAATTGGCTAGCCCAAACTATTACCCACATAAAATGTCTGGACTAAATTGTATCTAATGTATTCTATTGATGAGTTGCTCAGATGGGCATATGGCCTTGAGTGTGTACGTGTGTGTGTCTGACGAGTTACGGTGTACTATTGACTTGATTGGCTATCTCAGATCAGTTAAGGACCATCTTACAAATTGACTGGCGCATGTGCTTACACTTTTGATTGGCGTATGTACCCTATTGATGCGACTGATCGTGTGGCTCGAGCCAGCACTTGGTAGGGGACTAATTAGTTGTTAGATAAGGGATCGTAGAGGTTGTCGAGTCGGGTTGGTTACTATAAGTTTTGACATAATCTATGGATGGAACGCATGAGGTACCGTGTAATAGGAGTTTAGGTTGTAGTTACCCTAAGATGCTTGCACTGAGCCTCATGTATGGACGTATTAAAGAGTATGTTGAACTAGCCTAAGATCCATGTAGCAAGGGTGTTTGCATACTTAGGTTGGCGATGATTTCAAGCACATTGACTAATAGGCTCATATGGTATCGCTAGTAAGCACGTGTGAAATGTGTGAGGCATGTGAGAGATTGTACGACTGATTAGAAGTCCTAAGGCGATTTCCTTCCTAGTTGGAGCTTAGGGCACAAACTCATTAAGATTTTATCTCATTTCTTGTTGTAATCATCTTTTTCAAGTCTTGATGATAGAGATGTTGTGCAAGGGTGTGGTTAAATTAGGAGGACCCCTAGATGGCAGGTGGGTGATTGGCGTCTTTGTATCCGATTACGTATACACTTTTGAGTGACATCTAGGAGTTCGATTTTGATTTTTGGTGTTGGGGGGCATACTAATATTGGATTAGGTAATCTTCTTTTGAGGAAAGACCATGGATGAAGGAGCTTGATCACCATGAAGACCCTTAGAGAGGATACAACAAGTGGTACCTCAACTGGTGGAATAACGACCCTCTTTGTGGTACAGTTATAAACCCTTAGGATAACCTCAACTTGCCGTTACTTTTTAAACTAGCTCCAGTCCTATATAAAAGGGCTAGGTAGACCCCTCCTAGCCTATTCTTTTGATCAGTATGTACATGGGTTCTATTCTTCTCGTAGGACCTTGTGTAAAACGTAGGGCTTGTTTATTTTTAGATATGAGAAGTTCCTTTATATCACGATTTTGTCAGGGTTATTATCTAGTTTGCTTCTTCTGCATGTTGTTTACTGTGGCTTTGGGTCAGCGACAAGTCTTAGGACGTCGCGGGATATCGACCAATGAGAACTTTGGGGACTACAGCACGCTCAGGCACGGGGCGTGACAATATATATTGAAAATTAGTTTCAATTTGCCAAAGATAATTCCATCCGATCCCACTCAGATGAGTTTAACAAATTCAATATGGATTTGAAGAATGTCGATGAAGTTCTAATTGATTAAAAAAAAAAGCATGATGTTGTTAGCACTTATACTAGAGTCCTCAGAGCACCTTCAAATATACTATTATATGGGCTTACAATGATTACTGCAAAAAAGGCAAAGTCCGCCTTATGTAAGCAGCGGTTGGAGAAGTCACGAGATCACAATCCGATGCCTAGGGTGTAGCACAAGAACTATTGGTTCGAGGTAAATATGAACATTGAAGGTCCAATAGCAAAGGTAAAGCTAGGTCAAAGTTGTACTATAGAATGTACAAGGGTTGTGTGAAGTGCTTTAAGTGTCACGAGGAAAGGCGCATGATGAGAGATTGTCCAAAGGTGAGAAACAAATGTGGAAGGCAAAATGACATAAGTAGTGTGGTGAATGTTGCCGAGAAGAGTACAAGTGATGCAAAGACTTGTCTTGTGCATGATTAGTAACTCTTCAGGAGTCAAATAAGTGCTACATATGGGATATTCTTATTGCATGATGCTCATAAGAATTGGTTTTCTACTTACTAGACTAAAACTGGCGATAACATTTGATGATGAACATCGCAGCCTACAAGGTTGTTAGGACAATAGCAATTTAGGGGAGAAGATCACCAGAAGTGCCAAAAGTTGTGTACAGCGCACACTTTGATGCCAAAAGTTCCAAATCGCTCATTTCAGTGCCAATTCCAGAAAAACATGATCTTTAAAGTGCCAACGGCGAGAATTCCGGCCAAAAATTGATGTGGCTTTTATAATTATTGGTATTATCTGATGTGGTAATTGTTTGGCCAAAATAAGAATCCATGTAGGAAATAATTAATTTCTTTTTTGTTTTTTCAAAAGCAAACTAGTTGGCCGGGGAGCTCCAGCAGCCGCCGGCCACTGCCAGAGGGCGGCGAAGCCCTCGTCGGCGGCCGGCCAGGGCTCACTGCCCTCTGGCCGACGAGGGCAATCCCAAGCAAGGCCAACCCCACCCAGATCTGGCCTCGTCCAAGCCTCACCGGCTGCAGGCGAGGTCGGCCGGCGGGGGCGGGGGTTGGAAGACGGAGGGGTCTGCGTGGCCGGAGCCCCACTAGGAGTCGGTGAAGGTGTTGGGTCCGAAGTGGAGGAAGAGTGCCATGGAGGAGGACTGCCATTAGAGCTGCCGCGAGGTGGGTATGGGCAAAATTGGAAGTGGTGGAGATCTCTGGGGTAAGTCAGCAGATCAGACGAAACAATCGCAAAGAGAAGAAGAAAAGAGAGAGATTGATAGTGTAAAGAGGCTCAAGAATGTGTTTGGAGAAATGGGTGTCGCGAATCTTGAGATCATCGTCTTCCTCTTCTTCATGGTTCGCCGATGTTACCGCTAGAGAGAGAGAGCAGAGCAGAGGAGGCGCTCAGTCATGGCAAGTTTCGTTGGGTACGAGTGTTGCCGACCACCGACGAGGGCGACGAGGGCTTCATCGCCCTCTGCTAGTGGCCGGCGACCTCGCTGGCCCTCGTCGAGGGGCTGGCGACCCCGCCGGCAAAGGCCGCCGCCTCCTCTCGTATTTTCTTTTTTTTTTCTTTTTTCTTATCTTTTTTGATTTTTTAATTTGGGGTTCTTATTTCTAGACAATTGCCTACACGACGCCGTTTTGGTCATCTTTTGCTGACCTCGCCTCCGATGAGCCACATCGGACTTGGAAATTAATAAACTATTGGCCACGTTGGATTTCCGACAGGTATATCGGAGTTGGCACTTAAAAGTTCTGATTTTTTCGAAATTGGCACTGAAATGAGCGATTTGAAACTTTTGGCACCAAAGTGTGCGCCGTACACAACTTTTGACACTTCTGGTGATCTTCTCGACTCGAATGCATGATAGGGGTGAAGTAAACATGGATAGACATGAATAGTATACTAGATTACCAAAGAAACCTTATTCCTCTAGGGACAGTTAATGATAGTGAGTATAAGTACAGTCTTAAAGATGGAGCGCTGAAGATCTATCATTGTGCCATGATAATGATGAAGGGAAAGAATGTGAGTTCTCTCTATCATTTGCCAAACTGCTATGTTTCAATAGAGGAATCGTAAGACACAATTGTTAGAGGAAGATATATCGATGATTTTTAAGATGACAAAACTCTACGACAAAGGAAAATCTCTGTAATATGACATGAAGACAAGTGATTAATTGTAATCAGATTCTTATCATCTGAGAGTTATCAGATCTTATCATCTGAAGGTAGTCGGATCTTATCATCTGAAGATATCAGACACGTATCGTCTGGAAGTCAGATTTGGCAAAATCTGAGAAGTCGGAATTATGTTGACTGTTTGAGTAAGAGGATATTCTTACGACTCTGATGCTTGTGGATTTCAGACAGTATATTTATGGATCAACAAGATTGATTACTTCCAAGAATATGAAGTTTATTATTGGCATATCGGATTCTCTGAAGATCGGGTAAATGATGCAAGTATTCACTTATTGAAATCAAGATCCTGATTGTATGGGCGACCAGGATTGACGGATTCCTTAAACTATCCAAAGATAGCTTGATATATTTCTGATTTTATCCAATGGGTTGATTGGAAGAATTCCTTTGGAAATGCCAACAGTCGTATTGGCATGAAAGAGTATTTAAGGGAGATATTTCAAGCTGCTCTAAGAAGAGAGAAGAGACGAACGAAAACGACAGTGACGAGAGTCCATTTCATAAGTTTAGAACTGTCCATTTACTGAGCGCTTACATTGTAAACAAAAGAGTATTACATATACGTGCTATGAGAGCAGAAGACTCTGTGAAGTCTTAGAACTGATTTGTAACTCTTTGATTCATAGTAGAATCCAGCCGATAGGCTGTCAGCCTGAGAGAGTGGACGTCGGCTTGAGCTAAGCCAAACCACTGTAAACTCTGTCTCTTGATCTTCTCTCTTTACTCTATGTGTGTGCTTACTGCTCTTCACATATCACTCACATATCACGCTTCACACGTTGTGTTTTATATACTTTCGATTTACCCCCTCTAGGTGATCGCACTAGATCCTTCAGTATCAAATCTTCAAAAAGGCAATATTTCACCTTTCCAGCTTTCAATGGTGCAGTTGAAGCTACTTTAGATTGCATTTTTCCAATAAAAAGTGGCCATAAAATTGCTCGAATTTTGGTATGGTGCCCTTAGTCTAGTCATTATTATTTCTCAACCGTCATTTATGTATCGCTATGTAGACTATATGATTCACAAGTAGTTATCGCGTAGGCTTAATCTAATAGGTTACATTATTTCCATATTAAGAAACAGTAAGAATATCGAGTCCCATGTATTAAAACAAATTATTGCCACCGGCCATCAAACATATTAAGTTACATTCCAACATTTCTCTATGATATTATCAGCAATGCACTATGATAAACGGAATTTGTTATCTGCTATTTCTAATTGATCAGCCTACTGCTGTGATTCCACTAAGCAGGACCTTGATTGCATTTCTAGCCATTGGTAAAGGTGGCAAAATGGGTCAAAAACTCATACGTTAACTTATATTAGATAATATAGGTCATAAATGAATTAGCCTAAAAGGCTAAATGAGTCATAAATTGATTAGCTTAACAACTTAATGGGTCTTAAATATGTCATAAATGGGTTTCCTAATTAATTTTAAGTATTATCAACAATCATTTTAAATGTCATTAACAAGTCATTATTGGACTATGAAAATTCTGATATTCTAATCATTTTATTTTTAAAAGTACAATTTTGATTATTTTTTTCCTTTTTTTTTCTTTTTTTCTTTCATTTTCTTTTTTCTCCCTTTTCCCTCTTTCTAAGTTGGTCAACAGCCAAGAGGCGAGGGATGAGCTCACTAGATTCTGGCAACTGGAAGTGGAAAAAGCAAAAAAAAAATGAAAATACATTTTAAAAAAGAAAAATAATTAAAATTTTGGAAAAATGTAGAAAAATTATCAAATAAATCGTATTGCATAAAATGATTTTTAACAATACATTTAAAAACAAATCACGAAGTAAATTTTTCTAGACTTGATTAAATATGGAAGTTTTTTAACAATACGGGTCGGGTCGGGTATGTGTCGCCAAAATTATATTGTATAACAATGGGTTAAAATGGGTTAAATAGGTCAAGATGGGTCGGATCATTTTTTACCCAACTCAAACCCGACCCGACCTGACCCACCCATTTGACACCCCTAGCCATTGGATGACCAACATATGAACATTAATGCCAAATACAAATGTTGGCAATTCGACATGTATAAATAGTAAGGAATAATAGCCTAACCTCAATATGTGAGATCACTTTCACAATCAATGTTTTTTTTTTGGTGGTACTAGATTTGGCGAATCCAGGCAGAGGATTGGCCCATGACATTTGGGGGGGGGGGGGGGGGTGGACGTCCGATTAACATCGGTCTGACGTACGTTAGACGATCCGTTTTCAGATTTGGCGGCCTTGATTAGATTTTCATTTAATACATGTAATAGATTTTCCGAGTAGTTCCCACGACAAAAATGTCAAGAAGAGCATATCATGATCATCTTCTTCCCATAATTCCGAGCCCGGGCAGCAAGACCTAGGAATTCATCAACATAAAAATGAGTTCTTGCTTCACCATCCCCCTCTCTCTCCTCTTCTTCTTCATAAATTTCGTAGGTACTGAAGCAGCGCCCACATTTCTACGGCGTTACTGCCCAAACACCACCCTCTTCGCTTCCAACTCCACCTACCAGTCCAACCTCGACATCCTCCTCTCTTCCCTCTCCTCCGCCGCGACCGACAACGCTGACCGCTTCGCCCATTCCACTGGCGGCCAAGACCCTCCCGACCAGGTCTTCGGGCTCTTCCTCTGCCGCAGCAATGTTGACGTCACCGCATGCAGCGATTGCGTGGCCATTGGAAAACTGGATATCCTCCAAAGATGCCCCAACCGGCGAGTCTCCGTGATCTGGTATGACGAGTGTATGTTGATGTACTCCAACGGGTCCATCTACTCGGTCATGGAACAAGTGCCTTCTCTTAAGACGTACAACACCGGAAACATCACTGATCCAACCCGATTCCTGCATATCCTGCAAGAAAGCATGAATAGCATCACCGTGAGGGTTTCAATCCACAAGTCAAGGAAGAAAGTCGCGGTCGCGGAGGCAAATTTCACGAGCTTGCAGAAGCTGTACATGCTCGCGCAGTGCACACCGGACTTAAAGGTGTCGGAGTGCAATAAATGCCTCCGGGCGGCAATCGCCGGCCTTCCTTGGGGGAAGCAAGGTGAGAGGACGTTCACTCCGAGCTGCAGCATGAGGTTCGAGCTGTACCCATTTTATAATGCCTCGGCCATGGCGGCCCTGGCGCCTCCACTGTCCTCCCTTCCATCTCCTCCTGTTCCCGTGACCAGGCGTAAAGGTACACGCTTGTTTTTGTTTTTTGTCTTCCAATATGACAGAAATATTGGTCCTGTTTAATTTTTTATAAGGTAAAGTACTTATCCTACTTTGTACGGTACAATATAACAGAAGTACTGGTCCTGCTTTCTCTCCGTGGAATGGGAGATTTTCCCTCTGGCGCTGCGTGCTCAAGCAGCAGCACTTGGGGAAATGGATCACCCGTAGGGCAGAGGGACCAATTTTTGCCCTCACGTCTCACCGCTGGGGGAAAAAAAAAACATTCTTTTGAAAAAAAAAAAAAGTCTTCCCTATTTAATAAAGACCGTTCGATCTCAAATCGGACAGCCCCAAATCCAGTCACCTGCTTCCAAGGCAAGTGATTTGGTTCCGCACTTGGGGCCGGCTTGTGCCAAATGCCCTTCCTCTCACTTTCTGGAGCAATCACTTGCCCGTCGATTTGGTGCAATGAAAGGGTTGAACAAAGTTAATTTTACACGCTTTTAATGATACCCTTTGTCAACATGTCATGTCGAATAATGTTATATTGAGTTAATGTCACGTTAGAGGGTTACGAAAAGGAACGTTATTTTTAAATGATGGAGTTCTAATGATCGATTAAAATATCATGGCATCAAAGTTGGTGTCGTATGATAGTTATGCTTTGCAAAATCCTATTCTCTATTTTAGATGATGCCGCTTTTTGAGATAAATTTTGCGACACTCTACAAGTCATTTTCAAGTCAAACGATAATAAGTAAGAAAGAAGGGCAGTTGTCGAAGTGACTTGAATCAAACCCAATCAGCGAAAAAATTGTGAATGATCAACCTAACACCAAACTAAGCAGTCTGAAAATGGAAGAACCAATTCAGGGGAATAAAAGACTTAAATTATACATATTACTGTTTTCCGCTGTGTAAGAATCTACAGTGCCACAAACTTTGACTTATTACAACATAACATCATGGATTTTAGCTTTGTTGGCCAAGGACAAATATTAAAGGCCGTATAGCCACGGAGAAGAAAGCTTTGATACGACAAATTGGGGATCGCCATTTTGGCGGGCCTTGAGGATTAGCAGCGGCGCTGCCTCTAGCGCATCTGCTCTAGCGCCATCCTTTGGTGGCCCGCAGGGTAAAGATTTTACACCATTAGACCTAATTCAGAGTTAGGGTTTGATGTGGATTTAGCCCTAACTCGTCAATTTGGGGCAAGGAAAGGCTAAATATCTCGTTTATGCATGCTTAGGATGACATCATTCCCTAGAGAGTCACGTTGGACAATTTTACATTAATGTCATAGGTTCTTGGCAATACTAAAATGAACATTGATAGTTTGTAGAAGTCATAACATTCAAGAGGTCGATTGAAAATTTATATTATTAGAAAAGAGCGTCCTAGAAAAATTATGGCAATTATGGTGTCCTTTTTCCGATTCCGTATTTAATTTGTTTGGTATTCCTATAAGACGTGAAGTTTCGCAGGGCATTTTTTCACAATTACTTCTTGAATCTACTAATCATTGTTCCAATGGCTCTGCACTTGTGTTCTTTGTTCGTCTTCTCCCCGATTCAAGCACTTCAAAGCAGCACAATTTACAGCATAACTGCAACAAGGCCACTCGTTCAGAATCAAACACTTGTCTCTAGTGGTCAAATCTTCGAGCTCGGGTTTTTCACGCCTAATGGATCTGCGAAGCAGTACGTAGGAATATGGTATAAGAACCAGACTCCCTCCAGAGTTGTCTGGGTGGCCAACAGGAACAAGCCACTTGGACACACAGATCAATCTGCGAGTTTAATAATTGGCGAAGATGGAAATCTGAAGCTCCTTGATGGACAACAAAACACTGTGTGGTCTACTAATGTAATGGCAAAGTCGAATTATTCTGCAGCACTGCTTTCAGACTTTGGAAACTTTCTTCTTCAAGACAGGGAAGCGAATATAATGTGGCAAAGCTTTGATGAGCCAACCGATACTCTCCTGCCAAGCATGAAGATCGGAGTAAACGTGAAAACAGGAAAGAAACTAAACTTGATTTCCTGGAAAGGAGAAGATGATCCCTCATTTGGAAGCTTTGTTGTAGGACTGACATCGGAGACAGCGCCTCAGCTTTTCACTTGGAATGGAACGAGTCCTTACTGGAGAAGTGGACAGTGGGATAAAACCAAGTTCATCGGAATACCGACCATAAACGGCACATTCTATGGTGTCCACCAAGATACTGTCCAGGGAACATCATATTATTCAATCAATAATTACAACAACTCCTTCTTTGGATATACTTTCATCTCATCTGAAGGACTTGTAAAGTCGATGGTTTGGGCCTCAGGCTGGATGACATACTATGAGGCACCGGCACCAACTAACCCTTGTGAAATTTATGGAATATGTGGCCCCTTTGGCGTTTGCAACTCATCTAGTTCACCTATTTGCGGATGCTTCCGAGGTTTTAAACCAAGATCAGATGAAGAATGGAACAGAGGAAACTGGACAAGAGGGTGCCTTAGGGAAATGGAATTGAGTTGTCAGAAACACACGACCACAGTAGCTTCAACGACTGTCAGAAAAGATATGTTTTGGAAAATGAAACAAATTAAATTGCCGAATTCCGCTGATTATGTATCGATAGATGATGCGGAAGGATGTCAAAGTTGGTGCCTAGAAAACTGCTCGTGCTTGGCCTTTTCTTATGTGAATGCTATAGGATGTATGGCATGGAGTGAAGACCTCCTAGATACTCTGCAATTCTCCATAGGTGGTGAAGATTTATTTATTCGACTGGTGGATGCGGGTGTGGGTGGAGTTGCGGATACAGGTTGGAAAGATTAAATTAATATGCGGTTGTTTTTTCAGTGCCTGTGGTTCTTATAATATATTTTTCCAGGTTCAGGTGTACCTACGCGGACAAAAGTTATCATCATCCTAAGTACTATTTCTGGCATCATCTTGATTGGAGCTTGTATTTTAGTCTGTTGTCTTCCAAAGTGGAGAGGTAATAAAAGATATACGGTTTGTTGTTGTCTTAAGGTTGATCATGTACTAACCTCAATATAAGAATCTTGAGTTATTGGTAAAACATTGGCTAATAAATGATAATCATTATGTTTTTGTTCTAGAACTTTTTTTTTTGTTCCAAGAACAGATTTAGAATAAAATTCCATTTGGTAACATAGTTTCATTATCTATTTCTGAAATGAATTTTTTGTCCAAAAGTAAGTTTGAAACAAAGGTCAAAAATAAATTTCTTTTTTTTTTTCCTACTTTGGGAATAGAAATAGAAATAGTTCGCTCTCTTGTTTTTCCCTCTCTCTTTGGCTCTCCTCCAATCCACCGCCCGCCCGCTATTGCGACCCTCCCCCCACTTGCTGCCGTCCTAGGCCTCTGCCAATTGCTGACCACCGCCGCCCCTCACCAAGCACCACATGTTGCTAGCCATCGCCCCTTGCCAACCTCGCTCCGCCAGCCCCCAACCCCTGCCTCAGGTCATCGCCTGCTACTCCCAATGCTAGAGATAGAAATAGAAATATTTGATCATTATCAAACAAATTTTTATTTCAATAATAGAAATTTTGTGAACATACCAAATATGCTTCTTTGTTCAGAAACTCATCCAAGGAATAGTTAAAGAGAAAATCTATTCCTACAATAAAATGATTATCATTCGTGTACTACGCAGTTACTACTATAGAAACACTACTCTACTTCTGATGTGCTCATGCTTATCTTGAGTTGATTCTGTTCTATTTGTAAAATGCAGGGAAGTTTAGGAGAATTACAATCCCAAGGCTCTTTAGGTCAGTGGCGGCAGCCATCAGATCAGAAGAAATGCTAAGGAAAACTGCATGGAAAGAGCAAATGAAGGAAGATGATGCATCGAATTTGGTGGTTTATGATTTTGATAGCATACGCCTTGCGACAGACAACTTCGATGCAAAGAACAAACTCGGACAGGGAGGGTTTGGCACGGTTTATAAGGTAAAAGAAAAGACTTATCTGAGGGAAATAAAGAGATCATCCCATGTATGACAGTTTTGTTCGTTTTGAAATAGGGGAAGCTGAATGATGGTAAGGAAATAGCAGCAAAGAGACTCTCGAGCAGCTCAAGCCAAGGCACGGTGGAGTTCAAGAATGAGATCCTTCTAATATCCAAACTTCAACACCGAAATTTGGTGAGACTCCTCGGTTGCTGCACTGAAGGAGAAGAGAAGATTCTAGTGTATGAATACTTGCCGAACAAGAGCTTGGACGCCTTCCTTTTTGGTTTGTCTCCCTCTTTAAGAACTTATTTCTGCTTTCTACAAAATCCGATACTGAATCTAGATATTCCTTTCGTTTCATCCCTTGTTTAGATTCAAGAGAAAAGGCAAAACTAAGCTGGAGTGTACGCTTCCGCATCATCCAGGGGGTCGCAAGAGGGATGCTCTACCTCCACCGCGATTCTTTCCTTAGGGTGATACATCGAGATTTGAAAGTGAGCAACGTTCTCTTGGATGAAAAGATGAATCCCAAGATTTCTGATTTTGGGCTCGCACGAATGTTTGAAGGCACTCAAGTTTTGGTAAATACTCACAAAGTTGTGGGGACACTGTAAGCTTTTTCTATCACCACTTATAGGAGTACTTACTCATGAGGCAGTATGTCACCTTGAAAGCAATGTAGCAGTATGATGTGCTCATTTTCCCCCTCGTACATGTTCCTACTGTTGTCCATTACTATTACCGAGAAAACTCTTTCATGTTCATCCAATGGTTCCAATGTGTTAGTCCGCCCGGAGATAATTATAGACCAGGCTATGCAATACAAATGTTAAAAGATAAGAGAAATACAGTTTGTCGAGTTGGAAGTTTATCACCCTCCAATTTCCTCACTTCTCACGTCATTGTCATTTCCTCTTTGACTTTTTGTTTGAACTGTACTTTGATAACCCTCCACCTATCTAATTTTGTATAGCTGTATTATAAATATGAGAGGATAACATGCACAATTTATACAGTGGCTACATGTCTCCGGAGTATGCCATGGGTGGGATATTTTCTGAGAAATCTGATGTTTATAGCTTTGGAGTACTGCTGTTGGAGATCATCAGTAGCAAGAAAAACACAAGTTTCGAGTACCCCATGCAGCATCTCAATCTCCTCGCTTATGTAAGTGCGAGATCTAACTTCAAACTCTCACACCTTCATTTCAGTTTCCAACCATTGGTAGTTCTTGAGATAATCTAACGGTCGACCAGTTTTCACAGGCTTGGCAGTTGTGGTGTGAAGGCAGAATATTGGACCTGATGGATGAAGCCATTGCTAACGCATTCTCGATGTCAGAAGTAATGAGGTGCATTCAAGTAGGGCTTCTCTGTACGCAGGATCACACCACAGATAGACCCGACATGTCGGCTGTGGTTCTAATGTTGAACGGGGAGTCCAATCTTCCGCAGCCGAAGCAACCGGCATTTGTATTCCAAAGCTCATCGGCTCACGAAGTCCAATCACAAGAAGGAAACCTCCAATCAATGAATACCATCACCATTACTATAGTTGAAGGAAGATAAATTTCTCATATGCATTTTCACTATCAATTCATCTGTCCAGGGAGTCAGTGTTCAACAGATTTAGTTGGCTTAAGTATGCAATCTTTCGTTGCACTTTTATGTGGATATATGATGTAACATAGAGATTGTCAAAGAATCTAAGTTGCTAGATCTCTAGTAGGATGGTTCTATATGGTGCATGGACATGCGAATGTTCATGACGTCAATATGCACAGAATTATCTCTAACCTTTTTGCACTTAAAAAAGGTGCTTTCCACCTCAACATTTCCATTTGCATCCATTGCGAAGTTCTTTTTGTGGAATTTAGGTGACTTATCTTTATGGGAACCTCTATGACTTCCCTTTTAAAGAGAGTTAGCTTTTCTTAGTTAAATTTTTGCTTAAAAAGATCATTTAACCCTTAGCAAAAACATCTATCCCGTATTATGTTGCATTGACATTACATCTTTGCAGTTAAAAACAACGGATATTGCAGTCTTATATCCCAGAACCGATGCCAAGACTTACTGCAGATGCCTTTCGGAAAGGTAGCCGACAACAGCAAAATTTGACCCCTCATCGCAAATGTTGACATTGCGTCATTGTTGTCACTTAATTTTGCTAGTCCGCTAAGTTATTTTTAGCTTAATTTTTTAGAAAATTGTTATTCATTAGAATTGAAGTTTTTCTATTTTTTGTTAAATTAACAAATTCGAAAAATTAATTATTAATAAAATAAAATAAAGAAAAAAGGTGGTTGACTAAAGACTCGGTGGGAATTTTGGGGGAAGGACAAAAAAAATACTAAATTATCAAAAATCGAGAAAAATGAAAATGAAAAAAGAAGAGGCCTAACTTAAGAAGGGATGGGTGGGCATGCGGCAAACTGGATCACCTGCTGTGCTTTTAGCACAGCAGGCTTGATCCAATGGCCAAGGATTTGGCCCCCCTAGTAAAAGGGGGGACCACCCCCTTTAAGGCCATTGGATCCCCCTGTGCAAAAAAGCACAGCAGGTGATCCAGGTCGTGCAAGAAGAAAAAAGAGAGAGGGAAGGACAATACCTTGTGAAAGAAAAAGGAAAAGAAGGAAAAAGAAGAAAAAGAAAAGAGAAGGGCATGGGATCCGGATTCCCTAACATAGTGTTAGGGGAGCCAAGGGTGAGAGGGAAGAGCTTCGTAGTGCTCTCCGAACAGCTCTGAGTGCCAATACGCTATTTCGATTGAATATTCACATTTGGAATCAAATATCTGATTACATTACCATTCGGCATTAAATTCTTTCATAATTTATTTTCCTTGAGTTTAACTTGAATGACAAGTTTCATTAGCTTCCACATTATTTTTACAACCACTCAAAACTCGACCTGTGAATTTCGATTTGCAATTATGTGCTATGTTTTTCAAAAGGTCATATTTCACCTTTTCAGCTTTCAATTGTGCAGTTAAAGCTAATTTAGATTGCATTTTTCAAATAAAAAGAGGCCATAAAATTGCTTGAATTTTGGTATATTGCCCTTAGTCTAGTAACTATTATTTCTTAACCGTCATTTACACATTGCCACGTAGACTATATGATTCACAAGTAGTTATTGCCTAGGCTTAATCTAATAGGTTACATTATTTCCATATTAAGAAACAGTAAGAACCACGAGTCCCACATATAAAAAAACAAATTATTGCCACGTGTCATCAAACATATTAAGTCTATATTCCAATGTTTCTCTACGATATTATTAGCAACGCGATATGATAAATAGAATTTGTTATCTGTCTTTTTCCAATTGATCAGCCTACTGCTGTGATTCCACTAAGCAGGACCTTGCTTGCATTTCTAGCCACTGGATTGCCAACATGTGAACATCAATAACAAAGACACATGTTGGCAATTGACAGGTATAAATAATAAGGGTGTATTAGCCTAATTTCAATATGTGAGATCGTTTTCACAATCACAGTTTTCGTCTTTTTGTTTATTTTATTTTTGGTACCGGCATTCAATACATGTACTAAATTTTCCGAGTAGTTCCAACGACAAAAAATGTCAAGAAGAGCAGACCATGATCTTCTTCTTCCCATAATTCCGAGCCCGGGCAGCAAGACCAATGGATTCATCAACACAAAGATGAGTTCTTGCTTCACCATCCCCCTCTCTCTCCTCTTCTTCTTCATAAAATTTGTAGGTACTGAAGCAGCACCCACATATCTACGCCATTGCTGCCCAAATACCACCCTCTTCGATTCCAACTCCGCCTACCAATCCAACCTCGACACCCTCCTTTCTTCCCTCTCCTCCACCGCGACCAACAACACTGATCGCTTCGTCCATGCCACTGGCGGCCAAAACCCTCCCGACCAGGTCTTCGGGCTCTTCCTCTGCCGCGGCGATGTTGACAACGCCGCGTGCAGCGATTGTGTGGCCACCGGAAAACTGGATATTCTCCAAAGATGCCCCAACCGGCGAGTCTCCGTGATCTGGTATTACGAGTGTATGTTGATGTACTCCAACGGGTCCATCTCCTCGGTCATGGAACAAGTGCCTTCTTTTAAGACGTACAACACCGGAAACATCACCGATCCAACCTGGTTCCTGCATATCCTGGAAGAAAGCATGAATAGCATCGCCGTGATGGTTTCAATCCACAAGTCAGGGAAGAAAGTCGCGGGCTGCAGCATGAGGTTCCAGCTGTACCCATTTTATAATGCCTCGGCCATGGCGGCCCTGGCGCCTCCACGGTCCTCCCTTCCATCTCCTCCTGCTCCCGTGACCAGGCGTAAAGGTACATACTTGTTTTTGTCTTTTGTCTTCCAATTGTAAACTACTTATCCTACTTTACAGTTTATCTTCTTGGATCTAATTTTTTTTTAGAAAAGTGAAAAGAATACCACAAGTGATATAACACTCGTACAAGGTGCCATATACATATATAATCGATCATTTGAGTATCGTGACATTTTACAAAACGTTCACTTGAGTAACGCCGATAATTTTCTATGTCAAAATACTTTCATTAATTTAATGTGGGATTATTTGACATGGTGCAATTAGGAAACAGCATCATGAAAAGCGAGCAGAAACAAGTCTTAGCACTTTCTTGCCCCCAAATTGATGAATTATGTCTAAGTCCAATTCATACCCTAAACCTACCACTAAATTAGGTTCAACAGCGGCCGGTCTTTATCCTGTGGGTGCCACAAAAGGACGCCCTGGGAGCAAAGGTACCGCTACTACGATGGCAATCCTTTGGTTTGTCGTAACATAGCTTTCTCTCCGTGGGATGGGAGACTTTCCCTCTGGGACTGCGTGCTCAAGCTGCAGCCCAGCACAAGGGGCCGGCTCGTGTCAGATGCCCTCCCTCTCCCTTTCTCGAGCAATCACTTGCCCGTCGATTTCGGGCAATCAAAGGGTTGTACAAAGTCAATCTTTACACACTTTTGATTATATCCTTAATCTAACGAGTCACGTTGAATAATGTTATATTAAGTTAATGTCACGTCAGGAAATTATTAAAATGAATGTCTTTTTTTTAAATAATGGAGCTCTAATGATTGATTAAAATGTTGTGGCATCCAAGTGGGTGTTGTATAATAGATATGCACTTGGAAAATCTTATTCTCTATTTCAAATGATGCCGCTTGTTGAGGTAGAGCTTACAGACAATCTACAAGTCATTTTGAAGTCAAACGTTAATAAGTAATAAGAAGGGCAATTGTCGAAGTAACTTGAATCAAACCCAATCAGTGAAAAAATTGTGAATGATCAACCTAACAACATACTAAGTAATCTGAAAATGGAAGAACCAATTCACGAGAATAAAAGATTTAAACGATAAAAATAATTATTTTCCGCTCTGTGAGAATCTACAGTGCCACAAACTTCTATATATTACAATATAACATCATGGATTCTAGCTTATTGGCTAAGGACGAATATTAAGGGCCGTATAGCCACGGAGAAGAAGCTATGTTATGACAAATTGGAAGCATCACCATTATGGCGGGCCTTGAGGATTAGCAGCCGCGCTGCCTCTAGCGCATTTGCTCTGGTGGCATCCTTTGGTGGCCCATAGGATAAAGATTCTCCACCATTGGACCAATTTCAGGGTTAGGGTTTGATGGATTTAGCCCTAACTCGTTAATTTGGGGCAAGGAAAGGCAAAATATGTCAATTCTGCATGCTTAGGATGACATCATTCCCAAGAGAGTCATGTTGGACCATTGACAGTAATGTCAAAGGTTTTTGGCAATACTCAAATGAACATTGATAGTTTGTAAAAGTCGTGACATTCAAGTGATTGATTGAAAATTTATGATATTGAAAAAGAGTGTCTTAGAAAAGTTATGACAATTGTGGTGTCCTTTTCCCGATTCCATGTTTAGTTTGTTTGATTTGCCTAAAAGACGTGAAGATTCGCAGGGTATTTCTTCACAATTACTTATTGAATCTATTAATCATTGTTCCAATGGCTCTGCACTTGTGTTCTTTGCTCGTCTTCTCCCCGATTTAAGCACTTCAAAGCAGCACAATTTACAGCATAACTGCATCGCGGCCACTCCTTCAGAATCAAACCCTTGTCTCTAGTGGTCAAATCTTCGAGCTCGGATTTTTCACGCCTAATGGATCTGCGAAGCAGTACGTAGGGATATGGTACAAGAAGCTGACTCCCTCCAGAGTTGTCTGGGTGGCCAACAGGAACAAGCCACTTGGACACACGGATCAATCTGCGAGTTTAATAATTGGCGAAGATGGAAATCTGAAGCTCCTTGATGGGCAACAAAACACTGTGTGGTCTACTAATGTCATGGCAAAGTCGAATAATTCTGCAGCACTGCTTTCAGACTTTGGAAACTTTCTTCTTCGAGACAGGGAAGCGAATATAATGTGGCAAAGCTTTGATGAGCCAACCGACACTCTCTTGCCAAGCATGAAGATCGGAGTAAACGTGAAAACAGGAAAGAAACTAAACTTGATTTCCTGGAAAGGAGAAGATGATCCCTCATTCGGAAGGTTTGTCGTAGGACTGACATCGGAGACAGCGCCTCAGCTTTTTACTTGGAATGGAACGAGTCCTTACTGGAGAAGTGGACAGTGGGATAAAACCAAGTTCATCGGAATACCGACCATGGACAACACATACTCTGGTGTCCACCAAGATACTGTCCAGGGAACATCATATTATTCAATCAATAATTACAACAACTCCTTCTTTGGATATACTTTCATCTCATATGAAGGACTTGTAAAGTCGGTTGTTTGGTCCACTGTCTGGATAACAAACTGGAATGCACCGGCACCAACTAACCCTTGTGAAATTTATGGAATATGTGGCCGCTTTGGCGTTTGCAACCCATCTAGTTCGCCTATTTGCGGATGCTTCCAAGGTTTTAAACCAAGATCAGATGAAGAATGGAACAGAGGAAACTGGACAAGAGGGTGTCTTAGGGAAATGGAATTGAGTTGTCATAAAAACACGACCACAGTAGCTTCAACGACTGTCGGAAAAGATATGTTTTGGAAAATGAAACAAATTAAATTGCCGGATTCCGCTGATTATGTATCGATAGATGATGCGGAAAAATGTCAAAGTCGGTGCCTAGAAAACTGCTCGTGCTTGGCCTTTTCTTATGTGAATGCTATAGGATGTATGGCTTGGAGTAAAGACCTCCTAGATACTCTGCAATTCTCCATCGGTGGTGAAGATCTATTTATTCGACTGGTGGATGCGAATGCGGGTGCCGTTGCGGATGCAGGTTGGAAAGGTTGAATTAATATGCGGTTGTTTTTGCAGCGCCTGTGGCTCTAATACTATATTTTTCCAAGTTCAGGTGTACCTACGCGGACAAAAGTTATCATCAGTCTAAGTACTATTTCTGGCATCATCTTAATTGGAGCTTGTATTTCAGTCTATTGTCTTCCAAAGTGGAGAGGTAATAAAAGATGTACGGTTTTTTGCTGTCTTAAGGTTGATTTTGCACTAGCCGCAATATAAGAATCTTGAGTTATTGGTAAAACATCGGCTTCGGAAGCTAATGAATGATAATCATTGTGTTTTCGTTCTAGAACTATGTTTTTGTTCCAAGAACAGATTTAGAATGAAAACCCATTTGGTAGCATAATTTCATTATTTATTTCTAAAATGAATTTTTTGTCCAAAAATAAGTTTGGAACGTAGGTAAAAAAAAAATTAATTTTCTCTATTTTCGAAATAGAAATAAAAATAGTTCGTCCTATTGTTTTTCACTCTCTTTTTGGCTCTCCTCTATCTGTTGGCTACTGCTTCCCTCTCCCCACTTGCTGCCGTCCTAGGCCACTGCCAATTGCTGATAACGGCTGACCGCCGGCCCTTACTGGGCACCACATGTTGCTAGCCACCGCCCCTTGCCAACCACCTCCCACCTCCCAACGGCCCCCAACCCCCGCTCGTCGTCACCTGCTATTCAATCGTTGTGGCCATACCAAACGTGCTTCTTTGTTCAGAAACTCATCCAAGAAATAGATAAAGAGAAAATCTATTCTTAGAATAGAATAATTATCACTCGTGGCCTAAGCAGTTACTACTATAGAAACACTACTCTACTTCCGATGTTCTCATGACTTATCTTGATTTGATTATGTTCTATCTTTAAAATGCAGGGAAGTTTAGGAGAATGACAATCCCAAGGCTCTTTAGGTCAGTGGTTGTAGCCACCAGATCAAAAGAACTGCTAAGAGAAACTGCATGGAAAGAGCAAATGAATGAAGATGATGCATCGAAATTGGTGGTTTATGATTTTGATAGCATACGCCTCGCGACAGAGAACTTCGATGCAAAGAACAAACTCGGACAAGGAGGATTTGGCACAGTTTATAAGGTAAAAGAAAAGCCTTATTTGAGGGAAGTAAAGAGGTCATCCCATATCTGATAGTTCTTTTCATTTTGAAACAGGGAAAACTGAATGATGGTAAGGAGATAGCAGCAAAGAGACTCTCGAGCAGCTCAAACCAAGGCTCGGTGGAGTTCAAGAATGAGATCCTTCTAATATCCAAACTTCAACACCGAAATCTAGTGAGACTCCTCGGTTGTTGCACTGAAGGAGAAGAGAAGATTCTAGTATATGAGTACTTGCCGAACAAGAGCTTGGACGCCTTCCTTTTTGGTTTGTCTCCCTCTTTGAAGAACTTATTTCTATTTTCTACAAAATCTAATACTGAAGCTAGATATTTCTATGTTTCCTCCCTATTTAGATTCAAGAGAAAAGGCAAAACTGAGCTGGAGTGTACGCTTTCGAATTATCCAAGGGGTCGCAAGAGGGTTGTTGTACCTCCACTGCGATTCTTTCCTCAGGGTGATACATCGAGATTTGAAAGTGAGCAACATTCTCTTGGATGAAAAAATGAATCCCAAGATTTCTGATTTTGGGCTTGCACGGATGTTTGAAGGCACTCAAGTTTTGCTAAATACTCACAAAGTTGTGGGGACACTGTAAGCATTTTCTATCATCACTTTTAGGAGTACTTACTCATGAGGCATATGTCACCTTGAAAAGCAATTTAGCAGTATGATGTGCTCATCTTTTCCCACGAACATGTTCCTACCATTTTTTTGTTTGAACTGTACTTCGATAATCCTCCACCTATATGATTTTGTATAGCTGTATTAATATGAGAGTATAACATGCAATTTATATAGCGGCTACATGTCTCCGGAGTATGCCATGGGTGGGATATTTTCTGAGAAATCTGATGTTTATAGCTTTGGAGTATTGTTGTTGGAGATCATCAGCAGCAAGAAGAACACAAGTTTCGATTACCCCAGACAACATCTCAATCTCCTTGCTTATGTAAGTGCGAGATCTAACTTCAAACTCTCACACCTTCATTTTCAGTTTCCAACCATTGGTAGTCCTTGAGATAATCTAATGGTTGACTAGTTTTCACAGGCTTGGCAATTGTGGTGTGTAGGCAGAAGATTGGCCTTGATGGATGAAGCCATTGCCGACACATTCTCGATGTTAGAAGTAATGAGGTGCATTCAGGTAGCACTTCTCTGTACGCAAGACCGCGCAGCAGATAGACCCAACATGTCAACTGTGGTTCTAATGCTGAATGGGGAGTCCGATCTTCCGCAGCCGAAGCAACCGGCATTTGTATTCCAAAATTTGCCAGTTCACGAAGTCCAATCACAAGAAGGAAACCTCCAGTCAATGAATACCATTACCATTACTACGGTTGAAGGAAGATAAAGTTCTCATATGCATTTTCACTATCAATTGATCTGTCTAGGGAGTCAGTGTTCAACAAATTTAGTTGGCTTAAGTATGCAATCTTTCATTGCACTTTTATGTGGATAAATGATGTAACATAGAGATTGTCAAAGAATATAAGTTGCTAGATCTCTAGTAGGATGGTTCTATATGGTGCTTGGACATGTGAATGTGTCGTGACGTCAATATGCATGGTATTAAGTTCGGTTGAAGGAATCTAACTTGCTAGGTCTCTAGTAGGATGGTTCTATATGGTGCACGGACGCATGAATGTTCATGATGTCAATATGCACGGGATAATCTCTAACCTTTTTGCACTTAAAAAAAGTGCTTTCCATCTCAATATTTCCATTTGCATCCGTTACGAAGTTCTTTATGTGGAATTTAGGTGACTTGTCTTTATGGGAACCTCTACGACTTCCCTTTTAAAGAGAGTTAGCTTTTCTTAGTTAAATTTTTGTTTTAAATGATCATTTAACCCTTAGCAAAAATAGCTATTTCGCACCATGTGGCATTGACATTACATCTTTGCAATTAGAAGCGAGGGATATAGCAGTCTTATATCTCAGGCCCTATGCCAAGAGTTATCACATATGCATTTCGAAAAGGTAGCCGACATCGACAAAATTTGACTCCTCACTACAAATGTCGACATTGTGTCATTATCGATACCTAATTTTGTCAATTCCGTAAGTCATTTTTAGCTTAATTGTTTAGAAAATTGTTATTTTAATTTTTTTATTTTTATTAACTGAAAAATTCAAAAAATTATTTAAATAAAATAAAGAAAAAAAAAGGTGGTTGACTGAAGACTCGGCGGGAATATTGGGG
The DNA here is from genome assembly GCA_019926035.1 of Melaleuca alternifolia. Taxonomy (NCBI): domain Eukaryota; kingdom Viridiplantae; phylum Streptophyta; class Magnoliopsida; order Myrtales; family Myrtaceae; genus Melaleuca; species Melaleuca alternifolia. Next base: position 2,636,724 of record JAGKPW010002174.1, read on the forward strand.
GAAGGACCAAAAGTATTAATTTATCAAAAATCGAAAAAAAAATGAAAAATGAAAAAATAAGAGGCCTGTCATGAGAAGGGATGGGTGGGCAGGTAGCAAAGAAAATGGCAAGATAAAAAGAGAGGAAAGGACAGGACCTCGGGAAAGAAAGAGGAAAAGGAGGAAAAAGAAGGAAAAGAAGGGAAGAAAGTCAGAGAAGGAGACGGGGAGGTCAGCGGAAAGAGGGAAAAAGAAAGAAAGAGAAGGAGAAGAAAAAAGAGAAGGGGAGAAGAGGGGAGAAATATCTTCAGGATGTCTCATCTTGGACATCCAATCATCAAAACATGAACTCTTGCTTCGCCATTCTCCTCTCTCTCGTCTTCTTTTTCTTCTACAATATTCTCAGCATTTGCACTCGCCTTACCGCAGCTGCACCAACTTATTTATGGCATTACTGCCAAAATAACACCCTCTTCGCTCCCAACTCCATCTACCAAACAAATCTCAACTACGTCCTCTCTTCCCTCTCCTCCACCGCTGCCGCGGATCCCGATGGCTTCTCCACTGCCACCGTCGGCAAAAACCCACTTTACCGCAGCTACGGGCTTTTCCTTTGCCGTGGCGACATCACCGCCGCCACTTGCGGCGACTGCATAGCGAACGCAAGCAAGGAAATACCCCGCAGATGCCCTGAAGAGAAAGACTCCATCATTTGGTACGAGGAGTGCATGCTGCGGTACTCGAACGAATCCCTTTTCTCCGTCAAGCAAGAATCGCCATCCTTCGTATTGATGAACGTGGCAAACATTTCGAGCCCTGGCAGCTTCGCCCAGTTGCTCAATGACACGACTAGTAAATTGGTGGAGAGCGCGGCGAGCGATGGGTCTGGGAAGAGGTTTGCTGTCAAAGACGCCAACATCACGAGCTCGGACCGGCTGTACACGCTCGCGCAGTGCACGCCGGACTTGACAACGGCGGATTGCAAGGCGTGCCTGCAGGTGGCCGTCGACAGTCTGCCGAGAGACAAGGCAGGAGGGAGAGTCTTGACCCCGAGCTGCAATGTGAGGTTTGAGCTTTACAAGTTCTATAATGAAACTGTCAACGGAGCACCAGCACCGGCGCCAACACTCGCAACGCCACCTGCGGCGGTGGTAGCAGCTCCTTCTCCTTCTTCAACTGTGAGATCTAAAGGAGCCATAGGGTTGTGTTTTCTTGTGAATTTTGCATTCTTTGTATTGCTAGGTTAGTCTTTTTTGTTTTTTTTTTCCTTTACCCTGTCTCGTACGGTGACGACAAGCTGGGTTGTCGAAGTAGATTACTTCCCATTCAGTGTAATAACTGACGACGGAATAATGAGAGGTTAGTTTGTGAGAACCTAAAGTTCTTGAGGATAAGATGGGGGGATGTGATCTCTATGGTAGAAGAGGATGGTAGAAATTTACGGAGACTCGTCTATTAAATTAAATAATGTGCAAATTTATGGGTGCTTAAACAAGCGAATTAATTTAGATAACCATTTTCAAAATATGCCACCTCATTTAACAAGCCAACTTAGCAAGCAACTTTTAGTATTCCTAACCATTGCTAATAGTCAAGTGTTGCAAGGTAGGTTTGGTTCTATCAGACTTGCCTTCAGTCTCATCAAACTTTGATTGGATGCGTTTTCGAAGGTTTCTTCTGATAATTTACTCTCCTATCTTGGTTACTTCTTTACCAGTGAAATAACATCGCCGATCCATCTACTTCTGTCCCGAAATCAAAACCACCCTTCCTTTTTCTTTTTTGTTTCAAAGCCGTCCCAGTACTTCAATCCCCCTTTCTTTTTTAGGGTTCAAAACATGAATACTCTCGGCTGCTCAAGAGTCCGAATCTATTTTGTTCCATGCAACCCCTTTTCGCAAAAAAGCGTCAGACTTTGGAGAGGATCTTCTCCGTTGCACTTTTTATACTTGTGCTAATCTGTTTTCACTATGTCAGAACTAGCAGACTCAGTCTGGACATTAATTTAGCAATGGTTTCGCTTTTTTTTTTTTTTTAAATCTCCCTATCACCTCCTGATGGTTGCGACCTTTGCGGCTTACCACAGACGTCCAGCAAGGTCCACTCCGCCGGTTTTCGATCTTTCAATATCTCCAGAATTACCTCTAGTAGCTTGGTGGTGGATTTCATCGCCACAAACCCTAGCATGACGCATCTTGTTGCTCGTCGAAACCACCAAAGCTTGAGACGCCATGGTCGCCGGCAGGGGAGTAAGATCTTGAGCTCCGGTTCCTTAACGACATGATCATGGCCCTGATGGCTTATTGGACCATCCTATCACTGTACCTTAGTTAAATAATTGATCCAGCAATCAATTCACCATGTTTATGATAAACCGCAATATCTACCAAGCAGTAACTACAACTAATGTCGGCCCACATGATCTAACCAGAAAATATCTCACGACCTACTTCTAGAAAACCTTGATTTGACCAGGCAGCTTCAACACCATATAAACATTCACATTGAAGAATCAACTTCAATTATTGTTGCTTGTCCGATCGGTCCATCTCTTGATCTACAGTCGACAAATATCTGCCTTTCGTGCTAAGTACAGATAGATATTAGATCCAACAGTGTTATAATTTTTAATACAAAAATCCCTGATCTTTTTGTAAATAACTAAGTGTTTATAGATTTATTAACAAATAACCGAGGCCATGAGATAAGAATGGGCTTATAGACCTATTTTTCTATTATGCAATGAAAAAAGGGGGTTCCTACTTTTGATTAGACAAAAATTAAACTATCTACGCTCTGCACTTTGATCATGTCAACGTTAATTAATATACATCAGATGAAAAGCTTGCATCTGAAGGAGAAGGACGAAAATACTAAATTACTAACTAAATTAGTAGTCAAATGCCCAAGAACTCAGAAAGAAATATTTAAGTGCATTGAAGTCCAATTTGTCTTCGTCAACAAAATTTAATGCAATAACTTCTAATGACATGGAACTCAATGTAGATAATTCATGTTCTTCTAGTTTCCTTATTTAGGTCGATGAAAACTCATGTAAATTGACTATGATTTTGTAAGAAGCATGGATGTCCTCCATATCTCTCTCCCTCTCTCTCTCACATCCAGTTAGGTTTACGTCCTTATCATTGACTAACCTTTCCAAGTCTCCGCTTGAGGTCGAGCACGAAAGAGTCCAAATTCACTCAACATCATTCAGCTCTCGAGAACCCCACGAAAACTTCACCATAGTGGGATGGAATTCTATGCACGATGCGAGTTACATGATTATTAATATTGACGCTCATGTGAGTAAAATTATTTAATAAATTTAGCACTAGCGTCTCAACGAATTCGGACCGTCAAATCTAATGGATCCCTCGTGAACCCATGCCGTGTAGGTTCAACCCAGTTCATATGATATGTTCGCTTTCATGACTTCTTCATCCATGTTTCCTATCAGCACTGTCCGACCTTTGCCTATCGCCTTTGCAGGCTCTTTGGTGGTACCCCTTGGCTCATGACATTTCAGCTTTTGAATTTTCCTTTCAGCATCCTTTTTTATTCATTTTTTAATGTAGTGTTGATAACTTTTGCGGCATTTTGTAATTTGTAGTGCAGGTTTTGCTTTTTGTAAACTGCTTTATCCTGACTCGGACAAACTAGTTTGATGTTAGAGCTAGAGTGATTGTCGAGGCTAGAAATCTCAGACAAAGTGAGGCTCCATATAGACTTATAAGATAGTGATGTAGATAGGAAGGACTCCCATGCCGTAGGGAACAGCAATGCCTCTAGATTATATATGTAAATGTGAAACTAACTAATTATGAGAGACGCTTTTTGGTAAAATGACGCGACTTAGCGTGAGAATCCAAATGCCTTTTCCCTCCTTTTGTTCAGACTGAAACCTAATGTCAAACATATGTAATTGAAAAGCTATCAAGTTGGGTAGCCTTCTAGACACAACCGCAGGAGTTACTACATGATGGATCAAAGATGGCAATATCTTGAGCAAATTAGGTTAGAATGAAATGTTTTGGAAGGGTTTGATCTTTCTTATGTGCCTATTGATAATTGCATGGAGGGGAAAAATACAAAAAAGGGTCATAAACCTATGATAGTGGTATCAATTTAGTTTTAAATATTTTTATATTGGTAGTAATTCAGTCTATCTAGTGAATTTAGATAGAAAATTATTAATGTGGACGCCGACCGTTGAAAGATTTATAATTGAATTGATATCAATGTAATATTTTAAGACTGTTTTATTTTTTTGTACTTTCCCTTGCATAGAATTGTACGAAATCAATTTTAATAGTTCAGAAGTATTAGTATTATTGCCGTTGTTTTGTTGGAAAAGTCAAAGCTGTAAGCACCACCAAAATCACTTTCATCCCATCTCTCTCTCTCTCTCTCTCTCTCTCTCTCTCTCTCTCCAACGACGTCAGTGGGATACATCCTTTGACTTTTCTTCTTCCAGTTTCCACGTTGGAGCCAAAGGCGGAAGCAAATCACGCAGTTGACTTGGTCAGACCTCGTACGAGGGCAAGTGCTGTCTTCCATCCTCACCGTCCATCTTACTCCTCTGTCCCACCATGAATATTGGTGGCTTGCCCAAGCCCAGCTCCTGTCGCTTTAACATTACGGCATGGACTTTGATGTTCTTTGAATTTGGGGAAAATATCTCACCGGTTTGTCATGACTTGTCAAAAAAAAAAAAAAGGATCCTTTTTGACCATTTAAACTATGCAATAACTGTTCTTGTTTAAGATGCCAAAATTTGTGTGTGTCCGAAGCTTTTGAACACGCCATGAGGAATAGAATTACAAATTTTAGAGTACCAATGATAACAATTATGTTTGTATTTCATAATTATTTTTTTATTCTCGGAACAGATTTAGAATAGAAATCCATTTATTAATGCAATTTCATGTTCTTGAACAGATTTTAAGTCTAAAAATAGGTTTGGCACATAAACGAGAAGTAAAAAATTTCTACAGCTCTAATTTTTAACTAAAAATAAAAATACTTAACTCTCTTGTTTTTCACTCTCTCTACAACTCTCTTATTTTTCTTCGACTCTCTTCAACTCTTCTCCAGCCCATCGCCCGTTGGCCATTGGCCCCTGCCACTCACCACATCCTAACTGTAGTTGACTACCAACCCCCATCGGCTACTGCCACCCCCCAGGGCCCCAGCCACTAGTCGTCACCTGTCACCACCATCGTCATTGGCAAGGGGTAGCCGCATTAGTGGCTGACGCCATGGTCACCCCCCACCAACCATTACCTACAACTGACATCAGCTGTTGGTCATCACCTATCACAACCATCGAGCCTCGCTTGCCAAGGGCGAAAATTAGAATGAGAATTTTGTTGTTGTTATCAAATGAATTTTTATTGTGGGAACAAATATGTTATGCTGTTATCAAACATGCTGCTTAGTTTAGAAACTTGTTCAGACAATAAAAAATAGAAAAATCTATTTATTGTCAAAAAATTATTTTCGAAGTAAAATGATTATCATTCACCAAAAGATGATCCTTGAATTTCAATTTGCAATGGTGTACTTTATATTATTATTATTATTTTGAAAATCAAAAGATTATGTCACAGTCTATGCTTTCCATTATGCTATTGAACCTAATCCAAATTTCATCTCTCCTATAGAGAAAATAGGTGATCATGAATTTGCTCAAATTACATATCATTCATCAATTGCATGCCATTATGTATGCTACATGATCTTTCTATAATTAATGATATAATCACCTGTAAAAAATAGTGAGAACAGTGAGTCCTACATAAAAACCACAACTTCATATCACAAGCTAATGAGTGCAAATGATAATTATTCTTTTTTTTTTTGCAAAACTAATTTGCAAAACCACAACTTCATATCACAAGCTAAGAGCAAGTTTGGAGCAAATAACCGTTTGCTAATACAATTTTACTTTTCTATTTCTAGAATAAATTTGTAGTCCAAAAATAGATTCGGAATATGAAATGAGAAATAATTTTTTTATATTTCTCTATGTCAAAAATAAAAACAAAAGTAGTTCTCCATTTCAACTTTCTCCTTTTTCACACTCTCTTTATTTCTCCTCTAACCCACCACTAGACCTCACCACTCACTGTGTCCTAGGTCACGACCATCACTGGCCACCTCCCCTAACCGGGCACAACTCATTGCCACCGTTGACGCCACCACCACTCCTTGTTAGCCATCACCCCTCACCATTGACTGCCAATTGCCGCCCTGCCCTGCTGGCCATTGCACCCTCAGGGGGACAATTGCCAAATAAGTCCTAAATCTTTTGCTACTTTGCCGATTCATTCCTAAACCTTTTTTTATGCCAAATAAGTCCTAAACCTTTTATAACTTTGCCAATTAAGTTCTTTCAGCAGATTTTGATTGGAAAATGCCTACGTGGTGACGATGTGGCGATGACGTGGCAAAAGCGATGTTGTTTTAGCTAAAAATTTGTTTTTCCTGTTATTGTTCATCATCTTCCTCCTTCCCCCTTCATGCAAGCCTCCACAACCCCTAGTCGCTGCTCGGAGAATTGATGGCCACGGTGGAGGCGGCCAAGCCCCAACCGCCGTAGCCCTCGCCCACGGCGGGTGAGGGTTGGCCCCACCTAGCCTTGCCCAGATTTGGGCGGGGCTCCTAGGCGAGAGAGCTTCCCAGATCTGTGAGGGTCCCTCGCATAGGAGCAGTTCTGTGTGAGGGAGCTCACCTGGCCCTCGTCGGCCATGGGCAAGGGCGGTGGCGGCCTCTCCTACCCTCACCCACAGCCGGCGAGGGCCGGGCCGCCCTCTTGAGTGACCGACGAGCTCCGGTTCGCCGGTCAAGTAGTTTTTTTTTAAAGAAGAGAAAAGAAAAGAAAAAAAATTAAAATAAAATTTTGTTGTCACGTCGTCACCGGCGACGGCCGGTAACGCCATATCGTCACCACATAGGCATTTTCCGACCAAAATTCACCGGAAGGACTTAATCGGTAAAGTTGCAAAAGGTTTATGACTTATTTGACATAAAAAAATGTTTATGACTGAATCGGTAAAATAGTAAAAGGTTTAAGACTCATTTGAATTACCCCCACCCTCAGGTATTGTCATTGCTGCAGCCACAACTCGCCATCATTGTTAACTATCATTGTTGACTACTAGTCACCAACTCCTGCTTGCCATTTCCATCAATCACAATCACCACACCTCATTGTCGCCGACCCCTCTCGCCTGTCAAACCACGTCCCTAGGTGCCGCCCACCATTGACCGCCGCTTATCGCCTAAGTTACAAATAATTTTTTTTGTCATTATCAAACAAAATTCTTGTATGGAAAAATAAATTTTGTGTTGTTATAAAAAATGTTTCTAAGTTGAGAAACTCATCTTGAGAATAAAAAAATTATTTTTATCAGAAACTTATTTCCATAATAAAATGGTTCTAATTCGGGCTAATACAATGACCCTATTTTTCGATGCATTTGTCGGGTATTACCAGCAATGCATTATGATAAGCATAATTTTGTACATGGCAATATCCAAGTGATTAGCTTGAATGCTATTATGATTCCACTTGACCAGGACGTAGCTTGCATTTCTGGCCATTGGATCACCGGCGTCATTTGAAGATCAATAACTAAGATAAAATACTGGCAATCCACCAGCTACGTTCTGAACCTGTAATTTAAGATGAGAAACGGCCACAACTCATTCAAAAAAAAATTAGAATCTAAAGTTTCGTTCGTTTCACGAAAAATATTCTTCTGGAAAATATTTTCCAGAAATTAGGGTGTTCGGGGGGCGGAAAACAAGATAGTCAAGGAAAATATTTTCCACAAATGGAAGAAACACATTCCAAAGTAGGGAAAATGTTTTTCGTATTTATAAAAGTGGAAAATATTTTCTCTCTTCTTTGCTTACCTTTAAATATCGTAACCTCTTATAGTATTTCTTGACCTTGCTGAAGGCCGGTGAGTCAACGACTTTTGACAAATGAACACCGGAAAATATTATCATTTTCCAGGAAAATGATTTCCTGTAAAATATTTTCCAAATTATTATATTTTCAGTGAAACGAACGGAGCCTAAAAATTTGTGTAATTTCCTCTTTCAAAAGTTTGTGGCTCTTATATGCTTTTACTATCACAATTGTCTAAATCCTGTTATGCTAGGATGAGTCTTTGAAGATTGTTTTTATCATTACAGTTTCTTGAGCACCTTGGTAGTGTTGGCGCTGCAATTATTTTGTTAAACGTGACGGTCCAGATCTATTTCTGTTCATCAAAACTGAGACTCTGCAGAGTTCTCGCCACAAAAATATCTTGGAGAGCAGACCATCATTGTCCTCTTCTTGCTATAATTCCAAGCCAGTTCTCGCGCGGCAAGGCCAATCAGTTCATCAGAATCATGAACTCTTGGTTCACCATCTCCCTCTCTCTCTCTCTATTCTTCTTCTTCATCAAAATTTTCAGTACTGAAGCTGCACCTAATTATCTATTTCATTCTTGCACAAACACTACCCTCTTCACTCCCAATTCCACCTACCAGTCCAACCTCGACACCCTCCTCTCTTCCCTCTCTTCCGCCGCCACCAACAGCACCAATGGCTTCTCCAACGCCACCGCTGGCCAAAACCCTCCCAACCAGGCCTATGGTCTCTTCCTATGCCGTGGCGACGTCGACAATGCAACATGCAGTGACTGCGTGGCCACCGGAAAACAGGAAATCCTCCAAAGATGCCCCAACCAGCGAGTCTCAGTTATCTGGTATGATGAGTGCATTTTGCAGTACTCGAACCAGTCCATCTTCTCGGTCATGCGGCAATCGCCGTCTTTCATTTTGTACAACACCGGGAATGTCACTGATGCAACCCGTTTCATGGATCTCCTGGGTAAAACCCTGAATGATGCCGCCGCGAGGGCTTCAGCTGGTGGGTCGGAGAAGAAGGTCGCGGTGGCGGAGGCGAACTTCACGAGCTTGCAGACGCTGTACACATTCGTGCAATGCACGCCGGACTTGACGGCGTCAGACTGTGGCAGGTGCCTCCAGTTGGGGATCGCTAGACTGCCTCAGGGGAAGCAAGGCGGGAGGGTCCTCACTCCGAGCTGCATCGTGATGTATGAGTTCTACCCCTTCTATAACGCCACGGTTCTGCGGGCACCAGCTTCTCCGCCTCCCACTCCTATGACTATACCTAAAGGTAATTGCTTATCTTCCTCCGTCCTAGTCTCTCCTTCTATAGAAGCTACGGATGGACTCCAGTAGGCCAAAAATATATATTCAGATTTAGCTAATCTCTATATAATAAATATCTCTTCTTCTAGGCTCTTGGATTAAATTTTGATCAATTGTAAAATACACCGCCACAGTAAAAGACATTTTACACAAGCGGCTTTATGAATTAGTGATGTGAGAGAATGGATGCTACAATTCTCAAGGAGAGGCTGCTTATGTAAAAATGTTCCGAAAAATTGGTCTTGTTTTCGAGTTTGTCTTTAACTTCTGCTCTTTATCTCTAGCATAATGACTTTTCGAGTTACAGTAAGTGGTCGATTGAAGACATGAGATGATCTTTGAGTATCACATGAAAACTTTATAGTCTTAGTGCGTTTGTTGTTCCTGGGATTTTACTTTGAGTGGTGACTCCAGTGTTTATGCTGGAACTTTTTGTTAAAAAAAGTGTAAGCTGGGTCCGATAATATTAGAAGTATTATAACCATTTCGAAATTAATGCTTTGTTTAAGTCCTTAATCCTTCAAAGTGAAGACGAAGTCCATTTTAGGTGAAAAGTTTTTCCTCAACCACTCATGCCGGTTGAACATGGTGGATTCTACTCCAGTTATGACATTATCTACATAACGATTGGTTTAAGGTGGGTCTTAATCAATTAATGATTGAATCCCCTATAAATAATTGGTGACACTCCCAGGGGAAGTAGGAAAATAATGGATTTTGTGAGGAGGACAGATTATGGATTACAGATTAATTTCTTGTAGATATGTGCTCTTGAAGCGCGCTATTTTTGCTTTTCTCTGTTGTTGACGTTTCCTCTGGCCTATGCTAGCAGTTCCCTATTCCAAAATCTCGTAGTCATAAACCCGTACTAATGCTGTTAAGATTCGGTTGCACATACGTAGGCAAAAGCAATAAAGCTACTGTGATAGTCATTGCCGTCGCTGTTCCTGTTGGCGTGGGCATGGTGCTTCTCTTCCTCGCTTGTTGTTACAGGCGGAGGAAAGCGACCAAGACGTACGAAGTCGTCCAAGAAGATCAAAGCAGTATGAAATATGTATCTGTGCCGTGTCGTTGGATGAAACCGTATACGCGGTTGTACTGTTCAACGCTTTTGGTGAAATGACCATCTCGTGTTGTTTTGTCGTGTAGGTGTAAATGACATTACAAGTGCCGAGTCCTTGCGGTATGATTTAGACACCATACAGGCCGCCACGGACAATTTCTCTCATCAAAACAAGTTGGGTGAGGGCGGATTCGGTGAAGTTTTTCAGGTATTGTCAGTCAGTAACTAGATTGAGAATGGTTTTTAGTCTTTGATCTGATAGTTTTGAAAAGTTGTGATCAGAATGTACTTAAACACTAAAATACTACCCTTTCAGGGTAGGCTTCCTAACAGACAACAAATAGCCGTAAAGAGACTATCTCAAAGTTCTGGACAAGGTGCCGAAGAATTTAAGAATGAAGTGCTACTGGTAGCGAAGCTTCAACATCGGAACCTCGTGCGGATGCTCGGGTTCTGCTTGGAGGGTGAAGAAAAACTGCTTGTATATGAGTTTGTGCCGAACAAAAGTCTTGACTACTTTTTGTTTGGTACGTCGTGTTTCAATACATTACCAAGCTCTTATTTCCATGTTGAGGCGAACACGAGCCTAGCCTCAACTTATGTTGTATGTTTCACTAGCTTTTGGAACCTAAAGTTAGCTCTTTGCATGAAATCTCATCAAGAGGATTTATTCAACTGGATATTCATGCATTTCAATTGTGCATACATCCAGATTCTGAAAAGAGCAGGCAATTGGATTGGTCAAGACGTTACAAAATAGTATGTGGAATTGCTCGAGGAATGCTCTATTTACATGAGGACTCTCGACTTCGAATCATTCATCGCGATCTAAAAGCAAGCAATATCTTGTTGGACGATGAACTGAGCCCGAAGATTTCAGATTTCGGCATGGCAAGGATAGTTGGAGTTGATCAAACACAGACAAAAACCAGTAAAATTGTGGGGACATTGTAAGTACCCGTATGCTTAGTTCTCTACTTTTAATGTTTATGTATGTGAATATTGCTCATGTACTACCATCTACAGTGGTTATATGTCACCTGAGTATGCAATGCAAGGGCAGTTCTCTGTGAAGTCTGATGTCTACAGTTTCGGTGTCCTACTTCTTGAGCTTGTTACTGGCAAGAAGAATAGTTTCTTCTACCAATCAGATGGGGGTGAAGATCTCGCTAGCTATGTAAGTTGCATAAATTGACTAAACCTAATGAGAAAATTGTTAAACAAAGCAGATTTAACATACTGAAAATTCTCTTTCTAATAATTGTTTTTCAGGTCTGGAAAAATTGGAGAGACAGTAAGCCATTGGAAGTGTTAGATCCAATCATTCGAGACTCGTATGCAAGGGATGAAGTTCTTAGATGCCTACACATTGGTTTGCTATGTGTTCAGGAAGATCCAACGGATAGACCCACGATGGCAAACATAGTCCTTATGTTGAACAGCTACTCTGTTTCTGTCGCACAGCCCCAACAACCGGCCTTCTTCCTCCGTAGCAGGACAGAGAGACCAATGAAAGATCTCGAATCAGACCAATCCGCCAGCAGGTCTATGCCATCGTCAATCAATGAGATGTCAGTCTCCGAAGTTGACCCCCGGTGAACGGTGATGTGAGTGAGTATCTTTCTTCGTGATAGTCTCCCAAAGACCTTGAGTGTAAGATCCCTGCCATTCCACTGAGATCATTAATGAATGACGAGCAAGCACCTTTCTCCTGTACATCTAAAGGTAAGAAGTGTCTTTTATTTTTATTAGGCCAAAAATGTTTTGACCAACTAGGCGTGGGAGGCTGTTTACATTAATGTATGCGGGTGGGGGGTATTATGGGATTGAGACAAATAATTCTTCCTTCTCTAAGGAAATAATCAACTGAAACGACTACAGTTTTATTAATTGTCAAATTTTACGGTACCTTCCACGATGTTAGAGGAAATATGTCTATTTGTCTATAATTTGCACTGCTTTATTTCCGTCTCATTTATTAAAAATGAGGTTATAAACCTCACCTGACTTGCCTAGTTACTCGATTGTACTGACCGGCATTACTGGTCGAGAGGCAAGCAACTAAGCAGAGATCCTTTCGTTCGCCTCTCTCTCCATGATCTATACACGACCACAAGTCCACTGGTGCCGGCCCCACTTCAGCCAAACTCCATAACTGATTAGCTCTTTCCACCGCCATGCTCTCATATGTCTCTCTCTATCTGAGATCTTAGCCATGACCTCCGAGGAGTGGAGCTAGTCGACGAGCTCCTTTACGGATAGCAAGTGCTCAAATGATACTAGGGATGAGTAGCAAGACGGAATGATGGGTGAGGAAAAAAGGAAGAGTGCAAGATATCTGGCCGATGATCGGACAGGTCTAAATTAGATGAACATGCGTCAATGTTTTGATATCCTATTAAGGGTTAACGTACAAAGTAATGCATAATTCCAGGAGCTCGGTTCATCGGAGCCTATGTCATATGAATATGACTTGTGACTGAGATACGTGAGTCAACATGTCTCGGGACTTTCTTTGGTCAAGTCCCCGCTCAACAACACAATGCAACTCACGCAGTTGACCTCGTTAATGATTCCGGTTCATCTTTTTCTCTTGCCCGACCAAGAGGGCGTGAGCATAGACCATCCGAAACGTCCAAAATGTACCTGTTTGGCTTTTGCATTTATGACGCAAAAAGAGGCTCCAGATAGACTTATAAGACAGTGATGGAGATAGGAACGAAGGGACTCCCACGCCAAAAGGATGGGCAACACCTCTAGATTATATATTTTAATGTGAAACTAACTTATGAGAGATGCTTTTTGATAAAATGATGCAAATTAGCGTGAGAATCCAAATGCCTCTTTTCCCCCTTTTTGTTCAGACTGAAACCTAATGTCAAACATGTCTAACTGACAAGCTATCGAGTTGGGTAGCCTTCTAGAGTTAACCGCAAGAGTTACTACATGGTGGATCAAAGATGGCAATTTCTTGAGGAGATTAGGTTAGGAGGAAACGTTTTGGAAGGTTTGATCCTTCCGATGTGCCTATCGATGATTGCATGGAAGGGAAAAGTACAAAAAATGGTTATAAACCTATTGTGTCTGTATCAATTTAGTTCTAAACATTTTGATATTGATACAAATTTAATCTATTCAGTGAATTTAAATTGAAAATTATTAAGATATATGCTGATCGTTGAAAGGTTTATAATTGAACTAATATTAATGCAATAGCTTAAGACTGTTTTCCTTGCATGGAATTGTACGAATTAATTTTAGTAGTACAAAAAGTATTAGTATTATTGCCGTTGTTTTGTTGGAAAAGCCAAAGCTATAAGCGCCACCAAAATCACTTTCATCCCATCTCTCTCTCTCTCTCTCTCTACAACGACATCACTGAAATACATACTTTGACTTTTCTTCTTCCAGTCTCCACGTTGGAGCCAAAGGAAGACGCAAATCACGCAGTTGACTTGGTCAATTACCTCGTACGAGGGCAAGTGCTGTCTTCCATCATCACCGTCCATCTTACTCCTCTGTCCCACCATGAATATTGGTGGCTTGCACAAGCCCAGCTCCTGTCGCTTTAACATCATGGCATGGACTTTAATGTTCTTTGACCTTAGGGAAAATCTCTCACCGGTTTGTCTTGACTTGGCAAGAAAATTCCCTTTTTGACCTTTCAAACTATGCAATAGCTGTTCTTGTTTGAGATGCCAAATTTTGTGCGTTCCAAAGCTTTTGAATACGCCGTGAGGAATAGAATTACAAATTTTAGAGTACCAATAACAATTGTCTTTATATTTCTGAATTATTTTTCTATTCTCGGAACAGATTTAGAATAGAAATTCATTTAGTAATGTAAATTCATGTTCTTGAACAAATTTGTAGTCTAAAAATAGGTTTGGAACATAAATGAGAAGTAAAAAATTTCTACATCTCTAATTGAACTAAAAACAAAAACAGTTAACTCTCTTGTTTTTCACTCTCTCTACAACTCTCTTATTTTTCTTCACTCTCTTCAACTCTTCTCCAATTCACCGCCCTTTGGCCATTGGCCCTTGCCACTCACCACCATCCTAAACTCTATTGACTACCAACCCCCATTGGCTACTGCCACCCCCCAGCCACTTGTCGTTGCCTGCCACCACCATTGTTGCTGGCAAGGGGTCACCTCATTAGTACCAGCCATCACCTACAACCGGCATTGGCTATTGGTCGCCACCTCTCACCACCATTGACCCTCGCTTGCCAAGGGTGGAACTTAGAATGAGAAATTTTGTTGTTGTTATCAAATGAATTTTTATTGTGGGAACAAGAATTTTACATCATTATCAAACATGCTTCTGTTGTTTAGAGAGTAAAAATTGAAAAATTTGTTTCTTGTTAGAAATTTATTTCCGAAATAGAATGATTATCATTCACCAAAAGATGATCCTCAAATCTCAATTTGCATTGGTATACTTTATGTTAAAATTTTTTGAAGTTCAAAAGATATGTCACGGTCCAAGCTTTCCATTATGCTATTGAACCTAATCCAAATTTCATCTTTCCTATAGACAAAATAGGTAATCATGAAATTGCTCAGATTACATCACTCATCCTTTGCCTGCCATTATGTACTCTACATGATCTTTCTATAATTAATGATATTAATCACCTGTTAAAAAATAGTTAGAACAAACCGCAACTTCTTATCACAAGCTAATGAGCGCAAATGATAATTATATCTTGTTTTTTTTTCCTGGAGCAACTTTGGAGCAAACAGCTGTTGGGTCATGCAACTTCACTTTTCTATTTCTAGAACAATTTTTTAGTCCAAAAATAGGTTTGGAACAAAAAATGAGAATTAAAATTTTTATATTTCTCTATTAAAAAATAGAAACAAAATTAGTTCTTCATTTTGACTTTCTCCTGTTTTCACACTCTCTTTATTTCTCTTTCAACCCACTACCACCCTCACCACTCACCGGTGTCCTAGGTCACGACCATCGTGATTAGCTTGAATATTATGATTCCACTTGACCAGGACCTAGCTTGCATTTGTAGCCATTGGGGATCACCAGCTACGTTCTAAACCCTCTACAGAGTTCTCGCCACAAAAGTATCTTAGAGAGCAGACCATCATTGTTCTCTTCTTACTATAATTCCAAGCCCGTTCTCGTGCCGCAAGGCCAATCGATGCATCAGCCTATCTCATCATGAAATCTTGGCTCACCATCTCTCCCTCCCTCACTCTCTTCTTCTTCTTCTTCTTCATCAAAATTTTCAGTGCTGAAGCTGCACCTAATTATCTATTTCATTCTTGCCCAAACACTACCCTCTTCACTCCCAATTCCACCTACCAGTCCAACCTCGACACCCTCCTCTCTTCCCTCTCCTCTGCTGCCACCAACAGCACCAATGGCTTCGCCAACGCCACCGCTGGCCAAAACCCTCCCAACCAGGCCTACGGTCTCTTCCTATGCCGTGGCGATGTTGACACTGCAACATGCAGCGACTGCGTGGCCACCGGAAAACAGGAAATCCTCCAAAGGTGCCCCAACCAGCGAGTCTCCGTTATCTGGTATGACGAGTGCATGTTGCGGTACTCGAACCAGTCCATCTTCTCGGTCATGGAGCAATCGCCGTCTCCCATTTTGTACAACACCGGGAACGTCACTGATGCAACCCGGTTCATGGATCTCCTGGGAAAGACCCTGAACGACGCCGCTACGAGGGCTTCAGCTGGCGGGTCGGAGAAGAAGGTTGCGGTGGCGGAGGCGAACTTCACGAGCTTGCAGACGCTGTATGCATTTGCGCAGTGCACGCCGGACTTGACAGCATCAGACTGTGGCAGGTGCCTCCAGTTTGGTATCGCTAATCTGCCTCAAGGGAAGCAAGGTGGGAGATTACTCGCTCCGAGCTGTAACGTGAGGTATGAGTTCTACCCCTTTTACAACTCCACGGTTCTACGGGCACCAACCTCTCTGCCTCCCGCTCCATCACCTCCGCCTCCCGCTCCAGTGACCGGACCTAAAGGTATATGTGTGTTTGTATTGCTTGTCTTCCTCCGTCCTAACTCTCTCCTTCTATGGAAGCTGCGGATGGAGTCCAGTAGGCCAAAAATATTTATTCAGATTTAGCTAACCTCTATATAATAAATATCTCTCCGGCTAGGATTTTGGATTCAATCTTGCAAATATAATATACACCGCCAAAGTAAAAGACATGTATACAAGCGGCTTTATGAATTATTGATGTGAGAGAATAGGTGGTTACAATCCTCAAGATGAGGCTGCTTATATTAAATTGTTAAAAACAATGGTCTTCTTTTCGTGTCTGTCTTTCACTTCTGCTCATTATCTCTAGCATAATGACTTTTTGAAGTAAGTGGTCGATTGAAGACAGAGATGATATTTGAGGATCACATCAAAACTTCATGGTGGTAGTGAGTTTGTTGTTCCTGGGCTTCTAGTTTGTGTGGTGACTCCATTGTTTATGCTGCAACTTCTTGTTAAAAAAAAAAAACTGTAAGCTGGGTCCAATTTATTATAACTATTACGAAATTAATGCTTCAAAGTAAAGATGAGGTTTATTTTAGGGGAAAAGTTTTTCTTAGGTGGAGCAATTATCTAAACCACTCATGCCGGTTGAACATGGTGGTTTCTACTCCAATTATGACATTAAATTATTAAAATAACAATTGTTTAAAGTGGTTTTAATCAATTAATGGTTAATCCCCTATAAACAAGTGGTGCACTCACAGGGGAATTAGGAAAAGAATGGATTTTCTGAGATGGACAGATTATGGATTACAGCTTAATTTCTTCTGGACGTTTGCTCTTGAAGCGCATTGTTTTTGTTTTTCTCTGTTGTTGACGTTTCCTCTGGCCTATGCTGGCAGTTCCATTTTCTAAAATCTCAGAGTCATAAACCAATACTAATGCTGTTAAGATTTGGTTGCACATATGTAGGCAAAAGCAATAAAGCTACTGTGATAATCATTGCCATCGCTGTCCCTGTTGGCGTGGGCATGGTGTTTCTCTTCCTCGCTTGTTGTTTCAGGCGGAGGAAAGCGACCGAGACGTACGAAGTCGTCCAAGAAGATCAAAGCAGTACGAAATTTGTATCTGCGCCGTATCATTGGCTAGGAAGATGAAACCGTATACGCAATTGTAATGTTCAGCGATTTTAGTATGACCATCTCGTGTTGTTTTGTCGTGTAGGCATAAATTCCATTACAAATGCCGAGTCCTTGCAGTACGATTTAGCCACCATACAGGCCGCCACAGACAATTTCTCTCTTCAAAACAAGTTGGGTGAGGGCGGATTCGGTGAAGTTTTCCAGGTATCGTTAGTCAGAAACTAGATTGAGAATGGTTTTTAGTCCTTGATTTGATAGTTTTGAAAAGTTGTGATCAGAATGTACTTAACCATTAAAATACAACCTTTTCAGGGTAGGCTTCCTAATGGACAACAAATAGCCGTGAAGAGACTATCTCAAAGCTCTGGACAAGGTGCCGGAGAATTTAAGAATGAAGTGCTACTGATAGCGAAGCTTCAACATCGAAACCTCGTGCGGATGCTCGGGTTCTGCTTGGAGGGTGAAGAAAAACTACTCGTATATGAGTTTGTGCCAAACAAAAGTCTCGACTACTTTTTGTTTGGTATGTCGTGTTACAATACATTACCAAGCTCTTGTTTCCATGTTGAGGCGAACACGGGTGTAGCCTCAACTTATGTTATATGTTTCGCTAGCGTTTGGAACCTAAAGTTAGCTGCTTGCATGAAATCTTATCAAGAGAATTTATTCAACCGGATATTCTTGCATTTCAATTGTGCATATATGTAGATCCTGAAAAGAGCGGGCAATTGGTTTGGTCAAGACGTTATAAAATAGTATGTGGGATTGCTCGAGGAATGCTCTATTTACATGAGGACTCTCGACTTCGAATCATTCATCGCGATTTAAAAGCAAGCAATATCTTGTTGGACAATGAACTGAACCCGAAGATTTCAGATTTCGGCATGGCAAGGATAGTTGGAGTTGATCAAACACAGGGAAACACCAGTAAAATTGTGGGGACTTTGTAAGTATCCTTATGCTTAGGTCTCTACTTTTGATTTTTATGTATGCGAATATTGCTAACGTACTACGGTTTGTAGTGGTTACATGTCACCTGAGTATGCAATGCATGGGCAGTTCTCTGTGAAGTCCGATGTCTATAGTTTCGGTGTCCTACTTCTTGAGCTTGTTACTGGTAAGAAGAATAGTTACTTCTACCAAACAGATGGGGGTGAAGATCTCGCTAGCTATGTAAGTTCCAAAAATTGACTAAAACTAACGAGATTATTGTTAAACAAAGCAGACTTGACATACTGAAAATTCTCTTTCTAATGAACTGTTTTTCAGGCTTGGAAAAATTGGAGAGACGGTACGCCATTGGAAGTGTTAGATCCAGCCATTGGAGACTCGTGTTCAAGGGATGAAGTTGTTAGATGCCTCCACATTGGTTTGCTATGTGTTCAGGAAGATCCAATAGATAGACCCACGATGGCAAACATAGTCCTTATGTTGAGCAGCTACTCTGTTTCTCTTGCACAGCCCCAACAACCGGCTTTCTTCCTACGTAATAGGACGGAGAGACAGATGAAAGATCTCGAATCGGACCAATCTGCCAGCAAGTCTATGCCATCGTCGATCAATGAAATGTCGGTCTCCGAAGTTTACCCCCGATGAATGGTGATGTGATTAGAAATCTTTCTTAATGAAAGTCTCCCGGAGACCTCGAACGTAACATCCTCGGTATTCCACTGAGATCATTATGAATGACGAGCAAGCACCTTTCTCATGTACATCTAAAGGTAAGAAGTGTCTTCTCATTTTAGGCCAATCATGTTTTCATCAACTAGGCGTGGGAGGCTGTTTATATTAATGTGTGTGCGGGTGGAGGGTCTTATGGGATTGAGGAATATAATTCTTCCTTGTCTAAGGAAATAATCAACTGAAACCACTACAGTTTTTTTTTAATTGTCATTTTTTACGGTACTTTTCATGATGTCTGAGGAAATATATCCATTTGTAAATAATTCGCATTGCTTTATTTCCGTCTCATTTATTAGAAATTGAGGTCGTAAACCTCACCTGACTTGCCTAGTTACTCGATTGTAATGACTGGCATTACCAGTCGAGAGGCAAGCAATTAAGCACGGATCCTTTGGTTCGCCTCTCTCTCTCCCCCTCTCTCTCCATGATCTATACACGACCATAAGTCCACCGGTGCTGGCCCCAGTTCAGCCAAACTCCATAACTGATTAGTTCTTTCCACCGTCATCCTCTCATAAGTCTCTCTCTATCTGAGATCTTAGCCATGGCCTCCGAGGAGTGGAGCTAGTCGACGAGCTCCTTTACGGATGGCAAGTGCTCAAATGATACTAGGGTTGAGTAGCAAGACGGAATGATGGGCGAGGGAAAAAGGAAGAGTGTAAGATATCTGGCCGATGATCGGACTAGTCTAAATTAGATGAACATGCGTTAATGTTTTGATATCCTATCAAGGGTTGACGTACAAAGTAATGCATAATTCCAGGAGCTCGGTTCATCGGAGCCTACGTCATATGAATATGACTTGTGACTGAGATACGTGAGTCAACATGTGTCGGGACTTTCTTTGGTCAAGTCCCCGCTCGACAACACAATGCAATTCACGCAGTTGACCTCGTTAATGATTCCGGTTCATCTTTTTCTCTCGCTCCACTCGAGTATTGATGGCCCGACCAAGAGGGCGTGACCATAGACCATCCGAAACGTCCAAAATGTACCTGTTTGGCTTTTGCATTTATGAAGCATTCTATACCCCAAAATTTCAACAAGTGATATAATATCTTCCAAAGCTGTTCGATCGATCAATACAGCAAAATCAACACCAAATCATAAAAGCTGATGCATCTCTCTCTGTCTCTCTCTCCACCTACATCACGGCTTACATAACCCTAACCTCTTTGCTGTGCCTCACCACTAGCGGCAATTGCTTTTGTTGACACTTAAATTTAAATTACTTATTTTAGTTTAATTGTATAGAAAATTAGGAGTTGAGCTTAGCTCCTAAGAAAAAATAGCATGATTAAATTGCATAGCATATAGACATCAGGAACATTTGCATTAATGGTAATAAAATTCATTAAAAATCAATTGGAATAGACCATTCTTTTCTTTGTGTTATTAATATGCCATCTTCTCAATGTAGCAAAGTGCAAATGTCAATCTACGCTCTTCACTAAAGAAAAAAGAGAAATCATCAATCTACTTTGGCTGCAGAGAATCTCAGCACGTAATGACATTTAATCGAGTCTGAAGTTTATGCATATTTAAGAGCTAGCAAGATACTTGTGCATGCATAGGTCTAAGATTATATTTGTTACATTGTGCTAGATCTGGGTAGAGCCTTTAAGGAGTTTCATTTGAAGTGGAAAACATGAGTCATGCATTTGTAACGTGTTTTTTAAGTCAGTACATAAAACATTCCGAGCGGGTGAAATAATATTAATCAATGAAAAGCGCGAAAACATAAAGTGAGAATACAAGTCGTCCTCCCCTGTTTCCTCCATCGGCCCAAGTGTTCACATTTATGTCATCGATTTGATGGGGAAAAGGCGAGAAAGCCATTTGTGCAGAATTTTCCCGAGAATAAATTTTTTTTCTTCTCTTCTCTTGTGCTTCAGTTGAAAACAGGGTTGGGGAATAGAACGATAGAGATTTTTGAGTCTTGGAAAACGTGAGGTCTTAAGATCTATTCGCATGTGAGCAGCAACTTAGAACATGACAATAAAGAAATTTTGCCTGACAGATTCCCCTAATGTTGGGACTAATGGATTGGAACGAGAATAACTTCTATTGGTCGGCAAAGTTTCATTGAAAATATTATTTGACAGCTCCATAGAAGGAATAACGTATGGATGGTTGGTGGACCTACGGAGGTTTGCAATTCATGTGATTAATCATTTGCAATTGAACATTATATTGGGTGAAACGTGGATATGCTTTCTCTTTTGATATAAACATGAGCTCCAATGAGTATATTCCAAAGCATCTAACCATTTTTCCTAAACGGAAACTTGTCTTTCGTTGAAAAGAAGAAGAAGTTGGAAGCACTTTATGAGTGGGAGACTAGCCACTTTGGCAAGTCTCCGCATGATAACGTAATTGACTTGCTTCAATGACGCGACCATTAACGCCGCGGCTCACGCATCCATTGCCGGGCGGAGGACGGTATGTTTGCATGACTTGCTTCAAAACTTATCAAGATGGTCAATCGAAGTCTCGTAAAGTCAACCCCTAGAGGATTGCAATAAGGGCCCAATTGAGGCTCACCGTCCAGCTCTTTTAGACTGGATCAAATTTATTGCAAGGTCAACCTAAATGGTGTGTACTTGCAGGTACTAGGCTCGCCCATTCTCTCAGAGATGCAAATCAAGTCTTTTAGATTTATTATGCTCAGATGTTGCACAAACTTTGCTTTAGCTTCTAATAGAGTGACTTTTTCGAACCCAAAAAAAAAAAAAAACCAACCACTGAGAGATCAATTTGCTTTTTGATGACCGAGGAATCTACCAAGGGTCCTCCGTGCCCGAATGGTACCAAAAAGCCGGGCCCTTACATCACGGAAGAGACTAGTATATGACCCTAAAACCATGGCCCCCCATTTAAGACTTTAGTAATTGTGGGTTTCGAATTCTCGACCTCGACGATGAGAGAGAAGCTCTCAACGAACACAGCTAACCACCGTTGGTTATAAATTTATTGATTGTTGCGAGTCCGATAAGTCCATCATTTGATATTGTCTTCCCCAGAAATGAATGCAAGCACTTGCAAAAAGGCGAGGGTGGACCATCATCCTCCTGGTCAAACTAGGTTCACAATCTAAGGTCTTAGTAATTACTTATCATTACCTTGTAAAACTTTAGGTAGATACCATTTGATAATTAGTGTATTACAGATGTCTTTCCACCTAGCTATCTATGTAAGTTTCTACATTTTCACAAATATTTGCCCTTCATCGTGAGTCCAGAGATTAAATTCAAGACGGTCAAGATTGTTCGATAAAGATCTTTTTTGTAAATAACTAATTGTTTATGGATTAATCAACAAACAACCGAGGTAACGAGATATCAACTGGGCTTATCGATCTATTAATCTATCATGCAATGAAAAAAAAGGGGGTCCCTATTTTTTATTAGACAAAAAAAATTAAACTATCTAAACATGGTTCTTTGATCATGTCAACGTTAATCAAGTTTATCATCAATTGAAAAACTTGCATGTGAAGGAGAAGGACGAAGATACTAAATTGCAAATGTAATTGGCGGTCACACACCCAGCAACTCAATAAAAATATGTAGGTGTATTGAAGTCCAATTTGCCCTCGTCTGCAAATCGATTCTAAATAATTTAATGTAGTAACTTCTGATGGCACGGAACTCCACATAGAAAATTCATTTTCTTCGAGCACCCTTATTTATGTCGATGGAAACTTCTCTGTCTCACATCCACTTACGTCCACATCCTTATCCTTGGCTTACCTTTCCAAGTCTCCGATTGAGGCTGAGGACGAACGAGTCCAAACTCGCTCGACCCCATTCAGCTTTCAACCATGTTACTAGAATTGCGTCCAATTCAATCCACGACGACGTCGGTTTTTTTGAAGCGGCCAATGTACATTACGAGCACTTTTGAATTCGTGAGGCATGATCATCTCACATGTTATAGGTTAATTGAAACCATATTTAGGCTGAATACGTGCTTGCGGAATACGTTTTTTTTTTTCATGAAAAAGAAAGGTAGCAAAAAAATGTTAGAGAAATCTAGTATAATCGAATCCCAAATCTATTTGATCCCTAATTTGCAAAAGTTAAATATATATCTAGCGGAATCCCCTTGCCCAGTCATGATAGAAGCACGGACGTTGTCATGGAGTGAAGAAGTCCCCGTTATTATATCCTCTACGAAGGAATTGAGTCATGCGACCATTGTCATCGGCGTTCACATGAATATATTTATTCATTTGGACCGTAAGAGGTGATAACTCTCTCGTGAGCTCACCCCTTGAAGATTCAACCTAGTGTATGTAGATAGTGTTAAGTAATAATTTCTTCGTTGGAAATCTAGAGTGGCAACAGAGGTAGGAGTAAATGGACTCCCCCATCGACGGTGTCATTGTGTCTCTAGATAATGTATGTGGGTTTGAGTATAACTTGTG
The DNA here is from genome assembly GCA_019926035.1 of Melaleuca alternifolia. Taxonomy (NCBI): domain Eukaryota; kingdom Viridiplantae; phylum Streptophyta; class Magnoliopsida; order Myrtales; family Myrtaceae; genus Melaleuca; species Melaleuca alternifolia. The sequence goes on from JAGKPW010002174.1 coordinate 2,660,223, forward strand.
AGAATATCCTTTCGGAGAAATGATACAATTTGGCATCGGATCTACTACATCAAATGAGCCTGATTGAGAATTACTATCAATTCTAGGCCCATATGCTATGGATAAAAGATGATAATAGCTCAAGCGAATTATATTACCGTGTTATACAACGACTTAAAATAAAGAAATCGATTACATTTTATCTCCGATCAACGTTAATATTTCAAAAGCTGTACTCTCTCTCTCTCTCTCTCTCTCTCTCTCTCTCTCTGTGTACAACGGCATCAATGGGATACGTGTTTTGACTTTTCTTCCTCCACTTTCCACGTGGAGCCAAGAAGAACGCGGCTCACGCAATTGACTTCGGTCAACGACCTTCGTTAGTGGACAAAATTCTGCCTTCCATCCCCACCGTCCATTCGTTCCTCTCTCTACCTAGATATCGACGGCCCCAGATGACCCCCAACTCCTGTCGCTTTAACGTTGAGGAATGGACTTCAATATTCTTTGACTTTTCAAGGCAAATCTCACACCGGTTTGTCTTGACTTGGTAAAAAAAAAAAATCGCTGTTTCAGCACTTGGAATTTCCACCTCTCGGTGCATGAATTTCAATTTGCAATGGTGCGCCTTGTAGTGAATTTTCAAAAAAGAAAAGAAAAATCAAACTGTAGATGGTGCCGTCGAATCTAATTCTCAATCGCAATCTTTTTCTATCAAATAAGTATGCGATCGCGAAATCCGACCAATCTTGCTTTGGATTGGTGACCCTAGTTAGATGATCATCTATATGACATATCATCCATCATTTGCATGTCGTTGTACAGGTGATACGATATCCGAGAGAACGATTGCGGAAGCCTAGCCTAATAGGTTAAATTGATTGTGTGTAAGAAATAGTGAAATGATGGGTCCTCTGTGAAAAAACACAAATTGTCACCACGTGTCGTTAGTAGAATGACCATGTATATTTCGACAATTTATTTTGTGATTTGACAATGTCCAAGTGATTAGCTCAATGTTATCACGATTCCAGTTTACCATGACCTTGCTTGCATTTATAACCAATGGATCCCACCATTTGAACTTCAGTAACAAAGATAAAATATTGGAAATTCAACGGGTATAAACATTAATTTCACAGGTGCACCTACCATTGTTCTTAATGTAATTATTCACCAAATCCGACGGTCTAGATTCATTTTGACGAAGGCATTACAGTTCTCCGGATAGTTCCCACAACAAAAAATATATAGGAGGGCAGACTGTTCTCTTCTTCTTCCTATAATTCCGTGGCCCTTGCCGCAAGAGCAAGGGATTCATCCACCTGCGAAATGAGTTCTTGCTTCACCATCTCCCTCTCCCTCCTCTTCTTCTTCATCAATTTTCAGAGTACTGAATCGGCACCGACTTATCTCTATCATGACTGCACAAACGCCACCCTCTTCTCTCCCAACTCCTCCTACCAGTCAAACCTCAACACCCTGCTCTCTTCCCTCTCCGCCTCCGCCACTGACGACCCTGACGGCTTCGCCAATGCCACTGCCGGTCAAAACCCTCCCGACCGTGCCTATGGGATCTTCCTCTGCCGTGGCGACGTCAGCACTGCCACGTGCAGCGACTGCGTGGCCACCGGAACAAAGGAGATCCTCCAGAGATGCCCCAATCAGCGAGTCTCCGTGATCTGGTATGACGAGTGCATGTTGAGGTACTCCAACGAGTCCATCTACTCGGTCATGGAACAAGTGCCTGCTTTGACCATGTACAACACTGGGAACATCACCGATCCAACCCGGTTTACGCAAGTCCTGGGACAAACCACGGACGACGTAGCCACGAGGGCATCCGTCGGTGAGTCGGGGAAGAAAGTCGCAGTCAATGAGACGGATTTCACGAGCCTGCAGAAGCTGTACACTCTTGCACAGTGCACGCCGGACTTGACGGCGCCAGACTGCAACACATGCCTCCGGGCGGCAATTGCGGACCTTCCCGATGGGAAGCAAGGTGGGAGGACGTTCACTCCGAGCTGCAACGTGAGGTTCGAGCTGTACCCCTTTTACAATGCCTCGGCTGTGGAGGCCCCGGCCCCTCCGCCATCCCAGATTCCGTCTCCTCCTCCTGCTCCCACAATCAGACCTAAGGGTACGCGTTTCTTTATGTTATTTGTCTTCCTCTATGCAAGAAACATCTGTTGTACTTGTTTTCTTTTTCTAAACTACTTATACTACTCGATAGTTTAAATTCTTCGATTGAATTTTTAAATTAAAGATCAATGAAGTGCTGTCACTGAATTCATACGCATCGGTGATAAATCAATTTTTGTGATGCAATCTGACCTTCTAGGGGCTTTTCAGAGTCTTCTTCTCTTTCGCTGTACTCTTCGTAATTTGATTGATGATGCAGATTTTTCATTTTTTTTCTCTGGTTTCTAAGTTTTGCTTCTTTCATTTTTTTTTGGAATGAATTCTAACTTTGACTTGTTTATCACTTGTAAATTTTGTGATTCGCACAGTTTTCGACTTTTTGACTTTTTTTGGCATGGACATCTAAAATATATTTTGATGCGAATACTGATATTTTAAATTATATATAATGTCCATAATCTTCCGAAACTTAAAAGTTTTCTTTTGCATCTTTAAATTTCGAAGGGAATTTTATAAGTGGAAGGAATAAGTAACTTTTGATTCCACACAAGAAAGCTATATAATAGGCCCCCACGCATGTTCTTACTCACCCTCTGAACTGCTCTTAATTTCTAGCATACTCGTTAATAAAGTAAAATGCATGTTTTTTTTTTCCCCAAGTCTCCTCTTTCAACTTTGAATCGAGATCTTGATATAGATGGTATTGCGTTGTCTATCCATCCAATTAATCTCGGAGCATTGATTACCACAAAACTTACTTTTTCAAAGAAAATGATATAACATTTGCGCTGAGTGACTGGTTAGATGAAGGAGAACATGATCTTCGAGAAATTTTCCAGTCTCTGGTGCTGTCCCCCCCGTTTTTTTTTTTTGTCTTTTTTCTTTTTCTTTGAGTGATGAGTTAGGTATTAATGTACACTTTTGTCAAAGAAACTGTGGACTGGCTGCGTCGAATATATTATCAATAAGTGCTAAAAGTGGTAGAAACAAGTACTACGTCAACGTCTTTCATCCCATAAAGTCAAGATGTGGTACAATGGAGGTGACATTATTTTATGTGGATCACAGGCAATAGTATACGTCAATCTCATACCAGTTGAACATGGTGCGTTCTACATCCACTCATGAGTTTAGATTATTTACATAACAATGGGCTAACGGTGGCTTTCTCTCGAATGATGGTTATTCCCCCGATTACAATTGGTGCACTCGTAGTGGGATTCGGATAATAATGGATTTCGTAAGATGGACGGATTATGGATTACAGCTTAATTTTTTGCTGGAAATTTGCTTTTTCAGCGCACTCTTTTTGTCTTTCTCTGTTGTCCCTCTGGCCTCACATACTAATGCTATTTAGATTTGGTTGCCCATATGTAGGCAAAAGCAATAAAACTACCGTGATAATCATTGCCGTCACCGTTCCTGTTGGCGTGGGCGTGGTGCTTGTCTTCCTCGCTTGTTGTTTCAGGCGGAGGAAATCCACCAAGACGTGTGAAGCCGTCCAAGCAGAACAAAGCAGTATGAAATATGTACCCCTTTGCCTTATATTTGGATAGGATGATGAAGCAGTATACGCGGGATTTACTGTTCAATGCTTTTGGCGAAATGACCATCTCATGCTGTTTTCTTGTGTAGGCGTAAATGACATTACAAATGTCGAGTCCTTGCAGTTTGATTTAGCCACCATAAAAGCCGCCACAGACAATTTCTCTCACCAAAACAAGTTGGGTGAGGGTGGATTTGGTGAAGTTTTCCAGGTATGGTTAGTTAGAAACTGGATTGAGAATGGCTTAAACACACTTGAAAGATCTTTAGTGTAAAAAGATTTGAAGATCTCTGATTTGGTGATTTCAAAAAGCTGTGATCAGGAGCTATTCATATGTACTTAAACATCAAAATACTAACCTTTCAGGGTAGGCTTCCTAATGGACAACAAATAGCTGTGAAGAGACTATCTCAAAGCTCGGGACAAGGTGCCGAAGAATTTAAGAATGAAGTGATACTGGTAGCAAAGCTTCAACATCGAAACCTTGTGCGGCTGCTCGGTTTCTGCTTGGAGGGTGAAGAAAAACTGCTTGTCTATGAGTTTGTGCGAAACAAAAGTCTCGACTACTTTCTATTTGGTACGTGGTGTTTCAACATATTTCTAAGCTATTGTTTTCATGTTGAGGCGAATATGTGAGTAGCCTCAAGTTATGTTGAATGTTTCTCTAGCTCTCGAAACTTAAGTTGATTCCATGCATCTATTAAAAAGGATTTATCAACTGAATATATCTGCATTTTGATTGTGCATACATGTAGATCCTGAAAAGAGCAGAGAATTGGATTGGTCAAGACGTTATAAAATAGTACGTGGGATTGCTCGAGGAATGCTCTATTTACATGAGGACTCTCGACTTCGAATTATTCATCGTGATCTAAAAGCAAGCAATATCTTGTTGGACAATGAATTGAATCCAAAGATTTCAGATTTTGGCATGGCAAGGATTTTTGGAGTTGATCAAACACAGGCAAACACCAATAAAATTGTGGGGACCTTGTAAGTACCCCGTATGCTTAGTTCTCTACTTTAAATGTTTATGTGTGTGAATATTGCTAATGCCCTACGCTTTGCAGTGGTTACATGTCACCTGAGTATGCAATGCATGGACAATTCTCTGTAAAGTCTGATGTCTACAGTTTCGGTGTCCTACTTCTTGAGCTTGTTACTGGTAAGAAGAATAGTTTCTTCTACCAATCAGATGGGGGTGAAGATCTTGCTAGCTATGTAAGTTGCGGAAATTGACTAAAACTAACGAGAAAATTGTTAAACAAAGCATATTTGACATCCTGAAATTCTATTTCTAATGAACTGTTTCTTAGGTTTGGAAAAATTGGAGAGACGGTACGCCATTGGAAGTGTTAGATCCAGCCATTGCAGACTCGTATTCAAGGGATGAAGTTGTTAGATGCCTCCATATTGGTTTGCTATGTGTTCAGGAAGATCCAATGGATAGACCCACGATGGCAAACATAGTCCTTATGTTGAGCAGCTACTCTGTTTCTCTTTCAATGCCCCAACAACCGGCCTTCTTCCTCCGGAGCAGAACAGAGAGACCGATAAAAGGGCTCGAATCGGATCAATCCGCTAGCAGGTCTTTGCCATTGTCGATCAACGAGATGTCAATATCCGAAGTTGACCCCCGGTAAACGGTGATTTGAGTGGAAATCTTTCTTCATAATAGTCTCCCAGAGACCTCGATCGTAAGATTCTTGGCATTTCAATGAGATCATTAATGAATAATGAGAATGTACCTTCTCCTGTTCATCTACGAAGTGTCTCTCTTTTTTAGGCCAATCATGTTTTGATCCACCAGGCTGGGGAGGCTGTTTATATTTATATGCCAGTGTTTTATTAACTGTCATTTTTTTCAGTACTTTTCACAATGAATGAAGAGACACTGTACTTTTCACTGTCCTTTTAAAGGTTAAGAATTTATGTCGGCACGCGATTATTGTAGAATCCAACCAACTTAGCCCATTATCTTCATTTTTTAGAATAAAAGACATAAACACTTATATATTGTTCTTTACCAAGAAAAAAAAACACTTATATATTGATTTACACATTCTCAACTTTCCTCTATATGGGACAAAGCACTTTTATTTAATTTTGCAGACAAACTCTCAATCAAAGGAGCCATGAAGTTGTCTTTTCTTGTGATTTTGCGTTCCTTGTGTCGCCAAGGTAGTGTTTTTCCCCCATTTATAACGATGTCTACTGGTTGGGATTGTTGAAGTAGGGTTAGTTTCCGTTCATTGTAACAACTGACGACATAATAATGAGAAAAAGCTTGTGAGTACCAATGTTCTTGAATGGGACTTATCTACGGACAATATGAGTAATCACACCAGAAATATAACAGTACTTATCTATTAAATTAAATAACATGCAGATCTAATAGATGCTTAAATCATCGAATTACTTAAGATCACCAATTACTTAATGTGCCCCATTACTTAAAAAGTCAATTGAGGGAGCAAGTTTTAGTATTCCTAACATTGCAAGAAGCATGTATTGAAAAGTACGCTTAATTCTATCAAACTTGTTGTAAGCCTCATTAAACTTGGATTGGACACGTTCTCAGGGTTTCCATCGGGCCTTTCTCGACAATATGTTATCCAGTCTTTGTCACTCCTTTACCGGTGAAATGTCACCGTCCATCCCTGTACTTCTGTCCCGAAATCAAAACTGCTACTGAAGATTATCAATTTGTTTTCTTCAGAATGACTTGCAATCCCCACTTTGCCAGAAAAAAAAAGAACGAAAAAAGGATTACAGGCTTTCGAGAGGATCTTCTCTGTTGCACTTCTTTGTGATGTGCGCCCCCAGACATGTTGCCAAGTCTTTACTTCTGCTGATCCGTCTTCACCGAGTCAAAACAAGCAGAGTGAGTTTGGATATCATTTATGCATTGGGTTCGCTTGTTTTTCCAGTATCTCCCTACCACCTCCAGATGGTTGCTGCCTTCGCGCCTTACCACCGACGTCCAGCAAGATCCAACTCAGCCGGTTTTCAATCTTTGTCATCTCTAAAACTAACTCTAATAGCTTGGTGTCAGATTTCGTTGCGATAAACCTAGTGCAAGCTTATCAGATGTATCTTGTTGCTTTGAAATCGCGAAAGCTAGAGCCGCCATGGTCGCCACCAAGGGAGTGGCGAGCCAAGTCTTGTGCATGAATTCCTCAACGGCATAGTCATGGGTCTTATGGCTTTTTGGGCCATCCTATCACTGTCCCTAAGTTAAATAATGGATCCAACAAATAATTCACCATGTGTATGTTAAACCGTCAAGTTCTACCAAAAAGTGACCACAGCTAATGCGGGGCCACGATATATAAGCAGAAAATTCCTCACAACCTTTTTCTAGAAAACCTAAATTTGACCAGGCAGATTCAAAAAGTCATATAAACACCATTGACATTGAAAGATCTACTTTAAATTTGGTTGCTTATCCAGTCGGTCCATCTTTTGTTCTTATCTTCCCCGGAAATAAATGCTCGCACTTGCAAAAGGCGAATGGGAACCACCATCCTCAATTTAAGTTTTTAGTGAATATTTGTCATTATCTTATCAAACTTCAAGTAGATTCCATTTAATAACTGTTGGATCACAAATGTCTTTTATCTAGCTATCTATGTAAGTTTCTACATTGAACAAATATCTTCCTTTCATCCTAAGTACAGAGATTAAATACAGTATTGTTAGGATTTTTCGATACAAAAATCGCTGATCGCCTTATAAATAACTAATTACTTACGGATTTATCAAAAAATAACTGAGGTAATCTCTGTACTTAGTTTTCATCCACGTAATTACGGATTTGTCACCATTCAATATTGTTAGCCTCAAGCATCCTTGGACGAAAACTCAAACAAGTTGAGACTCTATTTACTTCACGAAAAATGAAAGAATATAAAAAATATTATTTATTAAAATATTTTTCATATCACTTAAAATAATTAATCAATGAAAAATATTTTTTATCGATAGCATATATTTAAATTATTTTCATGAATGATAAAGATAGTTATTGTTCATTATTTTTCACAAGTGATATAAATAATTAATTCAAAAAATTAATTTATTTATATTTTACGAAGAAAACGGAGCCATGATATTTGTAAATAGCAATGAATGTCTTCCATATATATCTCTAACAACCAGTCACGGCCACATCCTTGACTCAACTTTACAAGTCTCCGCTTGAGGTTGAAGACTCAAGTGTCCAAACCCGTCATGTGAACAAAATTATCTTGTAAACTTAATATGTACATATCGCCAAATCTGATAACTCTCTCGTGAGCTCACCCATTGCATATTCAACTTGGTATATGTAGATCATGTCGACGTGATAATTTCTTCGCTAGCCTTCTAGAGAGGTGATGATGTATGAAGAGGGAATAGTATCTGTGGATGATGTTTTGTGGATTCAAATCAAATTTGTAAGAGGCCTCTTTCAAAGAATGCAAACTGTAATGTTAAATATACATAATCGAGAACATTCAAGTTTAGTGGCATTCTAAAGACGTAATCATGAGAGTCAGCATACAATAGATTGATTAAGGCAATGTTTCAAGTGGGTTTGATTAGAGCCTTACAAAAAGGCAAGAAATTAATTGCATTTTCTCTTAAATGATCGTCTCAAATTGTATTAACGAATTTTCAAATTTCATATTTTGAAATTATTGCTATCATTGCCGTAGTTTGATGGAAAATTCAAAGCTATAATCGCCACCAAAGTCACATTCATCGCCTCTCTCTCTCTCTCTCTCTCTCTCTCTCTCTCTCTCTACAGCGACATCACTGGGATAAATGCTTTGACTTTTCTTGCTACCAAGCCTCCACGTCGGAACCAATTAGAACGCGACTTACTCGGTTGACTTTGGTCAACGACCTCCGTACGAGGGCAATTGCTGTCTTCCATCCTGACCGTCCATCTTACTCCCCCGTCCCCCCATGGATATTGATGGCCTGCCTAACCCCCAACCCAAACTCCCGTCGCTTTAACGTTGTGGAATGGACTTTAAGGTTTTCTATTTTGACTTGAGGGGAAATCTCGCCACCGGTTTGTCACGAGTTGGTCAAAAATCTCTTTTGAAGGAACGAAAGCTGCATAATAGTTTTCTTCTTCTTCTTCTTTCTCGATTTAATATATCAACTATGTATTTTTCGAAACTTATAACTTTGCCATGTGGGAGTAAAATTTGGGTTTTAAATGTCCCAAACTTGTCACCGAATTCCAATTTGCAATGGCACGATCTTGTATCAAATTTTCAACAAGAAGATCGGTATTTTACCTTCCAAGCTAATCCTATTCTTGATTCCATTTTTCCTATAAAAGACACGTGATCATAAAAGTTCTCGAATTTCGATATAGCACCCCTAGTTGATGATCATGTAACATTATACATAATTCATGCCATTAAAGCAAATTGTCTGATAGTCCTACACTTACCATACGAACGGAAATTCAGCTCTAATTTTATTCAATTTTGTTATTTCAGTCTAAATATTAACGTGAAATTTCAATGTAGTTGTTTCGACATTGATATAATGGGCTTAAAACTAATAGGACAATTTTCTCCCGCATGACATTGTGCAGACTACGTGACACTAGAAAAATCGTTGTGTAGGCTTTATTGAATCAATTAAATCAATCACACTTTATAAAAAAAAGGTGTGAACAGCATCTCTTACATAAAATCACAATAACTAAGATTAAAAAGAAATTGTAATAGATTAAAGTAATCACAAATTTACCAGATGTGGCTGTCCGGATTAGTTCTTATACATCTGGTAAATATGTGATTAATTTAATCTGTTGCATTTTGTTCTTATACATGTACTAGATTTTCCGAGTAGTTGTCATAATACAAATATCTTGAGGAGCAGATCATGCTCTTCTCCTCCCTGTTATTCCGTGCCCGTGCCCCGGCTGCAAGCTCCAGCTATTCATCATGAATTCTTGCTCCACCATCTCCATCTCTCTCTCCTTCTCCTTCTTCTTCTTCTTCATCCAGATTTTCAGTTCTGAGGCTGCACCCGAATATCTGTTTCATGTTTGCCCAAACACCACCCTCTTCACTTCCAACTCCACCTACCAATCCAACCTCAACGCCCTCCTCTCTTCCCTCTCCTCTGCCGCCGCCAACAACACCAATGGGTTCGCCAACGCCACCGCCGGCCAAAACGCTACCGACCGAGCCTACGGGCTCTTCCTTTGCCGCGGGGATCTCGACACTGCCACGTGCAGCGACTGTGTGGCCACCGGAAAACAGGAAATCCTCCAAAGATGCCCCAACCAGCGAGTCTCCATAATCTGGTATGACCAGTGCATGTTGCGGTACTCAACCCAGTCAATCTTCTCGGAAATGGAGGAATCGCCGAATCAGATTTTGTACAACACCGGGAACATCACCGACTCAGCCCGGTTCGTGCAGCTCCTGGGAGATACCCTGACCGTCCTCATCCCGAGGGCTTCAGCTGGCGGGTCAGGGAAGAAGGTAGCCGCTGCGGATGTCAACTTCACGAGCTTGCAGAAGCTGTACGCACTCGTGCAGTGCACGCCGGATTTGACCACATCAGACTGTACCACATGCCTCCAGTTCGGGATCGGTAATCTGGTTCAGGGGAAGCAAGGCGGGAGGGTGCTCACTCCGAGCTGCAACGTGAGGTACGAGGTCTACCCCTTTTATAACACCACGGCCCTGCCAGCACCGGCTCCTCCACCTGCTGCTCCCACTCCGGTGACCCCATCTAAAGGTACCTGTGTGTTCGTATTTGCTTGTCTACTCCGTCCTATCGCTCCTTTTTCATTACATCCAAGACTCGATTTGGTCCTACTAGGCTTTTGGATTAAATTTTGATTAGCTATACTATCCAGCATCTGTGAAAAGAAAATTCTCAAAGAAAAAGACGCGATTGAAGGTGTGAGGAAATCAAGGATCAGATAAAAGCTCTCTGGTCCTTGGTGCGTTTGTTGGTCCTGGGCTTTCAGCATGAGTGGTGACTCCGGTGATTATGATGCAACTTTATCTTAAGAAAACTGTTGGCCGAATTGAAAAATATCATAAGAGTTTCTGACAAAAAAATTAAGTAAAAGTTAGAATCAGTTCTTCTATGTGTTTAATGCTACAAAGTCCTGTTGAGATATATTTCAGGTGAATACTTTTTCTTAGGTGGATCGATTCTCTCAATCGCTCATGGTGGGTTCCCATCCACTTATGAGATTAGATTTAATGGTTACATTGTAATTAGTTAAAGTTTGCTTTTAATCAAATAATTGTTAATCCTCAAAAAACAATTGGTGCACTCGCGTGGGAATTAGGAGAAAGAATGAATTTGTGATTACAGATTATGGATTACAGCTTCATTTCTCCTGGACATATGCTCTTTAAGCGTACTATTTTTGTTTTACTCTACATTTTACTTTTGCTCTGGTCTATGGTAGCAATTCCAGTTACTGGAATCCCTTACGGCCACGAACAGATATACTGATGCTGCTAAGATATGGTTGCACATATGTAGGCAAAAGCAATAAAACTACCGTGATTATCATCGCCGTCACCGTTCCTATTGGCGTCGGGATGGCACTTCTCTTCCTCGCTTGTTGTTTAAGGCGGAGGAAAGCGACCAAGACGTACGAAGTTGTCCAAGACAGTCAAAGCGGTATGGAATATGTAGCTGTTCTGTACACGTGTATAGAACGATTAAAACCGTACAAGCGGGCGATGTATTATGTCTATACCTTTGGTGAAATGACCAATGAGTATTGTTTCATCGTGTAGGGGTGAATGAAATTACAAATGCCGAGTCCTTGCAGTACGATTTAGCCACTTTACAAGCCGCCACAGACAATTTCTCTCATCAAAACAAGTTGGGTAAGGGCGGATTTGGTGAAGTTTTCCAGGTATGGTTAGTCAAAAACTGGAGAGTGAACGGTTTAAATATATTTAAGAGAATCTCTACGGCTAAAAAGTTAGAAGATCTTTGATTTGGCAATTTTGGAAAGTGGTGATCAGAAGCTATTCGTGTGCACTTAAACATCAAAATACTAACCTTTCAGGGTAGGCTTCCTAATGGACAACAAATAGCCGTGAAAAGACTATCTCGAAGGTCGGGACAAGGTGCCGAAGAATTCAAGAACGAAGTGCTACTGGTAGCAAAGCTTCAACATCGAAACCTTGTGCGGCTGCTCGGTTTCTGCTTGGAGGGTGAAGAAAAACTGCTTGTCTATGAGTTTGTGCCAAACAAGAGTCTCGACTACTTTCTATTTGGTACATTGCCTTCCAGTGTATTCCTAAGCAAGTTTTTCCATGTTGAGTTGAATATGTGCTTGGCCTCAGACTAGTTGAATGTTTCACTAGCTTTTGGAACCTAAATTTGTTGCTTGCATATGATCCATCCAAGAGGATTTATCAATTGTAAATACCTGCAATTTCCATTGTGCATACATGCAGATCCCGAACAGAGCAAGCAATTGGATTGGTCGACGCGTTACAAAATAGGATGTGGGATTGCTCGAGGAATGCTCTATTTACATGAGGATTCTCGACTTCGGATCATTCACCGTGATCTGAAGGCAAGCAATATCTTGTTGGATAGTGAAATGAACGCGAAAATTTCAGATTTCGGCATGGCAAGGATTTTCGGAGTCGATCAAACACAGGCAAATACCAATAAAATTGTGGGCACTTTGTAAGTATTGTTATGCTTCGTTGTCTACTTTTTATGCTTATGTATGCTTAATTTGCTGACTTTTTATGGATCGCAGTGGTTACATGTCACCTGAGTATGCAATGCATGGGCACTTCTCCGTGAAGTCTGATGTCTATAGTTTCGGTGTCCTACTTCTCGAGCTTGTTAGCGGTAAGAAGAGCAATTTCTTGTACCAAGAAGATGGGGGCGAAGATCTTGCTAGCTACGTAAGTTGCACAAATTGACTAAAATTAGTATAAAGATTGTTAAACTGAGCAAATTCGTATGTACTAAGAATATTTTTTTTCAATGAACTGTGTTTAGACCTGGAAAAATTGGAGAAATGGTACGCCATTGGAAGTGTTAGATCCAGCCATCAGAGACTCATATTCAAGGGATGAAGTTGTTAGATGCCTCCACATTGGTTTGCTATGTGTTCAAGAAGATCCAATGGATAGACCCACGATGGCCAACATAGTCCTCATGTTGAGCAGCTACTCTGTTTCTATTGCACATCCCCAACAACCGGCCTTCTTCCTCCGTAGCAGGACGGAGATACCGATGAAAGATCTCGAATCAGATAACTCCACCAGCAGGTCTACGGCAATGTCGAACAATGAGATGTCAGTCAGTGAACTTTACCCCCGATGAATGATAATGGGAGTGGAAGTCTCTCTTCACGATTGTCTCACAGAGACCTCGATCTTAAGAACCTTGGCATTCCTCTGTGATCATTATGAACGATGAGCAAACACCTATGTCCAGTATATCTGAAAGTACAAAGTGTCTTCTCCTTGAGGCAAAACACGTTTTGACCCACTAGAGTGGCATGAGTTTCTTACAGTACGTTTCATGATATATAATAAGATACATCCGTTCGTACATGCACCGCATTATTTTTTTCCCAGTTCTTACCATAAACCTCACCTCAAACTATATCCTTTGCAGCACCCGCCTTTTACTCAGTTATAATGGTTGGTGGTTGATCATGATGGAAAAGCAAGCAAATTCTCACGCACATATGCTATGTCTTCGCAAGAATAAACACCTCTCTCCATGCCGGCCCCAGCCCGTTCATCCGCATTCCACAACTAAATAGCTCTTTCCACCGCCATCCTCTCATATGTCTCTTTCTATCTAAGATCTTAGCCATGGGCCTACAAGGAGTTGAGCTGGACGACGAGCTCCTCTAAGGATAGCAAGTGCTCAAACTTCAGAGTGTTGAGTGCCGAGATGGAATGACGAGGGAGGGGGGGCGAGGGGGGGGGGGCGAGATATCCAAAGTAATGAACATGCGTTAGTGTTCCAATAGCCTCTGAAAGGTTGACATACAAAGTGATGTATAATTTGATTCACTCGGTTTGTGTTTTTAACTAGATTATGTGAGCCTGGTATGAAACCCACTTAACTCACGCCATCGAATTCAATAATTTTCCACACAAACCTAATTTCACGTGCGATGGAATTTAGCGATGGCAATCCATTCATCTTTGATTTTGTTGGGTCCGCCCTGGAAAGTTCAGTGTATGAAGGGTCGCAGATCTCTCTCTCTCTCTCTCTCGCCATCGTCATCACTTCAAACTGAGATAATGGTGTCACATATATCTCGACTCTGGTTGGTCAAGTCCTCCCACTCAAGAAAAGAATGCTGGCGACGCAATTGACCACGCCACTGTCTATCCCCACCTGGATGTCGATGGGCTGGAAATGGATTCCCTGCCCAGGGTACGGTCTGGGCAGGGATGACCAGGTTTTCTTTCCCACCGTGTGAGATCGGACGGTGGGGACCAAAAAGTGCTTTTAAACAAATAAATAAAAAAAAAATCCAGCCCCCTATTAACGGCAGGACCTGGTCACCTGCCCATCTCGGCAAGTGATCCGGATCCCGATGGGCTAGCCTAACCAACTGCGAGTAAGTGATTGGCTTTCATATGAATGTCCCACCGACGTCCTTAAATCTAGGGGCGTCAAATAAGTGAGTCGGGTTGGGTTTGGATCCAGTTAAAAATGGTCCGACCCATATTGACCTATTTAACCCGTTTTAAGCGATCCATGCCCGACCCTACCCATACCTAACCCGACCCATATTGTTAAAACACTTCCGTATTTAACGAAGTTTAGGAAATTTTGCTTCAAAATTTTTTAAATGTATTGTTAAAATAATTTTATGCAATACAATTTATTTGATAATTTTTCAGTTTTAATTTATTATTTTTGAAATTTTAATTATTTTGATTTAAAATATATATTTTTAATTTTTTTTGCTTTTCCTCTTCTAGTCGCTGGAGTCTAATGAGCTTATCCCTCGCCTATTGGCCAGCAACCAACTTAGAAAGAGGAAGTAAATAAAAAAGGGAAAAAATTTATCAAATTTTTATTTTTTTAACAATTACAAATAATTATAATATAGGAATTTTTATTGTCTAAAAATGACTTATAATAACACTTAAAATTAATTATGTAACCCATGCATGACCCATTTAGAATCCATTTAAGATCCATTAAGTTATTAAGTGACACATTTAACATTTTAAGCTAACCCATTTATGACCCACATTATTCAATATGAGTTAAAATATGAGTCTTTAACCCATTTTGCCACCTCTACTTAAACCTCAAAAAATGAAATCATTATCATTCTTTGATCAATCAATGCAGCAGAATCAGAACAAAATACCCCAAAACCTCTCTCTATCTCTCTCCACCAAGGCGCACACAGCCCTTGCCTCATTGCTGTGCATCACCATTGTTGGCGATCGCTCCCACGTTGCGTCGGCTCATCCTTGCGTTGGCTCATGAATTGAGCAAGAAGCGAAGAATGAGAAAAAGAAAGGAAGCATATGCGGAAGAAGAAGGAGAAGAAAAGAAAAGAGATACAATTGTGAAGATTAAATTCAGACCGTTACATTTTTATGTTAGTAAGTCATTTTGCCAATGCAGCCAATTGAAAAAGTCAGTTTAAACTCATTGAAAAAGAAGAAGAAGAAAATATCACTTTACTCAAATTTTAGAGGATTTCAATTTATTACAAGATTTAGCTCGGTGTGAAGTTAAAAAAAAAAAAGAAACTAGGAAAAGGTGTTATGCATGCCCGAGTGTAAGACTATACTAATTATATTATTCTAAATGTAGGTTTCGATGTGAATTATTGTGAGAGAAATTATGTGGCAAAATATGTATAAAATAAACATTTCGAAGAAGCAAATTATCCGGTAGAGCTTATGTGAAGTTTCATTTAAATTGGATCTGAACCCCATCATATAGTTTATCCTCCGACTAAAAGAAAACATGAGACATACAATTTTAGTATTTTTAATTTAATATTAGTATAGACAATATTTTGAGCATGTAAAAATGATATGAACAACAAGAAACATGCAAGCATAAAGTGAAAATATAAATTTGTCAAAATCTTCACTATTGTGTCATCGACTTGGTTTGAGAAAGGTGAACAAATTGTTTATGTAATATTTAGAATTAATAGCATGAAGTCTTAGTAATATTTAGAATTTACTTGGTTTATTTTTGAAATAAGGAGATTAAAAAAGATAGAAATTATTTATTCTGAACAACCATTGTAGAAATTAATAGCATGAATCTTAGTTAAAGTTGCCAAATCTAGCTAATTTGATCAGATGTCAATCTAATATCTATTTGTCTCATCTTCCTTGACAATGCAATAATATCCGGGCACATACATTACTTCAAGAATTATCGGAAATAATAAAATATTGAAACTCCTTTAAAACTTCATTATTAAATTTATTGTAATCCTTAATTCAAAGTCTACCCTTATAAGTTTTAAAATTAATGAGAGTTGTTATCATAAACTATAAATTGATCAGAATCACCTTTGATAATTTATTTAATCATAAACGTAAAGGACCCCCGATAATATAATAATTTCTTATTGACATGAAATTTTCAGATGTAAATGTAATATCTCATTTGAGTTATCTCTAATGATCCATTAACCATAAGAGTTACCACTAATTATGCATCTTATCATACTTATCGATCAAATAATGGAAATTGTCTACTATATTAAATATGTGATTTTTCCTCTATAATGTAAGGTATTGTTTTATATATTTATCTTTATTTATTTTCAAATATCCAATTAGTTTGTGAAAACAACAGGCAAAATTTAAATAGCCCTCTTATATTAGTTATTCATCAAAATATAAGCTATCATGTCACATATAGTTGTTTGTCATGATCATCTAACATCATTCATAGTAAAAATATCTTGTTGTATTGTGTATCCAATATTTAACTCTTCCTCAGATATCTAAATTGAAAAGTGATAAGAGTTTTTGCTTACACCCAATTAAACAGAAGGTTCATTAAGCTTTCAGTCGTATTTGTCCGTAAAATATACAAAATCATGTCATATGACCTTCAAGAAATATATTATACAATTTTTGTAATGATGGATTCTTTTATTAGCATTTATTCAATGAATTTTTAATAACATCTATTTATATGTAAGTTGGGCTACAATCTTTTAGTTATTCTAGACACCTAAGTTTTTGCTTGTAAAGCCATCATGTATTTTTAAAGAAAACCTTAGGGATTGAATTCGTCAATGATTGCGAAATTAAACTCCTAACCAAAAAAAAAATACTATTTTACTTGACGTCTCACCTAATTTCCTTGCTACATTTCCTTTGCTTATAGTAACGAGAGGAAGGATAGTTCATTAAAGCCTAGAATTCACTTCACATATGCCGTACCGTGCATTTCATAAAAATTACTGATTGACTATGCATTGCTAGGATTTTTCAATCGCTAATCTCCTTATAAATAACTAATTACTTACGGATTTGTCAAAAAAAACAAAGGTCATGAGATGATAACAGGGCTTATGTATGGGGATTCCTACTTTTGATTAGATTAAAAAAAAAAACTAACGAGACAATGCACTTTGATTATTTCAATGTTGATTAAAAAAGTTATCAGGTGAAAAACTTGTATATGAAGGAGAAGGACGAACATGCTAAACTACTAACAATATTGGTAGTAAAATACCCAATAATTAAAAAAAAGGTATTTAAGTGAATTGAAGTCCAATTTGTCCTCCTTCGCAAATCAATTCTAAATAATTTTATGTAGTAATTTCTGATGACATGGAACTCCACGCCGCATCCTTGATTACGTGGACGAAAACTCATGTAAATTGAGACTCTGTTTGCTCAATGAAAAATGAAAGATTAAAAAAATATTATTCTTTAAAATATCGTTCATATCACCTGAAATAATTTATCAGCAAAAAATATTTTTCTTATCGATAGCTTATATTTAAATATTTTCATGAATAATAAAAATATTTATTGTTCATTTATTTTCACAAGTGATATAAAGATTAATTCAAAAAATTAAATTATATGCATTTTACGAAGGAAACTGAGCCATGATATTTGTGAATAGCAATGAACGTCGTTCATATTTCTCTCTAACATCCAGTCACGGTGACATCCTTGACTCACCTTTCCAAATTCTCCGCTTGAGGTTGAGGACTCAAGAGTCCAAACCCGTCATCATCTGCTTCCTAGAACCCACGAAAATGTTACTAAGAATTGCATCAAATTCAATCCACGACGCACTCATGCGAACAAAATTATCTTACAAACTTAGTATGTACATTAAAATGAACTCGAACCGTCAAATCTCACAAGTCTCTCGTAAACTCACCCATCGTAGATTCAACTTGGTATATATATAGATCATATCAATGTAGTAATTTCTTTACAAGACTTCTAGAGTGGCGATGGTATATGAAGAGGGGATAGTGTCTCTGGATGATATCTTGTGGATTCAAATCTAATTTGTAAGGAGCATCTTTCAAAGAATGGAAATTACAATGTTGAACATACATAATTGTAAATATTCGAGTTTAGTGGCTTTCTAAAGACAAATTATGAGAGTTAGCATACGATAAATTGATTAGAGTAAGATTTTGAGTGAATTTGATATGAATCACTTTTCAAATATCAAACTATTTATTATTATTCCTGTAGTTTAATAGAAGATTCAAAGCTATAATGGCCACGAAAGTCACTTTCATCCCATCTCTCTCTCTCTCTCTCTCTCTCTCTCTCTCTCTCTACAGCGACGTCACTGGGATACATGCTTTGACTTTTCTTGCTACCAAGGCTCCACGTCGGAGCCAAACGACCTCCGTACGAGAGCAAGTGCTGTCTTCCATCCTGACCGTCCATCTTACTCCCCAGTCCCCTCATGGATATTGATGGCCTGCCTAACCCACAACCCAACTCCCGTCGCTTTAACATTGTGGAATGGACTTTAAGGTTTCATATTTTGACTTCAGGGGAAATCTCGCCACCGGTTTGTCACGAGTTGGTCAAAAATCTCTTTTGACGTAACAAAACCTACGTAATAGTTTTTCTTCTTCTTCCTTTTCTTTTTCCTCGATTTAATATATTAATTCTCAATGTTTTGAAACTTATAGCTTTGCCATGTGGGAATAAAATTTTGGACTTCGAATGTCTAAAACTTGTCACCGAATTCTAATTCGCAATGGGCATGACTTTGTCTCAAATTTTCAACAACAAGATTGATATTTCATCTTTCAAGCTATCCTAATCTTGATTCCGTTTTTTCCTATAAAAGGCACATGATCACTAAAGTTCTCAGATATTGGTGTAGCACCTCTAGTTGATGATCATGTAACATTATACCTGATTCATTGCTTACATGCCGTTAGAGCGAATCGTCTAGCCAGTGTCAGTCCTACATTTATCGTACGAAACATCAATTCAATTATACACTTTTCAATTTTGCTAATTCATTCTAAATCTTTATGCGAAATTTCAATGTAGTCATTTCGGCATCTACACAATGGGTTTAAAACTAATAGGATAATTTTCTCCCACATGCCGTTGTGCAGACTATGACACTAGAAAAATCAATGTGTAGGCTTTATTGAATCAATAAAATTAATCACATACTATAAAAAAGGTGTGAACAGCGTCTCCTACATAAAATCACAATAACTAAGATTAAAAAGAAATTGTAATAGATTAAATGAATCACATATTTTCCAGATGTTGCTGTCCGGATTTGTCCTTATACATCTGGTAAATATGTGATTTATATAATCTGTTGCAATTTGTTCTTATACGTACATGTACTAGATTTTCCGAATAGTTCTCACAATAGAAATGTCTTGGGGAGCAGATCATGCTCTTCTCCTCCCTGTTATTCCGTGCCCGTGCCCCGGCTGCAAGGCCAGCCATTCATCATGAATTCTTGCTCCCCCATCTCCGTCTCTCTCTCCTTCTTCTTCTCCTTCTTCTTCATCCAGATTTTCAGTTCTGAGGCTGCACCCGAATATCTGTCTGATAGCTGCCCAAACAACACACTCTTCACTTCCAATTCCGCCTACCAATCCAACCTCAACTCCCTCCTCTCTTCCCTCTCCTCTGCGGCGGCCAACAACACCGATGGGTTTGCCAATGCCACCGCTGGCCAAAACGCTACTGACCGGGCCTATGGGCTCTTCCTCTGCCGCGGTGACCTTGACACCGCCACGTGCAGCAATTGTGTGGCCACCGGAAAACAGGAAATCCTCCAAAGATGCCCCAACCAGCGAGTCTCCATAATCTGGTATGACCAGTGCATGTTGCGGTACTCAACCCAGTCCATCTTCTCGGCCATGGAGGAATCGCCGAATCAGATTTTGTACAACACCGGGAACATCACCGACTCTGCCCGGTTTAGGCAGCTGCTGGGAGATACCCTGACCGTCCTCACCCCGAGGGCTTCAGCTGGCGGGTCAGGGAAGAAGGTTGCCGCTGCGGATGTCAACTTCACGAGCTTGCAGAAGCTGTACGTACTTGTGCAGTGCACGCCGGATTTGACCGCATCAGACTGTAGTACATGCCTCCAGTTCGGGATCCGTAATCTGGTTGAGGGGAAGCAAGGCGGGAGGGTGCTCACTCCAAGCTGCAACGTGAGGTATGAGATCTACCCCTTTTATAACACCTCGGCCCTGCCAGCACCGGCACCTCCACCTCCTGCTCCCACTCCGGTGACCAGACCTGAAGGTACGAATGTGTTATTATTTGCTTGTCTACTCAGTCCCATCGCTCCTTTTTTAATTACATCGAAGATTGGATTGGGTCCGGTGGGCCAAAAATACTTCCTCAGGTTTAGCTAATCTCTCCTACTAGGCTTTGATTAGCTATACTATTCAGCATCTGTGGAAAGAAAATTCTCAAAGAAAAAGACGCGATTGAAGGTGTGAGGAAATCAAGGATCAGATAAAAGCGCTCTGGTCCTTAGTTCGTTTGTTGGTCCTGGGCTTTTAGCTGGAGTGGTGACTCCGGTGATTATGATGCAATATGCAATTTTTTGTTAAGAAAACTGTTGGCTGGTTTGAAAGATACCATGAGAGTTTCTGACAAAAAATAAATAAAATGTTCTATTAGTTCTTTTAGGGGTAATTATTCAAAAATTCCTAAACCCATTGTATTTTTTCCAATTCATTCTTAAACATTTCTATTTACCTACTTTAGGATTGAATTGGCTAAATAAAAAGATTTAAGACTGAATTGAAAATATAATGAATTTAGGATTTTTGGACAATTACCCCGTTCTTTTATGTGTTTAATGCTACAAAGTCCTGATGAAATATATTTCAGTTGAATGCTTTTTCTTAGGTGGATGGATTCTCTCAATTGCTCATGGTGGGTTCCCCATCCACTTATGAGATTAGATTAAATGGTTACATGGAAAATGGTTAAAGTTCGCTTTAAATCATATAATGCTTAATCCCCAATGAACAATTGGTGCAATCGCATGGGAATTAGGAGAAAGAATGAATTTGTGAGTACAGATTATGGATTTACAGCTTCATTTCTCCTGGACATTTGCTCTTTAAGTGTTTTACTCTCTATTTTACATATGCTCTGGCCTATGGCAGCAATTCCAGTTACTGGAATCCCTTACGGCCATGAACACATTGACTGATGCTGTTAAGATATGATTGCACATGTGTAGGCAAAAGCAATAAAACTACCGTGATTATCATCGCCATCGCTGTTCCTATTGGCGTTGGAGTGGCACTTCTCTTCCTCGCTTGTTGTTTATGGAGGAGGAAAGCGTCCAAGACGTACGAAGTCGTCCAAGGAGATCAAAGCGGTATGGAATATGTAGCTGTGCTGTGCGCGTGCATAGGATGATGAAACCGTACAAACGGGCGATGTATTATGTTTATGCCTTTGGTGAAATGACCAATTAGTGTTGTTTCATCGTGTAGGAGTGAATGACATTACAAATGCGGAGTCCTTGCAGTACGATTTTGCCACTATACAAGCCGCCACAGACAATTTCTCTTGTCAAAACAAGTTGGGTGAGGGCGGATTTGGTGAAGTTTTCCAGGTATGGTTAGTCAGAAACTGGATCGAGAACGGTTTAAATATATTTGAGAGAATCTCTAGTGCTAAAATGTCAGAAGATCTTTGATTTGGTAATTCCGAAGAGTGGTGTTCAGAAGCTATTCATGTGTACTTAAACATCAAAATACTAACCTTTCAGGGTAGGCTTCCTAATGGACAACAAATAGCCGTGAAGAGACTATCTCAAAGCTCGGGACAAGGTGCCGAAGAATTCAAGAATGAAGTGGTACTGTTAGCAAAGCTTCAACATCGAAACCTTGTGCGGCTGCTTGGTTTCTGCTTGGAGGGTGAAGAAAAACTGCTTGTCTATGAGTTCGTGCCAAACAAAAGTCTCAACTACTTTTTATTTGGTATGTCATGTTTCAATATATCACTAAGCTATTGTTTTCATGTTGAGGCGAATATGTGAGTAGCCTCAAGTTAGCTTGAACGTTTGACTAGCTTTTGGAACCTGAATTTGTTCCTTGCATAAGATCGGTCCAAGAGGATTTATCAACTAAAAATACTTGCAATTTCTATTGTGCATACATGCAGATCCCGAACAGAGCAAGCAATTGGATTGGTCGACGCGTTACAAAATAGGATGTGGGATTGCTCGAGGAATGCTCTATTTACATGAGGATTCTCGACTTCGAATCATTCATCGTGATCTGAAGGCAAGCAATATCTTGTTGGATAGTGAAATGAACGCGAAAATTTCAGATTTCGGTATGGCAAGAATTTTCGGAGTTGATCAAACACAAGGAAATACCAGCAATATTGTGGGCACTTTGTAAGTATTGTTATGATTCGTCTACTTTTTATGCTTATGTATGCTAAAATTGCTGACTTTTCATGGATCACAGTGGTTACATGTCACCTGAGTATGCAATGCATGGGCACTTCTCGGTGAAGTCCGATGTCTATAGTTTCGGTGTCCTACTTCTCGAGCTCGTTAGCGGTAAGACAAATAGTTTCTTCTACCAAGAAGACGGGGGCGAAGATCTTGCTAGCCATGTAAGTTACACAAATTGACTATAATTGGTACATAAATTGTTAAACTAAGCAAATTCGTATGTACTGAGAACTTTTTTTTTTTTTGAACTATTTTTAGGCCTGGAAAAATTGGAGAGACGATACGCCATTGAAAGTTTTAGATCCAGCCATTGGAGACTCGTATTCAGGGGATGAAGTTCTTAGATGCCTCCACATTGGTTTGCTATGTGTTCAAGAAGATCCAATTGATAGACCCACGATGACAAACATAGTCCTTATGTTGAGCAGCTACTCTGTTTCTCTTGCACAGCCCCAACAACCAGCCTTCTTCCTCCGTAACAGAACAGAGAGACTGGCGAAAGAGCTCGAATCGGATCAATCTGCTAGCAGGTCCATGCCATTGTCGATCAATGAGATGTCAGTCAGTGAACTTTACCCCCGATAAATGGTAATGAAAGTGGAAGTCTCTCTTCACGATTGTCTCACAGAGACCTTGATCTTAAGATCCTTGGCGTTCCGCTGCGACCATTGATGAACGATGAGCAAACGCCTATGTCCTATATATCTAAAAGTACAAAGTGTCTTCTCCTTGAGGCAAAACACGTTTTGATCCACTAGAAGTGGCATGATTTTCTTCCAGTACTTTTCGTGATATATGATAAGATACATCCGTTCGTACATGCACCGCACTATTTCCGTCACGTTCTTTACTCAGTTATAATGTTTGGTGGTTGATTATGATGGAAAGGCAAGCAAATTGACACGCACATATGCTATGTCTACGCAAGAATAAACACCTCTCTCTCTCTCTCTCTCTCTCTCTCTCTCGGAGACTGTGAAACGTTGACATACAAAGTAATGCATAATATGATTCACTCGGTTTATGAATTAACTAGATGACTAAGTCTGGTAAGAAACCCACTTAGCTCGTGCCATCGAATTCAATAATTTTCCACACAAGCCTAGTTTCTCGTGCGATGGGACGTACCGATCGCAGTCCATCAATGCTTGACTTTGGTGGTCCGCCCTTGTAGGTGCAGAGTTTGAAGGGTCGTAGATCTCTCTCTCTCTCTCTCTCTCTCTCTCCACCGTCATCACTTCAAACTGAGATAATGGTGTCGCATATGTCTCGACTTTGGTTGGCCAAGTCGTCCCACTCAAAAAGAGAATACAGGTCACAATTGACCTCGCCACTGAACCCCCGGTCCCATCCTCTCCGTCCGTTCATCTTGTTCTCTTTCCCCATCTGAATGTCGATGGCCTAGCCTAACCAACGGATTTGGAACTTGATAAGATTTTTCGGTCAATCAAATCAAATCAGGTGTGAGCATGGATCGTTCGAAACATCCGCGTGTAAGTGTTTGGCTCTCATCTGAATGTCCCACTGACGTCCTTAAGTCTCAAAAGATGAAATCTTTACCATTTTTCGATCAATCAATGCAGCAGAATCAGAATAAAATGCCCCAAGTCCTCCCTCTATCTCTCTCCACCAAGACTCTCCCAGTCTCGTCTCATTGTGCATCACCACCACGGGCAATTGCTCCTCCATTGTGTCGGCCCGTCTTTACATTGGCACGTGGAATTGAGGAAGGAAGTGAAGAATGAGAAAAACAAATGAAAAATACGCTGAAGGAGAAGGAAATAAAATAAAATAAAAGAGACATAATTGTGAAGATTCAGACCATTACATTTTTTATGTTAATAAGTCATTCTCCTGATGCAGCAAATTGGAGAAAGTCAGTTTAAACTCATTGAAAAGAATAAGGAGAAAATCTCAATTTACTCGAGTTTTAGAGGATCTCAATCCATAACAAAATTAATTTAGCTCGGTGTGAAGCTTATGCATATAAATGTATGCCTGAGTGTAGGACTATACTGTTTATATTATTCTAAATGTAGGTTTGGACCTGAATTTTTGCAAGAGAAATTATGTGTCGAAGAATATAGAAACAAACATTTCCAATAAGCAAATTATCTGGTAGAGTTTATGTACAGTTTTATTTAAATTGGATCGGAACCCCATCATATAGTTTATCCTCTGATTAAAAGATAACATGAGACATACAATTTTAGTATTTTTAATTTAATAATAGTATAGACAATATTTTGAGCATGTAAAAATAATATGAACAATAAGAAATATGAAAGCATAATGTGAAAAAATAAATTTGTCTAAATCTTCACCATTGTGTTATCGACTTCGTTTGGGGAGGGTGAACAAATTATTTACTTAGTATTTTCTCAAGAGTGAAATTACTAGATATATCACAGAAATTGTACTATGCAATTTGTATTTTAAGAAGAATTTGCAATAATTTTTCCCCGAGATTGAATATGTATAACTTTCTTGGTTTATTTTTGAAATATGGAGATTCGAAAAGATAGAAAGTTCAAACACAAATTATTTATTCTGAACAACCATTATAGAAATTAATAGCATGAAGTCTTAGTTAGAGTTACCAAATTTAGCTAATTTGATCAGATGTCAAGCTAATATTTATCTGTCTCATCTTTCTTGACAATGTAATGATATCCGGGCACATATATTGCTTTAAGAATTATCGGAAATAATAAAATATTGAAACTCCCTTAAAAATTTATTAAAAAAACTTATTGCAAGTCTTAATTCAAAGTCTACCCTTAGCAATTTTAAAATTAATGGGAGTTGTTATCATAAACGATAAAGTGATGAGAATTACCTTTGATAATTCATTTAATCATAAACATAAAGGACCCCTGATAATATAATATGTGCTTATTGACATGCAACTTTCAGATGTAAATGTAATATCTCATTCGAGTTATCTCTAATTATGCATTTACCATAAGACTTACCACAAATTATGCATCTTATCGTACTTATTGATGAAATATTGGAAAATTTCTAATATATTAAAGATGTAAATTTTCCTCTATAATGAATGGTATGGTTTTATCTGTCTATTTATATTAATTCTCGAATATCCAATTAGTTTGTAAAAACAACAGGCAAATTGTTAATAGCCGTCTTATATTATTTATGCATAAAAAGTATGCTATCATGTCACGTATAGTTTTTGTAATGATCATCTAACATCATCCATAGTAAAAATATTTTGTTGTATTGTGTATCTAATTAACTCTTCCTTAGAAATCTAAAGTGCAAAGTGGCAAGAGTTTTCGCTTGTACCCAATTAAACAGAAGGTTCATTAAGCTTTCGGTTGTGTTTGTTCGTAAAATATACAAAATCATGTCATATGACCTTCAACAAATATATTATACAATTTTTGTAATGATGGGTTCTTTTATTAGCATTTATTTGATGGATTCTTAATAGTATCTATCTATATGTATGTTGAGCTATAATCTTTTGCTTATTTTACACACCTTATTTTTTGCTTGTAAAGCCATCATGCATTTTTAAATAAAACCTTAGGGATGAATTCGTCAATGATTGCGAAGTTCGACTCCTAACCAAAAATATAAATATATATATATCTATATATATATATATAAATATTACTTGACTTGACGGCTCACCTTATTTCCTTGCTACAGTTCTTTTGGTTATAGTGACTAGAGGAATGATATTTCATTTATACCTAGATTTCACTACATATAGGCCATCCATGCATTTCAGGATAATTACGGATTGACTATTATATGCCGACAACAAAATCGTTGTCATCTTGTTATCATGCATTCGTTTTTTCACTAGATTCCTTCTGCACTCCTAAACTACGGACATTGTAGCATTAGAACCTTGGGCCCGACGGCTTGAAAATGTTGATCTTTAGCGACTCTAGGGAGTCTCAACCACATCAATCCACACTTTGACTCAATCTTTTTCCCAATAATTTGACCTATCTATACATTATTTAACCCACATTATCTGATCGGTGGATTTCGCACGCAATCAGAGTTCTCAAGACTTCAATCGAAAGGATTTAGGATGATTTGAGCCATTGATGGACAGAAGTACATCCTAGCACATTGCAACATCTTAAGTGGACAATCACCCGGGCTGCGAAACTCATACTACAAAGAAGATACTTATGAGTTCGGGATTCCCACTTCATTTTGCAACGAAGAAGAACAGCCATGCATGACTGACTTCATTGGGAGATTACTTCAAAAAGTGTGCGACAGCCTAAATTGCATTCACCTGGCGTATGTGAGGCATCGAGAGTAAAGCAATGCAGATCGACAAGCCATGTCCTTCAAAGAAGATGAATAGTAGAGAAGTCGGAAAGAATAGGAAAAGAAAAAGCGACAAAGGACAAAAGAAAAAGAAAAGAAGATTGAGAAATTAAAGTCAAAACTACGTCTTTTCACTTATGTTCTTCCACGTTCAATGTTCACCATAAGGACCGTTGGCGACAACTGGACCGCCATCCTAGCATTTTCCAACAAATTTGGGTAGATGGAGTACATCAGAAAATCATCCAAAATTTTAGAAGAAAATTGGTCAAACTAGAAGATCTATGATTATATTGACGACTGCACAACCAATGAAGATTATTTCTTTCAAGGATCTTTATTTTCCAATTATGACCCAAATATGAAATTGAACCTTCAAAATTATTATTAGTTAATATGATTAGAAGATAGATATTTTGTCATGATAAGTATCCTTATAGTGTTAATCTCTTTGAAAATCACAACATAAACCTCAACATATCCACATATACATACACAACTATTAGGAACAAAAAAAGAACATTCGAAGAATCATAAATTTTATGCAGTGCTCACTTTAGTATTATAACTTATTTTTATTACACTCGAATATCTGAACTTATGTATAGCTCTTACATAACTTTTCAAAATATCATTTGTGTGTCCAAATTTTTTAATAGCATTCATCACAAGTGCCATACTATATCAGATTCTCGGCGCACTCAGTGAATAATTTTAAAATAGTTGTCGCACTTAAGTGATCAAATGAAAGTTATGATAGCCAAGCGAACATTTTTTTCACAAGCGTGGTCGAAAAAAAAATTAAGGCATATGAATGAGGATCAAACAAAAGTTATAATACTCATTATCCCATAATTATTGGGACCGAAGTATGTAAAACAATTACAGATGCATAAGTAGAGATCGGTGAAGATTAAAGATTTGGTAAAGTGGTTATAGAAATCAATATACGAAGAGACGAAGCTTTTAAAGTTGAGAAGCACGATTAAAACCTGTACTTAACTCTGGTTTGATTGCCCTGAAGTTGTCGACTGACTTTTTTTCTGGGCCACAAGATCGTCATCGCTCTTCGCTCGTCGGTTTTCGGTACGATTACGAGTGAATTTAGCATGGCTTACGGTCGCGTCACTAAAACGACTGCTTAGGCTGCGTTTAGCACCTCTCAACGTGACGGAGCAGCCTACCCTTCTTCTTTCGACAATTCTTCTATGTTCGGTGAGTCCCGCAAGCAGAGCTAAAATCACCAGACCATGAACTTTCGCTTCATCGTCTCCCTCGCCCTCTTCTTCTTTCTGGATTTTCTCAGCAGCTACAGTCATGCTGCAGAAACCGCTCCTGCCTATCAATGGCACGACTGCCCAAACGCCACGCTCTACGCTCCCAACTCCACCTACCGAACCAACCTCAACACCCTCCTCTCTTCCCTCTCCTCCACCGCAGCCGGCGACGCCGACGGCTTCGCCAACGACACCGCCGGGAAAGGCCCTCCCGACCGTGCGTATGGGCTCTTCCTCTGCCGCGGTGACGTCAGCACCGCCACGTGCGGCCAGTGCGTGGCTATGGCAACCAAAGACGTCCTCCGACGGTGCCCCGACAGGAGATCCTCGGTGATCTGGTACGACGAGTGCTTGTTGAGGTACGACGACCAGTCCATTTACGCGGTGATGAACACCGTACCATTACAAACGTTGCCGGACGCCGGCGACGTCGCCGAACCAGGTCGGTTCTTGACGCTGCTAGGTGAGGCCACGAACTATGTGGCAACGAGGGCTTCGGGCAGCGAATCAGGGAAGAAGTTTGCGGTCGTGGAGGCGAGCTTCACGAGCTCGCAGAAGCTGTACACGCTTGCGCAGTGCACGCCGGACTTGAAGGGCTGGGACTGTAACACGTGCCTCCGGGCGGTGATTGCAGATCTACCTCAGGGGAAGCGAGGAGGGAGCTCGTACACTCCGAGCTGCGTGGTCAGGTTCGAGCTGTACCCCTTCTACAATGCCTCGGCCGTGGGCTCGGCGCCCCTGCTTCCTTCTCCTCCTCCTGCTCCGGTGACCGGACACGAAGGTAAGTGTTTGATTGAACCGAGGAGATGGATTTAGACATGAAAGCTCCATGAAAGCCACAATTGTTCATTCATTTTGGTGATGACTCATGTCCATCCTAACCTCTGCTTTAAATTATATTTTTCAATTAGACTCTTCAGGGCGTATTTGCTGGTTAGGACTTTTAGTTGAGTTTCCCTTATTGATTCATATAAAGGATTTAATTGAAAAATTGTCCCCAAAGACTTGTTAAGCATTCAAATAAAAAAAGTACATAATTTTAAAGGCACAAGTTATTTTGTATTATACGTAATTAACTGTTTGTAATATATACTTAACAATCAATCAGGGGACATGTTAATAAGAAGCTTCTGGAGATTCATCCATCGATATTGGACACGTATTCTTAGGTGTTGTAACTTTGATTTTTAAGATTTTGCTTTGGTTGGTTTAACGCTTCACCCTGGGAAATTATGTCTTTCTCAAATAATTACTTACATATCTGACGTTCTCTTCTTCTCTGTTTTTTGTTCAAAGTTTTTTACACCTCCAATGCTTCATTCAAGTCTTCCGTCCCATAAAGTCAAGATGAGGACTTTTAGGTGCAAACTTTCCTAAGTGAATATGGCATTATACTCAATCTCATGCCTGTTAAACATGGTGCATTCTGACATCACTTATGAGATTAGGTTACCTAGAGAACTCTCACACGAAAGACATTGCTAGTGGACTTTTAGTCAAGGTAGTTGCTTATACCATATTTATAATTGGTGCTACCCTAGTAAATAAGAATTAGAACAGGAAAACATAATGTGAGATGGATAGATAATGGAGTGCCACATTACTCTTCGAGACATCTGCTCCTGAAGCAGGAGATTTTTAACAAGGCAAAACCCCTTGCCTGAAGATAGCGAAATCATTTAATTAAATGATTCTGTACTGTTCTTGAATATGTTTCTTAGATTTGCTCTAACCTATAGGAGCAAACTGGCATTTCAAACTTCCAGAATATAATGCACTCCTATGAGATGGTTGCGCATTATGCAGGCAAAATCAATAAATTGACCATCATAATCATTGCTGTGGCCATTCCGGTTGGTGTTGCTATTGTACTTCTCTTTGTCGCTTGCTGTTGGCGTCGCAGTAAAACAAAAAAGACATACGAAGCTGTCCAAGTAGAAGGCGGTACGTAAAAGGCACATGTTTATATGCCTTAGTCTCGGATAGAATTGTGAAACTGTGTACACGAGATACACACTTCTGTGCTTCTGGTGAATGATTATCTCTTGTTGTTTCGTCGTGTAGGCGTGACTGAAATTACATCTGCAGAGTCCTTGCAATACCATTTGGCTACCATACAGGCTGCCACAAACAATTTCTCTCATCACAACAAGTTGGGTGAGGGTGGGTTTGGTGAAGTTTTCCAGGTATTATCAGTTACAGAGATTCATAATGTTTTATAGAATATCTCAATGTCTTGGATGTTTTCTATGTGAAGTTATGGTCAGAAGCTATTCATGTGTACTCAAACAATCAGATTTAAAATTTTCAGGGTAGGCTTCTGAATGGACAAGAAATAGCTGTGAAGAGGCTATCTAAAAGCTCAGGACAAGGTATTGGAGAATTCAAGAATGAGGTTGTTTTGGTAGCGAAGCTTCAACATCGAAACCTTGTACGGCTGCTTGGATTTTGCCTAGAGGGAGAAGAGAAGATACTTGTCTATGAGTTTGTGCCGAACAAAAGTCTCGACGACTTTTTATTTGGTACGTTGCACATTTCAATAGACTCTCAAGCCGTCATTTTCCATGTGGAGGAAACTGTACGTGTTATTAGCATAAACTTAGAGTTGAAACTCTCACTATAACATGATGAAAGTTTTTGAGGATTTACCAACTCAGAATTTTAGGTTCTAATTGTTTACATATGCAGATCCTGATAAGAGAAGGCAATTGGATTGGTCAAGACGTTACAAGATAATATCTGGAATTGCTCGAGGAATGCTTTATCTACATGAAGATTCTAGACTCCGGATCATTCATCGTGATCTAAAACCAAGCAATGTCTTGTTAGACAGTGATATGAATCCGAAGATTTCAGATTTTGGCATGGCGAGGATTTTCAAAGTCGATCAAACTTGGGAAAGAACTGACAAAATTGTGGGGACCTTGTGAGTCTCAAATTCCTTCTTAGATGACTAATAATTTCTTGTTTACATGATCTGTCTTATGCTTGATCTATGAATTAGAAACAACACCATGCTTGTATAGGTGCTAATCTTCATAGTATATTCATCAGAATGTGGGTCATCTGCGGCTTGCTTATTTTATCAACTTATAACAACAAAACTGATGCTACAACCCTTGTATTTGGTTTGCAGCGGTTACTTGTCTCCGGAGTATGCTATGCGCGGGCATATCTCAGTGAAAGCTGATGTCTATAGTTTCGGTGTCCTAATCCTAGAGATCATTAGTGGCAAAAAGAACAGTTGTTTCTTCAAATCAGATGGGGGTGAAAATCTCGCTAGCTATGTAAGTTGCATATGTGCTATTACGACGTCTATTATGCTGCACTGACCTAATTAAGTCGAAATTCTTCCACTGAAATGATATTTACAGGCATGGAAGCATTGGAGAGCTGGTACACCGCTTGAGGTGTTAGATCCTTTTATTGGCGACTCATATTCAATAGATCAAGTGGTTAGATGCCTCCACATTGCTTTGCTGGGTGTTCAGGAAGATCCAGCTGATAGACCCACCATGGTGAGCATAGTCCTTATGTTGAACAGCCACTCTGTCAGGCTTCCACAGCCTCGACAACCTGCCTTCTTCCTCCAAAGGAGCACGGACAGACAGTTGACAGAGCCCAAGTCGAACGAATCCACCAGTATGTCTATGGCATGGTCGGCCAATGAAATGTCGGTTACTGAGCTGTACCCTCGGTGAATTATAAAGTGAGTGAAAGTCTTTCTCCAGATAGCCTAACAGAGACCTTGAGATCCTTGGCCTTCCACGGGGATCATTAAGAACAATCAAGAAGCACCTCTAGTTTTCGCAAATAGGCTGCTGGTTGCCGTGGCATCATGCACATGAAGTCCATAGAGGCTTCTATTATGTACGGGTGTAAATGAACATACCAAATCGACTCGGAACTGAACAGAATATTTCGGCTCTTTTTGGTCATGTCTCCTTTTGGTTTGGGTAGTTCGTGGAGAACAGATATCGCAAATGGTTCGGTTAAGTTCGGTAGCCAAACCGAACCGAGACACAAACATTCCTATGATCTTCCACTTCCAGGTCGTGAATTCTCTGCTCTTGCTCCCAAATCCATCGTCTCCAAACTCACATTGATGCACAAAACTTTCAAATCGCTTCCCCATCCCCATTGTCAACTGTCGCTATGGTGAAGCCTAGTTCACTTGCACCGACCCTTTCTCAGAATCATATTTCAAAACCCCATTTCTGCGTTGCGAGGTTCATTTTGGTTCTTGCTAGTCTGCGCACACTTCAGTCGACTTTACAAATCCAATCGCAATTCGTCCTCTGATCGTCGATTTAGCTGGGGTTGGATTCATCTCTATCTTGATCTCAAGTGCATTTGCAAGATCGGCGTGAGTGATTATAATGACAGGTTTAGCTTCACGTCGTCCATCTTGGTGGTGGTTAACGTGACTGAATTAGATTGAAACTGTGAATTCGAGATTCTGTTTTTGTGTGTTTCTTGTTTAGTTAGCTGTTGTTTATGAAAAATCAAATGAATCCCTTGGTGGCAATGCTCGGGGCTAAGTTTCTGCATCATGTGAGAAGAGAGATGGGTATGGTCTTCTTCGCTTCTTTATTCTTGGAAATTCCCTTCTTTGTTCTTGGTATGAATCTGTTGCTTCTGCGGAAATATCTCTCTGTTCTATTTTTTTTTTGTTTGCTTTCTCTGTTTTTCGGTCGTTGCTCTGCTTTCTTAGCGTAATTTGTATATGCTGGGATATAGTTTAAGTTCCTTGTTCCGTTTCTTCTTTTGCTGACAAGAGAGACCATCAATTTAAAGAATGGCCAAGATTTGTTTTCCTCGTTGGATTCATCCTTCGAAAGTACCATGGTGAGCTTGAAATTGCCCTTCACTTCTTCATTACCGCACATGAATATTCAGATGGCACTGGCAGACTTCTTAATATTATGCTAGTTGGTTCACAGGCTTAACGGCTCATTAGCTAAAACGGTGATGTTGGGAAATAACATTGTAAACGGAATCATACTTTGAGGCGTAATAACACTTTTTTTAAGGTTTTATTTGCCATATGGTGTTATTAATGGTTTATAGCCAATATCCTTTAGGATAGATCAAAGTTTTAACGAGAATACCATATAACAATTTTGATAGTTCTCTAGGAGCTCTCTAGGAAAAATAATTAAAAGATTTCTGCATTTTATTTTCAGAAAAGAAGAAAACGAAGAGGAACTTAAGAAGAGTTTAAAGAAAATGATATTATTATATTTCCTTCTTCTTTGAATAGAAGTAGCCCTTATGGAAAAGTTATAAAGTGAAGAGACACTTTCTAAAAAGTCACATAAAAAATTCGAAATAAAAAAAATAATAATTTTTTGAATTTCATGATTTAGAAAAATGAAATCGCGACCTTTCATGGTGAAGAAGTTATGTATGAATAGTTACAACTCTTCAAAGGTCACAACTCTCCAAAGATTGTGTCCAAACTAACACTACCTTCCAAAATACTGTAAAACATCTAACATCCATTC
The DNA here is from genome assembly GCA_019926035.1 of Melaleuca alternifolia. NCBI lineage: Eukaryota > Viridiplantae > Streptophyta > Magnoliopsida > Myrtales > Myrtaceae > Melaleuca > Melaleuca alternifolia. Next base: position 2,693,945 of record JAGKPW010002174.1, read on the forward strand.
GTATAAAGATCAGAAATTCGGAAATAATAAAACAATAAGAGAGGATTAGAGCCTATTATGGACTGCTTCTACGCAAAGTGTTAAGTGTGCCTAATAATTGCGCAATTATTTATGCATCCGCATGTATGTGGGGACAACAAGATTGTACCCACTTAACCCAATGTCTTCATTTGTAAGAATAAAATATATTGACATTTATGAATTGATTAAAAAATTCTCGTCTTTCATATGCGATCCAAGTAAATGATCCACTATGCTTGTTTTATAAACAAATAAGCAGCAGGTGAATCAACGGGGATCAGATTTCGTCCCTCTCTTGCGATGATCTCTTCGCATATTTAGAGAAAGAACTTAGTCGGAGCAAGGGAAAAACTTATCAACAGATTTTCTCTCTCTGTGTTTTTTTTGGTACGCGCGCATGCTTAAATTGATTGTTTTCTCAATAAAAATTCGCACCAAAGTCCTTTTTTTTTGTCAATCTCATCTATCTTCTATTTTTCGCCAGTCTGATGTGTTACAAACTCAAAAAGGAATGAAAACATCATCTAGAGGAGTGCTTATAAAAATTGACAGTTGCCACAATTAGACTAATTTGCGAAAATCGGCCGGAGAGCAAAATACCACCTTGATCCTCCGTGGTTCTTTCGTCGTCGGTACAGGGGGTGATCTTTGATTTTCGTTCAAGAACTGATCAAATTAAACTGGACAGGACCGTCGCAATCGAGAGGGTGAGGAGCCGTCGTGAAGTTATCTAATTTGGTTTAGTAAAACACGAGTGGTCTAGAAACGAACGCATCCATCATGAAGTCACCGAAGGCTTTTCGATGGAGTCGTGGCGGGCGGGCAAGTGCATGGAAAGTGCAGAATGGACAAAACTTACCGGGGACGACAATTCAAACCTACCGGGGACGACAATTCAAACACTGATCTCGCCATGGACGACGCAATCATCAATCCGATCATGAAGTCTCGCTTCGCCCTTTCCCTCTCTATCTCCTTCTTCTTCATCAAAACTTTCGGTATTGAAGCCGCACCCACTTATCTGTATCATGATTGCCGAAATACCACCGCCTTCGCTCCCAACTCTGCCTACCAGTCCAATCTCGACACCCTACTCTCTTCCCTCTCCTCTGCTGCGACCAACGGGACCAACGGCGGCTTCGCCAACGCCACTGCCGGCGAAAGCCCTCCTGACAAGGCTTACGGGCTCTTCCTCTGCCGCGGCGATTTCAACACCACCACGTGCAACAACTGTGTGACCACTGGAAAACAGGAGATCCTCCAAAGATGCCCCAACCAACGAGTCTCTGCGATCTGGTACGACGAGTGCATGTTGAGGTACTCAAACCAGTCCATCTTCTCGATCATGGAAGTGGCGCCTGGTCTTATGATGTGGAACACCGGGAACATCAGTGAGCCAAATCGGTTCATGGAACAACTCGGAGAGACCATCGAAGACGTGGCCTCGAGGGCTTCCGGCGGCGATGCGGTGAAGAAATTCGCAGTCGTGGAGAAAGTCGTAAGGAGCAATCAGACGCTGTACACGCTCGCACAGTGCACGCCGGACTTGACGCAGTGGGACTGTAACACGTGCCTCCGGCAGGTGATTCCGGAACTTCCCGAGGGGAAGCAAGGAGGGAGGATATTAACACCTAGCTGCATTGTGAGGTTCGAGTTGAACCCCTTTTATAACAATGCCTCCCCCGTGGCGGTCCCGCTCGCTCCTCCGGCGATAACACCTGAGGCGCCCCTACTTCCTCCTCCAGTTACCACAACTGACGGTACGGAACTTTTCTTTACCTCTCTTCCACTTTTAGGCCACGTTTAGTGTAAAATATCGGTTGAGTAATTCTATTAGACTACGAATTCTCATTCCAAAAAGGATACACAACCTTCTACTCGCCCCTGGCCCATTTTCACAGAAAACAGCATTTTTTTTCTCCTTAGTACGTCGACGAAAGCCACTTTTAACTTTTTCCAGCGTTCGAGTCTATGGTTTGTTCTGTTTGTCCAAGGTTTCTAGTGTTTTTTTTCGGATGGGACAGACAAGGGTCGAGTCTTTTAACGTTTGAAACATAATATCATAAAGCTGAGTCTAATGATCGCTGGTCTGCTCTTAACCCGGTGCACCAAAGAGTTGCCGATGGCCTTGTCAACCATCGGATCTGAAGCTTGTCGATGTTGGTCATCGGATTCGAGCACGGAAAACCGGCCTTGGTTTTGCCAACCGCACCATAGGCTCGGCCTCAACTTTAGGTTTGGTATATCCTTTTAGAAAGGGAAAATATTCTAATGAAAATAACTGGTTGAATGGACATTTTATTTTTACAAACGATTTGATTATAATTCAATTTCATCTTTTAAATTGTTGCATTGTAATTGTGATTTTATTTTGGCAAATCTTTAATGAGGGCTTTTTTTATTGTTTTATTCAATCATATCATTGTGCATGTGTAGAAGACAACCGACATGCACAACGAATATAAAAAATCAAAAACATTGGGCTGTGCTAATAGAAAGTTATTTATGCTAAAAAATTTTCCGGATTCTATAATGGTAATAACCACTTATTAGAGATTAAAATTTGGAAACACGTGATATGAGCCTAGAATTTACATGGCAATACCCATTTTATGTTTTGTACGTTGAAATAGGAAAACTGACCAAAGAACAAGAAGAAGAAATATGAATGAAATTGGGGTCCACTACCTTGAATTTCAATTTGAGGGTTAAGAGTTATTTTGTCCATTTAGTGAAGATAGGGTGGATTTAATTATCTAAGGAGAGTGAATAACCACATCCTTCTAGAAATTAGCCTCGAATTGGAAGATACATTTACGTGTACTAGTATTTTTTGCGATAATTCACAGTTTACAATAATAAAGCCATTTATGGAAAGTAATTTTATCCTTTCATTATTTTATGGCATTGGTTTGATGAAAGAATCAAACAAATGATTGAATTCAGGATTCAATTCACATTGGGGCCAAGAAAGGAATGATGCAACCCTTTACAATTTCATTTCCATTTCCATTCCTTTGCATCCCATTCTCAATTCCGTATACCGAATGTTCTATTTATTGTTTTATCAAAGATAGGAACTTGGAGATATTATTCAGTTTGATAGTTGAAAGGCCAACATTAAACGTGTGGCTGCCATTTCCACTCCATTTTGACCCGGGAGCTCCTTTTTCTACCTCTCTTTCATCAGTTTCGCAATATAAATTCCACCATCGCCCCCAATAACAAATCATCTTATCATTCATCTGCATGTCAATTTGCACGAAGAAGGTTGTTAATATTTAGTAATTGTCTCATCTTTGAAGTCATGAAATTATATGGAAGATTACGGAAATTTATTTGTGACAGATTATGAATACACAATTAATTGCACATATTTATTTTAGTTTTTCTGCTAAAATATTTTAAGGGTTTTGAGCAAAACTATACTTCAAAGTTAAAAACTTAACTCTCAATTTAATCAATCTTGACCTGGTTGGGTTTTTGCCGAATTAAAATTTGTAGGTTTCTATAGTTAAAGATCAATTGTTTGATTATCCTTTAAGCTCTTCACATTTTTTTTGTTTTACGAATAGCAGTTGACACTCAAGTTATACCTTTACTACTTTCAAACTCAAATTAAATTATTTCATAAGAAAATTTTGAGCATTTCTTAAAGTTTTAATCCACTTATTGTCATATCGAATCTCAAATCAATATTAAATACCTGAAATCAAAGCCCATTTGGCTAAGTTCAATGAACTCATCATGCTTAAAAAAATGTCAATGAAGCCTTTTCCAATGTGAAACATGGCATGCTGCTATTGGCATCTTTACTGGATTTTTTTTATAAAGAATTTCACTAATACTCTACTAAGGGGGCGAACTGTGATCTTTAGAGAGTGACAAAAGAAGTTGCAAAAAGATAACTTGACACATAATGTGACGCAAGTTTTGGTTATCCAAGGTAGAGAAGAACATAAAGAGTCTCAAAGTAGTAGATATAATAGCTTTTCTAAATAAAAACCCAATGTCCTGAGTCATTGGTATTATCATTGCCATGAGGTAAGGCACTACAAGAGAGACTGTCCAAAATACAAGAAGTAAAGGAGTTAAGGTGGAATTGCTAGTGGCAGTAACGTTGTTTCAATACATGATAGTTCCAGGGATCGAACAGCCTACAATTTTCTCTTAAGTCTGTTTTTCCCTTCGACTTGATTTAATAGGTGATCAAACACGAGTTGTTCGTCATTGAAACTTTTTTCTTCTTAGTATTTTCATTTACCACTTTAGCCCTGTCATTTTACCAAAAAAAATGACATTACAAATGCCTAAATTCCAATTGAAGTTTAGAATTTCTCATTTAAGGTTCTCTATCCAGACGTGACAAGGCCCCTTGTAACTTGTCAAATTATAAATCTTCGTGCGTCGGTTCTAGGTCATATTTCCTTCCACCCTAGCGTAGAACATCTAAATTTTGATCACGCTATCATGTAAAAAAGTTTTTCAATTGTTTGGGAATTGTCTCATATATGTAATGGTATGTGTACAGGGAAAAGCGGCAAATCTACTATGATAATCATCGCCAGTGCCGTTCCTGTTGGAGTTGTTATGGTACTTCTCGTTATCATTTGCTTGCTTCGAAGAAAAGAAAAGAAGACGCATGGAGTTGTCAAAGAAAAAAGCGGTAAATTGACTATTTCCCATTAATTTTTCCTTAAAATATCTAGTTCATATGTTTAAGCAGACCATGAAATTTCTGTTCAATTTTCCCCGCAAGGAATCAGACATAATAATCATAAAAATGAAGAGTAAATTCGATGAGACAACTTCATAAAATTCGGACTAGAGAAAAAAGAAAAAAAATTCCATAAAATTAGTCTGAGCTACTGCAGCAATGGCTTGTTGCCTGAACATTTCATAAAGCTGCACTATCACCCCTTTTCCATAATTTAAACTGGTCGAACTAAATCAAACAAGTGGAGCTAATCCTTATTGCAAGCTTAAATAACGTTGTATTTGTATCTATCAATGCCTATCAATAGTTTTCCAATCAAGCTTATAACTTGAAACCAACGTGTATCGGATATTATAAACAATTGACTGAAAACTACTATCAACTTTTGTTAGTGAAAACTACTATCAAATAAAGAGCATCTGATTCAGAAGAACAAAATTTCATTAGCTACTCCGCAGTTCAAAGAAGAACAAAATCATAAACTACTCTCCTTAGAGTATACTCCCCACAAGAACCCATTAGGACGCCATGAGTCATGTCAGGGTGATATAGATTCACCAATGCCCAGCCACAAAACGAGCCGCAAAATATTCCTGACCTTTAAAGATTCCCTCCAACCATAGGCAGCATCTGCTCCACAATCTACAGTTCTAACTCTATCCTCAGCATGAAAAAGTGATCATGATACAAGATTAATTTGATTACTTTGTTTCCTAAGATGAAATTGTTTTTTTGCCCTTCATGACCGATCAAGAGAGGAAATATCTCTTTTGGATAGAGTGATAACCGTGCTGGTCAAATCCGGTGCTTTTCATTGTGATAATGTTCCCAAGCACTGGCTACCCTATAAATGCCACTAAGAGCCACTGTCGATGTATTTGATATTCAAATTGAGTTGTTTGGTAATGCAGGCGCAAACGAACTTGCCACTGTGGAGTCCTTGGAATTTGACTTGGCTACAATACAAGATGCAACAAATGATTTCTCTCCCGAGAACAAGTTGGGTGAAGGTGGATTTGGTGAAGTTTTCCTGGTACGTGTTACATAAGTTAGAAACAATCAATAATGCTTGACACATGAATTGAACATATTGATGTCAAAGAAAAACAAACATGCAAGGCCTTTTCTATGTTAGCTTTTATGAAGTTATGATAAAGAATTAAATGATAAATTCAAAATACTTTAGGGTAGACTTCCTAATGGACAACAAATTGCGGTGAAGAGGCTGTCTCAAACCTCAAGACAGGGTGATGAAGAATTCAAGAATGAAGTTCTCTTAGTTGCCAAGCTTCAACACGGAAACCTTGTACGACTGTTGGGATTTTGCTTGGAGGGAGATGAAAAGCTACTCGCCTACGAGTTTGTGCCAAATAAAAGCCTTGACTACTTCTTATTTGGTATGTTGCAGTTTAACCCTCTTATGCACTCTGATTGAAATAAAATATTCCAGCCTTTACTGGGCTGTGGAAACCTTAAAATTAGAAGGGTTTTGTTCTTTCAACTGTTCATAGTTTTCTTTTAAGCTACCTTTGATGAATGAGAGTAAATATATTCCGGTACTTTGTGATAAACTTCGCCTTGAGCTTTTCAATAGGCGCCACATGCTAGCACATGTATATGACTTTGGTTGCAACCATGCAGATCCTGATAAGCAAATACAATTTGATTGGCCATTACGTTATAAAATAATATCTGGGATCGCTCGAGGAATGCTCTATCTACATGAAGATTCTCGCCTACGAATCATCCATCGTGACCTAAAATGTGGCAATATCTTGTTAGACAGTGAAATGAACCCAAAGATTTCAGATTTTGGCATGGCGAGAATTTTTGGAGTCGATCAAACTCAAGCTAGCACAAATAAAATCGTGGGGACTTTGTAAGTCTTAGTTTTGATTAGATGACTTTGTAATTGGATGCTAGACTTGCTCATTTTATCTAAGGATGCTCATTGATCAGCATCTAAATATGTTATATACATATGGCTAATGTTTGAATTTGCAGTGGTTACATGTCTCCAGAATATGCAATGCATGGAGAGTTCTCAGTGAAATCTGATGTTTATAGTTTCGGCATAATACTTTTAGAGATCATTTGCGGCAAGAAAAATAACTACTACCAACAATTGGATGGGGGTGAATATCTTGCCAGCCATGTAAGTTTCTCTATGCTGTTACGACAAATATTTACACCGCTTATTGTAATTTTGGTAAAGTGAAAGTGAAATTTCTTTGTAAGAACTTAGTCCTTTAACCTATAGAAGTAGTTATGATTATCATTCTGTTTCGAGATCATATATTGTTTTTTTGCAAGATTGAAATGCGTTGCATGATGAGCCATTGAATTAATGCTGCAATTTTGTGAAGATTTTCTGGAATTATTGTTGCAGGTGTGGAATCAATGGAAAGACGGCACGCCCTTGAAAGTGTTGGACCCGGCAATCGTGGATTCATATTCAAGTGATCAAGTGCTTCGGTGCCTGCACATTGGCTTACTTTGCATTCAGGAAGATCCAGCTATTAGACCCACCATGGCAACCATAGTTCTCATGCTCAGCAGCAATTACTTTAACCCACCATCACCTCGGCATCCAGCCTTCTTTGTCCGAAGTCGATCGCGGGGACTAAGCATCCCAATGAAAGAGCTCGAATCATCGCAATCCACTAATGGGACTCTGCCTTCATCAACCAATGATATGACGGTTACTGAATTGTACCCCCGGTGAATGGCGGTGTGAGCGAAACCTTTCGTCGTTGATAGTCTCACAGTGAGATTGCTTGGCCTTCTGCCAAGCTTATTTACTAACAATAAGCAAAAATCCCTGTAATTGGAGACACGCGGTTAACAAATCCAAGCATTTGGAATCTTTGTGCTCTTTGTCAATAGAATAGGTTGAGACAATTTTTATCTATTTGTCCTGTCAATGCGGCAAGAATTTAGTTATGTACGCTCCCCAACACTCAATAAATTCTTATGAAATCATTTGGAGATTCTTGGATTATACTGTCTTTATTCATTTGGGGAAACTTAGTACGCTTCTAGTTTCCCAACATTCTGGTATGAGGTTTTTCATAGTAAGTTCCTTACACTTACATTATCATGTCGATTTGAATCTTGGCAAAGTCACTAATGGTAATACTGTGAAGATTGACAGATCCTCCAATGGTAAAGTCACTAATGGTAATCACGCAAAAAGAGGAATTTTTTCCAGAGAGGGAAGATTTATTCGACAAATGTATACACCTCTTATCTCATTCTCTAATCTTCGAGCTGGAACCGAGCCCCAATTCCTGAGCTTTCCGTCAAGAGTAGCATGCTCCAAGCACCAAGTACAATCATAAACTGCCAGGGCACCATTGCAAGCAGCATGACCATAGCAGTGGATATGGAAAGTCAGGTTGTGTCCATAATAGTTATACTCATATCCTGTGGTCCTTTAGAACGGGGCATTCGAAACCTGCCCACGACTATTCAGTCATTTCATGCCAGAGCGGGATAACCAACAGAGTCACATAGCGTACAAGTATTTCGTTACATCTTTTTTCCGTGCTGAACAAGCTAGTTTAAATTCCTAACTCAATTGACGTTGCAAGTATTTCCATTGCCATCAAGAGGCGACTACCTGTAAAAGTTGTTCGGCAAATTTTCATGCAAATTGCTTATATACACATAAATGCACCACATGACGCAGCGGTAATGCCTCTGTTTGTAGAGATATTAGCCGTGGCACACAAGGAGTTGAGCTAGATCAGCAAGCTCCTTTATGAACGGCAAGTGCTCAAATGATTCTAGTGTTGGGCAGCAAGATGCGATCACAAAGGAGGGAGAGAGAGTGCAAAATATTAGGCCGATGGCCGAACAAGCCTTATAATGAATGAAGATGCACTGATGTTTTCATAGGCTCCGATAGCCTATGATTGATTGGCGTACAAGTTAATTCATAATTCCATGAACTCAGCTCATGGGAAGCGATTTTCCTACCCGAGTCTCTCGCATCGTGCATTCTTAAACTCGTTTAATTGGATCTGATACATTCCCACACATAAAATCAAGGAAAGTTGAAATAGTTTCTAGTGCGACGACTGTGGACAATATCCTAACCGGTCGTCGTCGCTCGACTAGATGATTATGGTGGGTCCGCCTCATAATTCAGAGTTCGAAGGGTCACAACGAGCTCTCTGTTGCCATCGTCGCCATCGTCGTCACGCGACTCCTCCGACTTTTGTTGGTCAAGTCTCCCACCCAACAAGAGAATGCCACCCAGGCTATTGACCCAGTCAATTACCCTTGGACGTGGACAAAAGTGTACGTGTTTGCTGGCCTAATTAACAGCCATACATCCAAAGTTTTTTTGGGTCAATCCAATAAGGTGTGAGCATAGACCAACATCCCATGTGGATGGCTTTGGCTTTCACATATACGACACATTTTGCGTCCTAGAATTCAAAAAGTGTCATGTTATTTTCTAAGATACTTTAGAACAATGAACTAAGCAAAATCAACCAGAAAATCTTAACAAAAAATCTCAAGGCCCCATTGGCCCATCTTTCCACGAGCTCGCCTCTCCATCACAAACGGAGGAGGATAGTGACATTACTCTCGGAAATGTGGAAGAAGCGAGGGAAAATATAAAAATGGGAAATAAAAGGAAAAGAAGAAAAAAAGGGGATAATTGGGAAGTTCAGACAATTCTTCATTATATCAAAATGCCATCTTCTCAAGGTAGCAAACTTAAAACGTCAATTTACACTCATCAGAAAAGAAAAGAAAATATTGTCAATTTACTCTAATTTCATAGAATCTCTACCCGTAATAAAATTTAGTTGGGCGTCAAGTTTATGCAAATTTAAACACTAGAGAGATGCCCGTGCAAGCATAGGTCTATGACACCTTAGTGATGGATTCTTTTATTAGCATTTATTTGATGGATTCTTAATAGTATCTATTTATATGTATGTTGAGCTAAAAACTTTTGCTTATTCTAGACACCTTAGTTTTTGCTTGTAAAGCCATGGTTGCAACCTAAATTCCGCCCTTTAGGGGGAGAAAGATAGGGTTAGAGGTACTTGCTCTTGATTCTACAATCTTGAGCTTGGATTCTCTCAAATCCATACCTCGCGTGACATTTAGGCGATTTTCATTTTAATTTAAATTTTTTTAATGGTCTAAAATATCTCTTTTTTAGGAGTCGCCACTAGCCTATCAATGTCGGCTAGAAATCAAATGAAAGCATTTCGAGAAATGCTTTCCATTCTACACAATCAGAGATTCCTACAGTATAGAGATTTGATTACGTTAACTATTTAATTAACGCCCTTTCGGTACCTAAAATTGATTGATTGGTTGGTAACCTAGATGTTTGCATGCATGCTAACATCACTTAAAAGGCTAGTCCACTAATGTTTTGATGTCAAGCTCTAAGAGCTTATTCAATTGGATTCATTTAAGAAATTTTCTATTTTTTTTTATTTCTTATTGGCTGTTTTTATTATTTTCTGATTTTTTTATGATTTTCTAATGAATTTCTAATTGTTTATTATTTTCTAATGATTTTCTAATTTTCTATTATTTTTTAATGATTTTCCGAATTTTTTTTATGATTTATAATGATTTTCAAATTTTTGTTTATAATCTTCTAATGATTTTATTATTTTTTATTATTTTCTAACTTTTCTATTATCTATTTTCTATTTTCTGATTTTTTATTATTTTCTAAATTTTTATTGTTCATTTTGTATTTTCTAATTTTCCATTATCTATTTTCTGTTTTCTGATTATTTTTTATTTTCTAATTTTCTATTATCTACTTTCCATTTTCTGCCTAAAGTGAGGAGATGGTTACACTGCCGCCTCTTCGCTTTTCTTATGCAGTGGGCAGTTTATACACGATCCTAAGGAGTCTCGCAGTTAGAAGTCTTTTCGGAAGTAGTAGAATTTTGTTTATTATTTTCTATTTTGTTTATTATTCATTTTCTATTTTGTTTGATTTTCTATTATTTTCTATTTTTTTATTATCTATTTTTTTAATTTTTGACATTTTATGTTACTTTTATGATTAATAAATTTTTTTGAATTTTTCGAATTTTCTTATATTTTTTAATGTTTTATATTTATTTACTATATTATTATTATTATTTATTTCGGACCGGGTCAAAGGAAGACCCAGTCTAATTCGCTGACCCGGCCCCCAATGGTCCGGGTTGGGTTTACAAATTGGGCCAAACCTATGGCCCAATTGGAATTCTTCTAAAAAAAACGGTTTTAAGGACCCAAAATATAAAAACGAATTTTTATTCTAAAAAGAAGCCCAAGACCAGAAAGAGCCCAAAAACCAATAAAATCTATAGCCCATCGAATCAAACTCCCCAAATTTCGACTTTTCCTTCTTCTTTTTCTTTATTTTTTTTATTTCTTCCTGTTTTTCTGCACTTCATCTTCTCCCCGAAGCCTCCCCAAGAACACCTTCAACAAAAGATCGAGACCTAAAAAACTAATTCAACAAAACGTGGATTCATTTCATCTAGGCATTTTATCAAACACATAGAGGTTCGGCAATGATCGACAAGCTATAACGTAAAAACTAACCTAGATCTAGACTACGTTGCATCAATGATGAACAAACAAGACATATTATCTAAAATAAGCATCATATAAGCTCGGGAATCAAACTAACCTATATTCGGCACCGAGTCAACAAAATCACAGCATTGCACGAGAAAGGAAAATGAAAGAAACGCAGCAAAATCATGTATGGCAGCGAGCTAGGACTGAGATAGGCTTACAAGATTGGAAACACCGATCGGCGATGAAGAACTTCTTGAATCTTCAAATGCCCACGCCGAGAGAAAGAGAGATAGAGAGAGCACGAGCTGGGGGAGACGGCCGCGGAGCTGAAGGAGGACGCGGGCGTAAGCTCCGTGAGCTGAGGGGTGAAAGCCGCGAGCTGAGGGCTGTAGGCGAGGCAGCAACCGAACGAACTGGAGGCCAGCGGAGCTGAAGGAGAAGGGGAGAAAGAGAACCACCGAGAGAGAGAGGAAGAGAGTGTGACGGTGAGAGAGGGAACCAGAGAGTGTCAGGGAGAGCCGAGAGAGAAGGAGAGGGAGGTGACGACGGTGAGGGAGAGAGAGGGAGTCGGCGACGGTCTGAAAGGGAGAGAGAGAGAGAGAGAGCGAGGGAGGGAGGGAGGGGGCGACGGTGCAGGAGAGAGAGAGAGAGAGACGCCGGCCAGAGGGAGGAGAGAGAGAGAGAGAGAGCGGAGAGAGAGAGAGGGGCCTCCCTGCAAAACCCCAAAAAAACCCCTCTTTCTAGAACCCCCCTCCATCAGATTTTGTTCCCCCCCCCCCCCCCCCCCCTCCCTTTTTTCTGTTATTTTCTTTTATTCAATTCAAACATGAGTTTAAATAAAATCAAGGAAGAAAGGCCGAGCCTCCTCACTTGGGCTCACGAAAATAGACGAATCAAATGGGCCACGGGTTGAAGCGGACATGGGCTCGCGAAAATTCGGATTGTGCGCGGGCCTCATTATCCATTTATTTATTGTATTTCTATGAAACCTCACTTTAATTCTTTTCTAAAACTAAAATGTATTGGATTAATAAAATTTAGGTGTCAACAACCATCATGCATTTTTAAATAAAACCTTAGGGATGAATTTGTCAATGATTGCGAAGTTCGACTCCTAACAAAAAAAAAATTACTTGACTTGACGGCTCACTTCCTTGCTACATATCTTTTGGTTATAGTTGTGAAGTTTTGTAGGACCACTGTCAACTTTCCTAAAAACTTAAGCCGTTAGGTGAATGCGTTGCTTTATATTCAAGTACTTTCACACTTCCAATCATGCTTAGTCTGGTCTTTTTGCCAGTACTAAGCATGGAAATATTTTTTTGGGAGACAAAATAGGGGTCTGGGAAGATTTAAACTCATGACCTCCTACTCTAATACCATATGAAGTTTTGTAGGACTACTGCCAACTATTCTAAAAGTTTAAGTCATTAGGTGAAGGTGTTGATTTATATTTAAGTACTTTTACAATAGTGACTAGAGGAATGATAGTTCATTTATACCTAGATTTCACTTCATATAGGTCATCCTTGCATTTCAGGATAATTATGGATTGATTATGCTAATAACAAAATCGTTGTCATCTTGTCATCATGCATTCTTATTTTCACAAGATTCCTTTTGCACTGCTAAACTACGGACATTGTAACATTAGAACCTTGGGCCTGACGGCTTAAAATGTTGATCTTTAGCGACTCTAGGGAGTCTCAGCCACATCAATCCACACTTTGACTCAATCTTTTTCCCGATAAGTGGACCTATCTATACATTATTTAACCCCACACTATCTGATTGGCGGATTTGATAAGTGGACCTATCTATACATTATTTAACCCCACATTATCTGATTGGTGGATTTCACACGCAAAAAATAAATCAGAGTTCTCAAGACTTCAATCGAAAGGATTTAGGATGATTTGGGCCATTGATGGACATAAGTACATCCAAGTACATTGCAACATCCTAAGTGGACAATTATCCGGGCTGCAAAACTCATACTATAAAGACAACACTTACGAGTTCCGGATTCCCACTTCATTTTGCGATGAAGAAGAATAGCCATGCATGACTGAGATCATTAGGAGAGTACTTTAAAACGTGCTTGCGACAGCCTAAATTGTGTGACGGCCCAAGGTGGTGGTGCACGGGAAGGAGGATGGCGATGTGTCTGCGTCTCGGTCCTCGAACGCACGCAGGGAGGGGCACATCTCTTGTCCCACATCGTAGGAAGGTTTGGGTTGCCTTATAGTGTGACGGCCTAAGGCGGTGGTGCGTGGGGAGGAGGGATGGCAGTGCGTCTGCACCTTGGTCCTCGGACGCGCGCAGTGAGGGGCACGTCTCTTGTCCCATATCGCCTAGGGAGGGAGGTTTGTGCTGCCTTATAAAGCAATGGACCCTCTAACTGTATATACACGTTTTTTTGTGGTAGTATGGGCTGTCCTGAGAAGAACAAAATCATGAGGACTTAGAGCGGACAATATGTATATAATGGAGACCTAAGGTGTTACGAGTGGTATCATAGCCGACACGGCCACAGCGAGGACGCGCCCACTAATTGTATACGCGTTTTCTAGGCATAGTATGGGCTGTCTTGAAAAGAATAAAATCATGATGATTTAGTGTCCAAAGTGGACAATATGTGTATTATGGAGGCTTAAGGTGTTATAAATTGCATTCACCTGGCGTATGTGAGGCAACGAGAGTAAAGCAATGCAGATCGACAAGCCATGTCCTTCAAAGAAGATGAATAGTAGAGAAGTATGAAAGAGAAGGAAAAAAGGAAGAGAGACAAAGGAAAAAAAAGAAGATTGAGAAATTAAAGTCAAAACCATGTCTTTTCACTTATGTTCTTTCATGTTCAATGTTGACCATAAGTGTGACATCCCTGTCCCATATCACCTAGGAAGGGAGTTTTGGGAAAGTTTATATGGGATAAGCTGCCCTTAATCCATTGATAACGCGTTTTCCTGGTTTGAGAAAAAATAAAGTCGTGAGGGCCAGTGGGGCCCAAAGCGGACAATATTGTTAGTGGCGAGGCGGTGGACGTTACAAAGTGGTATTAGAGCCGACTCCCGATCGCATGTGGTGACCACAGTGGGCGCTCGCTGGTGCCATTGAGGGCACAACGAGGATGCTGTGCCATTAAGGGGGGGAGTATGTGGCATTCCTGTCCCACATCACTTAAGGAGAGAGTTCTGGGAGAGCTTATATGGGATAAGTTGCATTTGACCCACTGACAACGCGTTTTCCTGGTTTGAGGAAAAACAAAGCCGTGAGATCCAATGGGGCCCAAAAGCGGACAATATTGTCAGTGGCGAGACGGAGGACGTTACAATAAGGACCATAGGCGATAACTGGACCACCATCCTTGCATTTTCCAACAAAATTAGGTAGATGGAGTACATTAGAAAATCATCCAAAAATTTAGAATAAAGTTGGTCAAACTAGAAAATCTATGATTGTATTGACGACTGCACAACCAATGAAGATTATTTCTTTCAAGGATCTTTTATTTCCAATTATGAGCCAAATATGAATTTGAACCGTTAAAATTATTATTGGTTAGATAGATAAAAAGATAGATATTTTATCATGATAAGTATCCTTATAGTGTTAATCTCTTTGAAAATCACATCATAAACCTCAACATATCCACATTTGCATACATAACTATTAGGAAAAAAAAAAAGAACATTTCAAGAATCATAAATTTTATGCGGCACTCACTTGAGTATTATAATTTATTTTTATTACTAAAATATCTGAACTTATGTATAGCTCTTACCACAAGTGCCATGCTATATCAGATTCTCGGTGTTTTCAGTGAATAATTTTGAAAAAGTCATCGCACTTAAGTGATCGAATGAAATTTATGATAGCCAAGCGAATATTTTTTTCACAAGAGTGGTAAAAAAAAATTAAGGCATATGAACGAGAATCGTACGAAAGTTATAATACTCATTATCCCCTAAAAAATGGGACTGAAGTATGTAAAACAATTCCAGATGCAAAAGTAGAGATCCGTGAAGATTAAAGATTCCGTTAAGTGGTTATAGAAATCAATATACGAAGAGACGAAGCTATTAATGTGGAGAAGCACGATTAAAACCTGTACTTAACTCTGGTTTGATTGCCCTGAAGTTGTCAACTCACTTTTTTTCTGGGCCACAAGATCGTCATCTCTCTTGGCTCCTCTGTTTTCGGTACGATTTCGAGTGAATTAGCATGGCTTACGGTCGCGTCACTAAAACGACTGCTTAGGACGCAGCCCTCAACGTGGCGGAGTAGCCTACCCTTCTTCTTTCGACAATTCTTCTATGCCCGGTGAGTCCCGCAAGCAAAGCTAAAAATCACTGGACCATGAACTTTCGCTTCATCGTCTCCCTCGCCCTCTTCTTCTTTCTCGATTTTCTCAGCAGCTACAGTCATGCTGCAGAAGCCGCTCCTGCCTATCAATGGCACGACTGCCCAAACGCCACGCTCGACGCCCCCAACTCCACCTACCGAACCAACCTCAACGCCCTCCTCTCTTCCCTCTCCTCCGCCGCAGCCGGCGACGCCGACGGCTTCGCGAACGACACCGCTGGGAAAGACCCTCCCGACCGTGCCTATGGGCTCTTCCTCTGCCGCGGTGACGTCAGCACCGCCACGTGCGGCGAGTGCGTGGCTACGGCAACCAAGGACGTCCTCCGACGGTGCCCCGACATGAGATCCTCGGTGATCTGGTACGACGAGTGCTTGTTGAGGTACTCGGACCAGTCCATTTACGCGGTGATGAACACCGTACCGATGCAAACGTTGCCGGATGCCGGGGACGTCGCCGAACCAGACCGGGGAATCTCAGTTCATCATGCGATTGCTCTAGTTTTACATACAACTACATTGATCTTAGTAAAAGGTGCGTCGTTGTGTCGGGCTGTGAGGGCTCTCAGTCACATGGATAGTTCAATGTGCTCATCAGCGTCTGACCTGAGATGTGGATCATCCAAACCACATTAGCATGGCACATGTCAAGCCCTGGTAAGGTTCTTCGCTTTGGCATCCCGTATTGCTGAATAGAGCGCTTACTCTGCATAAATTAGGCATACAGGCATTTCAACTCACTGATGGCTCGGGCCCTTCTTCGCCTTCCACCTAAGCTGCTTAGGAAAGGCTCAAAGCCAATCCCCCCTTGGTACAATATTAACCATCTAACAAGGATGGAACTTCAGTGAAGAGATTCACTATGAATTTTTGGGTACCTATCATGAAATTTATGGGCTCGTTAGTTGAGGGAAGAATCCGCCCGAATCGGATTTTTTGAGGAACATATCGAGAGCAAAGGAATTGACGGGCCCGCACAAGCGGTGGAGCATGTGGTTTAATTCGATTTCGGTTCTTGAAGCTGCTAGGTGAGGCCACGAACTATGTGGCAACGAGAGCTTCGGGCAGCGACTCGGGCAAGAAGTTTGCGGTCGTGGAGGCGAGCGTCACGAGCTCGCAGAAGCTGTACACACTTGCGCAGTGCACGTCGGACTTAAAGGGCCCGGACTGGAACACGTGCCTCCGGGCGGTGATCGCAATTCTGCCTCAGGGGAAACGAGGAGGGAGCTCGTACACTCCGAGCTGCGTGGTGAGGTTCGAGCTGTACCCATTCTATAATGCCTCGGCCGTGGGCTCGGCGCCCCTGCTTCCTTCTCCTCCTCCTGCTCCGGTGGACAGACACGAAGGTAAGTGTTTAATTGAACCGACGAGATGGATTTAGTCATGAAAGCTCCATGAAAGCCATATTTGTTCATAGATTGTGGTGATGATTCATGTCCATCCTAACCTCTGTTTTTAGTATCCGGCAGATAAATTTCTGTCCAGCTATTATTATGGTAAAATTTTGTCGGACGAACGTGGGCGTATTTGCTGGTTAGGACTTTGAATAGAGTTTTCGTTATTGAATCATATAAAGGATTTAATTGAAAAATTGTCCCCAAAGACTTGTCAAACAATGAAATAAAGAAAGTATATAATTTTAAAGGCGCAAGTTTTCTTGTATTATACATAATTAGTTGTTTATAATATACACTTGACAATCAATCAGCGGACTTGTGTAACAAGAAGCTTATAGAGATTCAGCCATGGATATGGGCCACGTATTCTTTGGTGTTGTAACTTAGATTTTCAAGATTTTACTTTTGTTGGTTTATCGCTTTACCCTGGGAAATCATGTCTTTCTCAAATAATTACTTACATATTTGTATCCTCTTCTTCTCTGTTCTGTTCAAGGTTTTTTACACCTTTAATGCTTAATTCAAGTCTTCCTATCCCATAAAGCCGAGATGAGGACATTTTAGGTGCAAACTTTCCTAAGTGAATATGGAATATACTCAATCTCATGCCTGTTAAACGTGGTGCATTCTGACATCACTTAAGAGATTAGGTTAGCCAGAGAACTTTCACACGAAAGCCATTGCTACTGGACTTTTAGTCAAGTTAGTTGCTTATACCATATCTATAATTGGTGCTACCCAAATAAATAAGAATTAGAACAGGGAAAACATAATGTGAGATGGACAGATGATGGAGTGCCACATTACTCTTCGAGACATCTGCTCCTGAAGCAGGGGATTTTTAACAAGACAAAATCCCATGCCTGAAGATAGCAGAATCATTTATTTAAATGAGTCTGTACTGTTCTTGAATCTGTTTCTTAGATTTGCTCCAACCTGTAGGAGCAAGCTAGCAATTCAAATTTCCAAAATATAATGTACTCCTATGAGATGGTTGCGCATTATGCAGGCAAAAGCGATAAATTGACCACCATAATTATTGCCGTGGCCTTGCCGGTTTGCGTTTCTAACGTACTTCTCTTTGTCGCTTGCTGTTGGCGTTGCAGTAAAACAAAAAAGACATATGAAGCTGTCCAAGTAGAAGGCGGTACGTAAAAACGCGCATGTTTATGCCTTTGTCTCGGATAGAATTGTGAAACTGTGTACACGAGATACTCACTTCTGTGCTTCTGGTGAATGACTCTTTTGTTGTTTCGTCGTGTAGGCGTGACCGAAATTACATCTTCAGAGTCCTTGCAATATCATTTGGCTATCATACAGGCTGCCACAAACAATTTCTCTCGTCAAAATAAGTTGGGTGAGGGTGGATTTGGTGAAGATTTCCAGGTATTATCAGTTACAGAGATTCATAATGTTTTATAGAATATCTCAATGTCTTTGATGTTTTTTACGCGAAGTTATGGTCAGAAGCTATTCATGTGTACTCGAACAACCAATTTAAAAAATTTCAGGGTAGGCTTTCAAATGGACAAGAAATAGCTGTGAAGAGGCTATCTAAAAGCTCAGGACAAGGTGTTGGAGAATTCAAGAAAGAGGTTGTTTTGGTAGCAAAGCTTCAACATCGAAACCTTGTGCGGCTGCTTGGGTTTTGCCTATAGGGAGAAGAGAAGATACTTGTCTATGAGTTTGTGCCGAACAAAAGTCTCGACAACTTTTTATTTGGTACGTTGCATGTTTTAATACTCTCAAGCTGTCATTTTCCACGTGGAAGAAACTGTATGTGTGATTAGCATAAACTTAGAGTTGAAACTCTCACTAGCTTTTGGATAACATGAAGAAAGTTCTTTGAGGATTTACCAACTCTGAGTAGTTAGGTTCTAATTGTTTAAATATGCAGATCCTGATAAGAGAAGGCAATTGGATTGGTCAAGTCGTTACAAGATAATATCTGGAATTGCTCGAGGAATGCTTTATTTGCATGAAGATTCTAGATTCCGGATCATTCATCGTGATCTAAAACCAAGCAATGTCTTGTTAGACGGTGATATGAATCCAAAGATTTCAGATTTTGGCATGGCTAGGATTTTCAAAGTCGATCAAACTCAGGCAAGAACTAACAAAATTGTGGGGACCTTGTGAGTCTCAAATTCCTTCTTAGATGACTAAGAAGTTCTTGTTTATATGATCTATCTTATGCTTGATCTATGAATTAGAAACAAAACCATGCTTATATATGTGCTAATCCTCATAGTATTTTAATCAGAATGGGGTCATTTGCAGCTTGCTTGTTTTATCAACTTATAATAGCAAAACTGATGCGACAACCCATGTATTTGGTTTGCAGCGGTTACTTGTCTCCTGAGTATGCAATGCATGGGCATATCTCAGTGAAAGCTGATGTCTATAGTTTCGGTGTCCTAATCCTAGAGATAATTAGTGGCAAAAGGAACAGCTGCTTCTTAAAATCAGACGGTGGTGAAAATCTCACCAGCTATGTAAGTTGCACCTGTGCTATTATGACATTCATCATGCTGCACCGATCTAATCAAGCCGAAATTCCTCTGTTGAAATAATATTTACAGGCATGGAAGCATTGGAGAGCCGGTACACCACTTGAAGTGTTAGATCCGTTTATTGGCGACTCATATTTAATAGATCAAGTGGTTAGATGCCTCCACATTGCTTTGCTGGGTGTTCAGGAAGATCCAGCTGATAGACCCACCATGGCGAGCATAGTCCTTATGTTGAGCAGCCACTCTGTTAGGCTTCCACAGCCTCGAGAACCGGCCTTCTTCCTCCAAAGGAGCATGGAGAGACAGTTGAAGGAGCTCGAGTCAGACGAATCCACCGGTATTTCTATGGCATGGTCGGCTAATGAAATGTCAGTTACTGAACCGTTCGTTCGGTGAATCGTAAAGTGAGTGAAAGTCTTTCTCCAGATAGCCTCACAGAGACCTTGAGATCCTTGGCCTTCCCCGGGGATCATTAATGAACAATCAGCAAGCACCTCTATTTTTCGCAAATGGGCTGCTGGTTGCCATGGGACATGCACATGAAGTACATAGAGGCTTCTACTATGTAAGGGTGTAAATGAAATACCAAATCGACTCGGAACTGAACAGAATATTTCGGCTCTTTTCGGGTTATGTCTCCTTTCGGTTCGGGTAGTATGTGGAGAACAGATATCGCAAATGGTTCGGTTAAGTTCGGTCGCCAAACCGAACCGAGACACATAAACATTCCTATGATCTTCCGCTTCCAGGTTGTGAATTCTCTGCTCTTGCTCCCAAATCCGTCGTCACCAAAATCACATTGATACAAGAAACTTTCACATCGCTTCCCCATCCCCATTGTCAACTGTCGCTAAGGTGAAGCCGAGTTCACTCGCACCGACCCTTTCTCAGAATCATATTCTCAAAACCCCATTTCTGCGTTGCGAGGTTCATTTTGGTTCTCGCTGGTCTGCGCACACTTCAGTCAATTTGGCAAATCCAATTGCAAGTCCTCCTCTGATCGTCGATTTAGCTGGGGTTGGATTCATCTCTCTCTTGATCTCAAGTGCATTTGCAAGATTGGTGTGATTTATTATAATGACAGATTTAGCTTCACCTCGTCCATCTTGGTGGTTGTTAACGTGACTGAATTAGATTGATACTGCGAATTCAAGATTCTGCTTTTGTGTGTTTCTTGTTTAGTTACCTGTTGTTTATGAATAATCAAATGAATCCCTTGGTGGCAATGCTCGGAGCTAAGTTTCTGCATCGTGTGAGAATAGAGATGAATATGGCCTTCTTCGCTTCTTTACTCTCAGAAATCCTTCTTTGTCCTTGGTTTTTGAATATGTTGCTTCTGCGGAAATATCTCTCTGTTATCTTTTTTTTCGTTTCCTTTCTCTGTCTTTCGGTCGTTGCTCTGCTTTTTTTAGCGTAATCTGTAAATGCTTGGAGATAGTTCCTTGTTCCGTTTCTTCTTTTGCTGACAAGAGAAACCATCAACTTAAAGAATGGCCAAGTTTTGTTTTCCTCGTTGGATTCATCCTTCGAAAGTACCATGGTGAGCTTGCAGTTGCCCTTCACTTCTTCATTACCGCACATGAATATTCAGATGGCACTGGCAGACTTCTTAATATTATGCTAGTTGGTTCACAGGCTTCACGGCTCATTAGCTAAAATGGTGATGTTGGGAATAACGTTGAAAATGGGAACAATAATGGAATCATACTTTAAGGCGTGATGATACTCTCTTTAAGGTTTCATTTGCTATATGGTATTACTAATGGTTTATAGCAAATATCCTTTAGGATAGAACAAAGTCTCAACAAGAATACCAGAAAATGGTTTTGATATTTCTACAGGAATTCTCTAGGAAAAACAATTAAGAGATTGGTTGTATTTTTTTTTTAGAAAAGAAGAAAACGAAGAGGAACTTAAGAAGAGTTTAAAGAACATGATATTATTATATTTCCTTTTTCTTAGAATAGAAGTAACCCTTGAGGAAAATTTATAAAGAAAAGAGACACTATCTGAAAAGTCAAGTAGAAAATTCAGAATAAAAATAATAACTTTTTTATTTCGAATTTCATTATTTATAAAAATGAAATTGTGACCTCTCATGGTGAAGAAGTTATGTATGGATAGTTACTATTCTTCAAATATCACAACTCTCCAAAAATTATGTCCGAACTAACACTACCTTCCAAATGTTGTAAAACATCTAACATTTATCAATTAAAAGAACAGAAATTCGGAATTAATAAAAAATAAAATAATAAGAGAGGATTAGAGCCTATTATGGATCGCTTCTACGCAAAGTGCTAAGTACGCCTAATAATTGCGCAATTATTTATGCACCCGCAGGTATGTGGGTACAACAAGATCGTACCCACCTAACCTAAGGTCTTCATTGTAAGAATAAAATATATTGACATTCATGAATTGATTAAAAAATTCTCGTCTTTCATATGTGGTCCAAGTAAAGGCTCCACTATGCTTGTTTTATAAACAAACAACCAGCAGGTGAATCTGGGGGGATCGGATTTTGCTCCTCTTTCGTGATGATCTCTTCACATATTTAGAGAAAGAACTTAGTCGGAACAAGGGAAAAACTTATCAACAGATTTTCTCTCTCTGTGTTTTTTTTGGTACGCGCGCATGCTTAAATTGATTGTTTTCTCAATAAAAATTCGCACCAAAGTCCTTTTTTTTTGTCAATCTCATCTATCTTCTATTTTTCGCCAGTCTGATGTGTTACAAACTCAAAAAGAATGAAAACATCGTCTAGAGGAGTGCTTGTAAAAATTGACAGTCGCCAAGATTAGACTAATTTGCGAAAATTGGCCGGAGAGCAAAATCCCACCTTGATCCTCCATGGTTCTTTCGTCGTCGGTACCGGGGTGATCTTTGATTTTCGTTCAAGAACTGACCAAATTAAACCGGACAGGACCGTCGCAATCGAGAGGGCGAGGAGTCGTCGTGAAGTTATCTAATTTGGTTTAGTAAAACACGAGGGATCTAGAAATGAAGGACCTGGACGTGCTTTAAAGCACGTCAAGCGATCTCCCACCTTCCAAAATGCCCAAGCGTGCTTTGCGCACGTCAGGCGATCTATTCCCACAGAAAGGGGAAATGGATTCCCTGCCCAGGCCGGATCCAAACAGAAAGGAACGCATCCATCACCAAGCGAAGTCAGCACAATATCACTTTACCTTGGTAGTAGGTGACTTGTCCCCGTCCAGCCGGCCTTTAAAGTTTTACCCCCTATTAAAAGGGGTAAAACCCTCTTCTCATTCGTTGGATTGCCTCACGTCACATGCAGTGACGTCGCACAAGTGTGCGACTTTTCGATGGAGTCGTGTTCGGCAAGTGCATGGAAAGTGCAGAATTCACAAAACTTACCGGGGATGACAATTCAAACACTGTTGTCCCTATAATTCCGTGCCAGTCTCGCCATGGACGACGCAATCATCAATCCGATCATGAAGTCTTGCTTCGCCCTTTCCCTCTTTATCTCCTCCTTCTTCATCAAAACTTTCGGTATTGAAGCCGCACCCAATTATCTGTATCATGATTGCCCAAATACCACCGCCTTCGCTCCCAACTCTGCCTACCAGTCCAATCTCGACACCCTACTCTCTTCCCTCTCCTCTGCTGCGACCAACAGGACCAACGGCTTCGCCAATGCCACCGCCGGCCAAAGCCCTCCTGACAAGGCCTACGGGCTCTTCCTCTGCCGCGGCGACCTCAACACCACCACATGCAACAACTGTATGGCCACTGGAAAACAGGAGATCCTCCAAAGATGCCCCAACCAACGAGTCTCTGTGATCTGGTACGACGAGTGCATGTTGAGGTACTCAAACCAGTCCATCTTCTCGGTCATGGAAGTGATGCCTGCTTATAAGATATATAATACTGGGAACATCAGTGACCCAACGGAGTTCGTACAAGTACTCGGAGAGACCATCCAAGACGTCGCCTCGAGGGCTTCCAGCGGCGATGCGGCGAAGAAATTCGCAGTCGCGGAGAAAGTCGTAATGAGCAATCAGACGCTGTACACGCTCGCACAGTGCATGCCGGACTTGACGCAGTGGGACTGTAACACGTGTCTCCGGGCGGTGATTCCGAATCTTCCCGAGGGGAAGCAAGGAGGGAGGATATATACTCCTAGCTGCATTGTGATGTTCGAGTTGCGCCCCTTTTATAACAATGCCTCCCCCGTGGCGGTCCCGCTCGCTCCTCCGGCGACAACACCTGAGGCGCCCCTACTTCCTCCTCCGGTTGCCACAACTGACGGTACGGAACTTTTCTTTGCCTCTCTTCCAGTTTTGGGCCACGTTTGGTGTAAACAATTCGGTTCAGGAATTCTATAAGACTAGGAATTCTCATTCAAAAAGTACACACAAACTTCTCCTTGCCCTTGGCCCATTTTCACAGAAAACAGCATTTTTTTCTCCTTCGTATGTCGACGAAAGCCCCTTTAACTTTTTCCAGCGTTCGAGTCTTTGGTTTGTTCTGATTGTCCAAGGTTTCTAGTTTTTTTGGGATGGGACAGACTAGGGTTGAGTCTTTGAACGTTTGAAACATAATATCATAAAGCTGAGTCTAATGATCGCTGGTCTGCTCTTAACCCGGTGCACCAAAGAGTTGCCGATGGCCTTGTCAGCCGTCTGATCTGAAGCTTGTCGATGTTGATCGTCAGATTCGAGCACGGAAAACCGGCCTTGGTTTTGCCAACCGCACCATAGGCTCGGCCTCAACTTTAGGTTTGGTATATCCTTTTAGAAAGGGAAAATATTCTAATGAAAGTAACTGGTTGTATGGACATTTTATTTTTAAAAACGATTTGATTGTAATTCAATTTCATCTTTTAAATTCTTGGATTGGGGATTGTAATTGTGATTTTCTTTTAGCAAATCTTTAATGAGGACTTTTTTTTAATTGTTTCATTCAATCATATCATTATGCACGTGTAGAAGGCAACCGACATGCACGATGAATATAAAAAATCAAAAACATTGGGCTGTGCTAATCGAAAGTTGCTTATGCTAAAAAATTTCCAGATTCTATAATGGTAATAACCACTTATTAGAGATTATAATTTGGAAACACGTGATATGAGCCTAGAATTTACATGGTAATACCCATTTTATGTTTTGTAAATTGAAATAGGAAAACTGACCAAAGAACAAGAAGAAGGAATATGAATGAATTTGGGGTCCACTACCTTGAATTTCAATTTGAGGGTTAAGAGTTATTTTGTCCCTTTAGTGAATACAGGGTGGATTTAATTATCTAAGGAGAGTGAATAATCACATCCTTCTAGAAATTAGCCTCGAATTGGAAGAAGCATTTACATATATTATTATTTTTTGCGATTATTCACTGTTTGCGCTAATAAAGCCATTTATGGAAAGTAATTTTGTCCTTTCATTATTTCATGGCATTGGTTTGATGAAAGAATCAAACAAATGATTGAATTCGGGATTCAATTCACATTGGGGCCAAGAAAGGAATGATGCAACCCTTTACAATTTCATTGCCATTTCCATTCCTTTGCATCCCATTCTCAATTCCGTATACCGAGTGGTCTATTTATTGTTTTATCAAAGATAGGAGCTTGGAGATATTATTCAGTTTGATAGTTCAAAGGCCATCATTAAACGAGTGGCTGCTATATCCATTCCATTTTGACCAGGGAGCTCTTTTTTCTACCTGTCTCTTTCATCAGTTTCGCAATATAAATTCCACCATCAACCCCAATAACAAATCATCTTGTGATTCATCTGCATCTCAATTTGCACGAAGAAGTTTGTCAATATTTAGTAATTGTGTCATCTTTGAAATCATGAAATTAAATGTAATATTACAGAATTTTAATGATGACAGATTATGAAGACACAATCAATTGCACATATTTATTTTAATTTATTATTTACAATTGTAAGCGTTTTGAGCAAAACTATATTTCAAAGTTAAAACTTATAAGTCTCAATCTCACCAATCTTGACCTAGTGGGATTTTTGCCGAAATAAAATTTGTAGGTTTCTATAGTTAAAGATCAAATGTTTGGCTATCCTTTAAGCTGTTCAGATGTTTTTTTTTTATTATATGAAAAGCAATTGACACTTAAGTTATACCTTCACTACTTTAAAAATCAAATTACATTATTTCATTAGAAAATTTTGAGCATTTCTTAAAGTTTTAATCCGCTTGTTATTAAATTGAATTTCAAATCAAAATTAATTACCTGAAAACAAAGCCCATCTGGCTAAGTTCAATGAACTCATTATGCTTAAAATAAAGTCAACGAAGCCTTTTCCAATGAGAAACACGGCATGCTGCTATTGGCATATTTACTGGATTTTTTCAATAAAGAATTTCGCCAATACTCTACTAAGGGGCCGAATTGTGATCTTTAGAGAGCGACGAAAGAAGTTGCAAAAAGATAACTTGGCACATAATATGACGCAAGTTTTGATTATCCAAGGTAGAGAAGAACATAAAGAGTCTCAAAGTAGTAGATATAATAGCTGTTCTAAATAAAGACCCAATGTCCCGAGTCATTGTTATTATCATTGCAATGAGGTAGGGCACTACAAGAGAGACTGTCCAAAATACAAGAGTAAAGGAGTTAAGGTGGAATTGCTGGTGGTAGTAACGTTGTTTCAATACATGATGATAGTTCCGGGGATCAAACAGCCTACAATGTTCTCTTAAGTCTGTTTTTCCTTCGACTCAATCTTATAGGTGATCAAACACGAGTTGTTCGTCATTGAAACTTTTTTCTTCATAGTATTTTCATTTACCACTTTAGCCCTGTCATTTTACCAAAAAATGACATTGCAAATGCCTAAATTCCAATTGAAGTTTAGAATTTATCGTTTAAGGTTCTCTATCCAGATGTGACAAGGCCCCTTGTAACTTGTCAAATTATAAATTTTCGTGCGTCGGTTCTAGGTCATATTTCCACCCTAGCGTAGAACATCTAAATTTTGATCACGCTATCATGTAAACAAGTTTTCCAATTGTTTGGGAATTGTCTCATATATGTAATGGTATGTGTGCAGGGAAAAGCGGCAAATCTACTATGATAATCATCGCCAGTACCGTTCCTGTTGGAGTTGTTATGGTACTTCTCATTCTCATTTGCTTACTTCGAAGAAAAGAAAAGAAGACGCATGGAGTCGTCAAAGAAAAAAGCGGTGACTCGGTGACTATTTGCCCTTATTTTTCCGTAAAGTATTTCGGTCGCATGATTAAGCATGCGATGAAATTTATGTCCCTCTTTTTTCTCGCAAGGAAACAGACATATTAATCATAAAAATTGAGAATAAATTCAATGAGACAACTCCATAAAATTCGGACAAAAGAAAAAAGAAAAAACTCCATAAAATTAGTCTGAGCTACTGCAGCAATGGCATGTTCCCTGAACATTTCATTAAGCTGCACCATCACCCCTTTTCATAATTTAAACTGGTCGGACCAAATCAAAAAAGTGGAGCTAATCCTTGTTGCAAGCTTAAAAAACGTTGTATTTGTATTTATCAATGCCTATCAATAATTTTCCTATCAAACTTATAACTAGAAACCAACGTATATCGGATATTATGAACAATCGACTGAAAACTATTATCAACTTTGTTAGTGATACAACAAACTAAGAGTACATGATTCAGAAGAACAAAATTCTATCAGCCACTCTGCAGTTCAAAGAAGAACAAAATCATAAACTACTCTCCTTAGAGTATACTCCCCGCACGAACCCATGAGGATGCCATGGCATGTCAGCATGACATAGATTCACCAATGCCCAACCACATAACGAGCCTCAAAATATTCCTGACCTTTAAAAATTCCCTCCAACCATAGGCAGCATCTGCACCGCAATCTACAGTTCTAACACTATCCTCAGCATGAAAAAGTGATCATGATATAAGATTCATCTGATTACTTTGTTTCCTAAGGTGATATTGTTTGTCCCTTCATGGCCGATCAGAGAGGAAATGTCTCTTTCGGATAGAGGGATAATCGCGCCAGTCAAATCCGGTGCTTTTCATTGTGATAATGTTCCCAAGCACCGCCAACCATATAAATGCTCCTAGGAGTCAATGTCGATATAATTTACTATTCAATTTGAGTTGTTTGGTAATGCAGGCGCAAACGAACTTACCACTGTGGAGTCCTTGGAATATGACTTGGCTACGATACAAGACGCAACAAATGATTTCTCTCCCGAGAACAAGTTGGGTGAAGGTGGATTTGGTGAAGTTTTCCTGGTATGTGTTACATAAGGTAGAAACAATCAAGAATGCTTTACACATGAATTGAACATATTGATGTCAAAGAAAAAGAAACATGCACGACCTTTTCTATTTAGCTTTTATGAAGTTATAATAAAGAATTAAACGATAAATTCAAAACACTTTAGGGTAGACTTCCTAATGGACAACAGATCGCGGTGAAGAGGTTGTCTCAAAGCTCGAGACAAGGTGATGAAGAATTCAAGAATGAAGTTCTCTTAGTTGCCAAGCTCCAACACAGAAACCTTGTATGACTGCTGGGATTTTGCTTGGAGAGAGATGAAAAGCTACTTGCCTACGAGTTTGTGCCAAATAAAAGCCTTGATCACGTCCTATTTGGTATGTTGCAGTTTAACCCTTTTATGTACGCTCATTGAAATCAAACTTTCCTGCATTTACTAGCCTTGGAAACCTTAAAATTAGAAGGGTTTTCTTCTTTCAACTGTTCATAGTTTTCTTTTAAGCTACCCTTGATGAATGAGAACAAAAATATTTCAGTACTTTGTGATCAACTTCACCTATGACTTTGGTTGCAACGATGCAGATCCTGATAAACGAAGACAATTTGATTGGCCATCACATTATAAAATAATATCTGGGATTGCTTGAGGAATACTTTATCTACATGAAGATTCTTGCCTACGAATCATCCATCGTGACCTAAAATGTGGCAATATCTTGTTAGACAGTGAAATGAACCCAAAGATTTCGGATTTTGGCCTGGCAAGAATTTTTGGAGTCGATCAAACTCAGGCTAACACAAATAAAATTGTGGGGACTGTGTAAGTCTTAGTTTTGAATTGATGACTTTGTAATTGGATGCTAGAGATCTAAGGATGCTCATTGATCTGCATCTAAATATGCAATATATATATATATATATATATATATATATATATATATATGGCTAATGTTTGAATTTGCAGTGATTATATGTCTCCAGAATATGCAATGCATGGAAAGTTCTCAGTGAAGTCTGATGTTTATAGTTTCGGCATACTACTTTTAGAGATCATTTGTGGCAAGAAAAATAACTGCTATCAACAATTGGACGGGGGTGAATATCTTGCCAGCCATGTAAGTTTCTTTGTGCTGCTACGACAAATGTTTACACCGCACTCTTTGTAATTTTGGTAAAGTGAAATTGAAATTTCTTTGTAAGAATTTAGTCCTTTCACCTACAGAAGTACTTATGATTATCATTATGTTTCAGGGTCATATATTGTTTTTTGCAAGATTCAGATGTCTTGCATAATGAGCCATTGAATTAATGCTGCAATTTCGTGAAGATCTTCCGTAATTATTGTTGCAGGTGTGGAATCAATGGAAAGACGACACGCCCTTGAAAGTGTTGGACTCAGCAATCATGGATTCATATTCAAGAGATCAAGTGCTTCGATGCCTACACATTGGCTTACTATGCATTCAGGAAGATCCAGATATTAGACCCACCATGGCAACCATAGTTCTCATGCTCAGCAGCAATTCCTTTAACCCACCATCGCCTCGGCATCCAACCTTCTTTGTCCGAAGTCAATCACGGGGACTGAGCATCCCAATGGAAGAGCTTGAATCATCCCAATCCACCAATGGGACTCTGCCTTCGTTGACTAATGATATGTCGGTTACTGAATTGTACCCTCGGTGAATGGCGGTGTGAGCGAAACCTTTCGTCGTTGATGGTCTCACAATGAGATTGCTTGGCCTTCCGCCAAGTTTATTTACTTGCATTAAACAAAAATCTATGTAAGTGGAGAATAAGCTTTTAAATCCAAGCGTTTGGAGTCTTTGTGCTCTTTGTCAATAGTCTAGGTTGAGACAAAATTTATCTATTTGTACTGTCTGTTAGAGAATCTCTTAGTGTTGTTTCGAAGTTGACAAAACACAGCTTTATTTGCAAGTGTTATATGCTGAAGAAGACAGACTATACATAAATTTTGTATCGTCTAGACAATGTCAGAACGTGCATCGTTTGGATAGGTTATTTGCATAGTTTGGGAAGACATCAGGACACGCACCGTCTGTATCTACATTGTCTGGAAGATGTGAAACTAAGCTGTGTCTTCGATCTTCTAAAATATATGTTGGATATTTTATATCAATAATCTCATTCAAAAATAAGAAGTATATTTGCTTAAAGAATCATCCTCAAAGAGAGATATACTTGGACAGTTTATTAGCTTGATTCTCCGGTCATACATCTGGTTATTTATGAAAATTATTGATCGACTGGAAGGCAAGTATTTTGAGTAAGTACTCATTCTTGGAAACTGAAAATCCTAATTGTATGAGCGATTAGGATTGGCAATCTCTCTTCCCAGTTTCTAAAAACAGCTCAAGATCCCCTCTTTGATTTCAACCAACGGTATGATTGGAAGAACTTCTCCGGTAAGTGCCAATGGTTAAAAAGGCCAGAGGAAGTATTAAAGGGAATGGTCTCTAGGTGTGAAAGGTGTCGAGAACATAAGAGAAATTTCCATAGTCTAAAGCTAGTCACTCTACTTGTCCTTGTGCACATACTCTAATCAAAAGAGAAATACTGCAGTTTGGTGAGAGTAGTGAACTCTTCTTAGAGAACTTTGTTCTTGATCTTGTAACTCTTTTGAAACTTAGTGAATTCCAGCCGATAGGCAGACCGAGAGTGGATGTAGGCTTCATCAAAGCTGAACCACTATAACTGATGTGTTTGATTCTCTTCCTTAACTCTCTGTTCTTACCTTCAGTCATGTACGCTCCCAACACTCTGATGAAGGATCATTTAGAAGTTCTTGGATTATATCGCCTTTATTTCTTACACTTACATTATCATGTCGATTTGAATCTTGGTAAAGTTACTAATGCTAATACTGTGAAGATTGGAGGATCCTCATTTAGTATTGACCACGCACAAAAATCAATTTTTTTTTCCAGAGAGGGAAGATCTATTCGGTAAATGAATGCACCTCTTATCTCATTCTCTAATCTTTGAGCTGGAACCGAGCCCCGATTCCTAAGCATTCTGTCAGGAGTAGCATGCTCCAAGCACCGGCTACAATCATAAACTGGGAGGGCACCACTTCAGGCAGCATGACCACAGCAGTGTATATGGAAAGTCGGGTTGTGTCCATGATAGCTATACTCAGATCTGTGGCCCCCTTAGAACAGGGTATTCGAAACCTGCCCACGAGTACTCAGTCATTTCATGCCAATGCGGCAACAGAGTAACATAGTGTAAAAATATTTCTTTACGTCCTTTTCCATGCGCGTCCATGATAGTTCACTTTCCTAAGTCAATTGACGTTATAAATATTTCCACTGCCATCAGGAGGCGACTAACCATAAAAAAATGTTCAGGAATTTTACATGCAGATCACTTATATACACGTAAATGCACTACATGACGTGGCGGTAATGCC
This sequence comes from Melaleuca alternifolia, assembly GCA_019926035.1. NCBI lineage: Eukaryota > Viridiplantae > Streptophyta > Magnoliopsida > Myrtales > Myrtaceae > Melaleuca > Melaleuca alternifolia. Next base: position 2,725,199 of record JAGKPW010002174.1, read on the forward strand.
TCTGTCTATCGAGATTATGGCCGTGGCCTACGGTGAGTTGAGCTAGGTCAACAAGCTCCTCTATGAACGGCAAGTGCTCAAATGATTCTAGTGTTGGGTGGCAAGATGGGATGGGGAGGGAGGGAGAGTGCGAAATATTAGGCCGATGACCGAACAAATCTTAAAAGGAATGAAGATGCACTAATGTTTCATAGGCTCCAACAGCCTATGAATGGTTGACGTACATGGTAATTTATAATTCCTTGAACTCAGTTCATGGGAAGCCATTTTCATATCCGAGTCTTAAAATGACCCAACAAATCTTAAAATGAATGAAGATGCACTAATGTTTCATAGGCTCCAACAGCCTATGAATGGTTGACGTACGTGGTAATTTATAATTCCATGAACTCAGTTCATGGGAAGTGATTTTCATATCCGAGTCTCTCGCGTAGTGCCTTCTCAATTGGATCTGATACGTTTCCACACATAAAATCAAGGAAAGTTGAAATAGTTTCTAGTGCGACGACTGCGTATAATCCTAACTCGTCGTCGTCGCTCGACTGGATGATTATGGTGGGTCCGCCTCATAATTCAGAGTTCGAAGGGTCACAACGAGCTCTCTGTCGCCATCGTTGCCATCGTCGTCACGCGACTCCTCCGACTTTTGTTGGTCAAGTCTCCCACCCAACAAGAGAATGCCACCCAGGCAATTGACCGAGTCAATGCCCCTTGGACGTGGACAAAAGTGTACGTGTTTGATGGCCTAATTAACAGCCATTTATCCAAGATTTTTTCGGTCAATCCAATAAGGTGTGAGCATAGAGCAACATCCCATGTGGATGGCTTTAGCTTTCATATAGACGACACATTTTGCGTCCTAGATTTCATAAAGTATCGTTCTATCTTCCAAATTTTCTCCATCGATGAACTCAGCACAGTTAACATAAAATCTTAGAGCCCCATCGGCCCATCTTTCCACAAGCTCGCCTCTCTATCACAAAGGGAGGAGGATAGTGACATTACCCTCGGAAATGAGGAAGAAGCGACGGAAAAAATAAAATAGAAAATAAAAGGAAAAGAAGAAGAAAAAGGGATAATTGAGAAAGATAAGTTCAGATAATTCCTCTTTATGTTAACATGTCAGCTTCTCAAGGTAGCAAACTCAAAATGTCAATTTACACTCATCAGAAAAAGAAAAGAAAATATTGTCAATTTTCTCTAATTTCAGAGAATCTCCATCCGTAATAAAATTTAGTTGGGCGTGAAGTTTATGCAATTAGAAAATCTAGAGAGATGCCCACACAAACACAAGCATATGTCTATGACTATATTTGTTACATAAATCTAAATATGTGTCAATATGGGATAATTGTCCAAAAAGTCCAAAACATATTGTATTTTTACAAATTCAGTCCTAAACCTTTTTAATTGGCCAATTTAATCCTAAACCTTTTAGAAATTTGCCATTTCATTTTCTTCGTTGAGTGTGTTCCTCCCTCGAGTGGGGAAAAAGAAAATTTAAAAGTTGATTGGAGATTAAAATGTCTGAGTTGCTTATGGAAAAATAGAAGAGAGGAGTAAAGCGACTTGGACTGTGATGGAGAAGAAAGACAGGTATGACTTGACTCTGCACTGGATAGGATGGTGGAACAGGAAGGCCCACGTCTCGGGTTCATAGAATTTGTCCGTCTGGTGGTGCGCGAGAAAGATGAAGGTCATGGAACGCGGTCGGAATCCTAGAAAGAGGATCAACTTGCTGTGCAAAAGTGCTGCTGAACCGGAGTAAACACGAAGGGTCTGGAAACGAACGCATCCATCACGAAGTCACAGAAGACTTTTCGATGGAGTCGTGACGTGCAAGTACATGGAACGTGCAAAATGGACAAAACTTACGGGGGACGACAATTAAAACACTGTTGTCCCTAAAGTTCTGTGCCCATCTCGCCATAGACGATGCAATCTTCAATCCGATCATGAAGTCTTGCTTCGCCCTCTCCCTCTCCCTCTCCCTCTCCTTCTTCTTCATCAAAACTTTTAGTATTGAAGCTGCACCCAATTATCTGCGTCATAATTGCACAGACACCCCCCTCTTCACTCCCACCTCTGCCTACCTGTCCAATCTCAACACACTTCTCTCTTCCCTCTCCTCCGTTGCCACCTTTAGTACCGGCGGCTTCGCCAACGCCACCACCGGCCAAAGCCCTCCTGACAAGGCCTATGGGCTCTTCCTCTGCCGTGGCGACCTCAACACCACCACATGCAACGACTGTATGGCCACTGGAAAACGGGAGATCCTCCAAAGATGCCCCAACCAACGAGTCTCTTTGATCTGGTACGACGAGTGCATGTTGAGGTACTCAAACCAGCCCATCTCCTCGATCATGGAAGTGGAGCCTAATCTTGTGATGTATAATACTGGGAACATCAGTGAGCCAAAGCAGTTCGTGCAAGTACTCAGAGAGACCATCGAAGACGTCGCCTCGAGGGCTTCCAGCGGCGATTCGGTGAAGAAATTCGCCGTCGCGGATGAAGTCGTAATGAGCTCTGGGACGCTGTACGCTCTCGCACAGTGCACGCCAGACTTGACGAAGAGGGACTGTAACACGTGCCTCCAGTCGGTGATTCCGAATCTTCCCGAGGGGCAGGTAGGAGGGAGGATATTAACTCCTAGCTGCATCGTGAGGTTCGCGTTGTCCCGCTTTTATTACAATGCCCCCCCGGCGGTGGTCCCGCTCGCTCCTCCGGCGACAACACTTGATCAGCCGCCCCCATTTACTCCTCCGATCACCACAACAGACGGTACGGAACTTTTCTTTGCGCCTCTTCCACTTTTAGGCCACCTTTGGTGTAAAAAATCGGTTCAGGAATTCTACTAGACTAGGAATTCTCATTCCAAAAAGGATACACAAACTTCTACTTGCCTTGGCCCACTTTCACAGAAAACAGCATTTTTTTCTCTCCTTAGTATGTCGACGAAAGCCCCTTTAACATTTTCCAGCGTTCGAGTCTATGATTTGTTCTGTTTGTCCGAGGTTTTTTTTTTTTTTTTTTTGGGATGGGGACAGACAAGGGACGAGTCTTTTAACTTTTGAAACATAATATCAAGAATGTAATCAATTTCAAGCTGAGTCTAATGATTCCTGGTCTGCTCTTAACCTGGTGCACCAAAGAGTTGCCGATGGCCTTGTCAGCCGTTAGTCGATTGTTGGATCGCGTGCCTTGTCAGCCGTCTGATCTGAAGCATGTCGATGTTGATCATCGGATCTGAGCACGGAAAACCGGCCTTGATTTTGCCAACGCACGATAGTCTCGGCCTCAACTTTAGGTTCGCTATATGCTTTCAGAAAGGGAAAACATTCTAATGAAAATAACTGGGTGGTTGGAAGTCATGCTGATTTTGGAAATGGTGGGACTGTATGCACACTTTTTTTTTAATCTTTTTTTAAAACCAAATAGAAAATATCACCATTAATAGTTTACATATTTGCACTGTTTCCTTCAATTTAGTTAATTTCCTATTAAGGATTTATTTCAAATCTAAATTGATTATCATTTAAAAATTATAAACTAATCTCCTCTTCATCAATACTTTTGTTATAACCTACCCATTCTTGTTACTTTTACCTCAAAGAGTCACTTTCGTGGTGCCTTTTTTCTCATATGTTATTTGATTAGTCTAAAATAGTATCAAGTCTCTACCTACTATATCAAAGAATTAGTGCTTAGTTTGGTATCGGTGAGATAATCTTATCATGAGCATTTAAAATGGTATAGGAATATCTAAACATGCACTAAAAACAGTGACATATATGCATGTGGAGAGACCGAGTTATTTCTTACATAAACACTTCATTAATGACAATAATTTTTGTTAAACTAAATCGACTACCATTTAATGGTCATTTTTTAGAATCTTAATTTATGCAACGGTTTGATTGTAATTCAATTTCATCTTTTAAATTCTTGCATTGGGGATTGTAATCGTGGTTTTATTTTGGCAAATCTTTAATGAGGACATTTTTCCATTATTGTTTCATTCAATCATATCATTGTGCATGTGTAGAAGACTGATCCGGAACACCTAGCCCTAATGGCAGGTGATCGGATCCATTAAACCTCAAGGGCCGTCTGGAATCGGACAACCCCCATAAATAAGGGGGCTTTGTTCTTTTTATTTTTGGGCTTCCCCTAGATCGAATGGCTGGGGGAAGCCTTGTGCACCCCTGCCCATGTGCTAGGATTCATTTTGATAGAAGACGACCGACAAAATAGAGTTTGATACATACATACATGACCATTATGAAAAATACAAAAAAAAACATTGGGCTTTGCTAATAGAAAGTCGTTTATGCTCAAAATTTCCCAGATTCTATAATGGTAATACCCACTTATTAGAGATTAAAATTTGGAAACACGTGACATGAGCCTAGAATTTACATGGGAATACTCATTTTATGTTTTGTACGTTGAAATAGGAAAACTAACGAAAGAACAAGAAGGTATGTGAATGAATTTGGGGTTCACTACTTTGGCTTTCAATTTGAGGGTTAAGAGTTATTTTGTCCATATAGTGAAGATAAGGTGGATTTAATTATCTAAGGAGAGTGAATAACCAAGTCCTTCTAGAAATTAGCCTCGAATTGGAAGAATCATTTACGTATATTATTATTTTTTGCGATAATTCACAGTTTACAATGATAAAGCCATTTATGGAAAGTAATTTTATCCTTTCATTATTTCATGGCATTAGTTTGATGAAAGAATCAAACAAATGATTGAATTCAGGCTTCAATTCACATTGGGGCCAAGAAAGGAATGATGAAACCCTTTACAATTTCATTTCCATTTCCATTCCTTTGCATCCCATCCTCAATTCCCTATACCGAATGTTCTATTTATTGTTTTATCAAAGATAGGAATTTGGAGATATTATTCATATTGATAGTTGAAAGGCCAACATTAATCTTGTGGCTGCTATATCCACTCCATTTTGACTAGGGAGCTCCTTTTTTTCTACCTGCCTCTTTCATCAGTTCCGCAATATAAATCTTACCATCACCCCCAATGACTAATCATTTTATCATTCATCTTTTATCAGGTTGTTAATATTTAGCCATTGTCTCATCTTTGGAATCCTGAAAATTACATGGAAGATTGCAGAATTTTATTTATCACAGATTATGAATACACAATTAATTGCACATATTTCTTTCAATTTTTTTTTTCAAAAAATATTTTGAGGGTTTTGAGAAAAATTATATTTCTAAATTAAAAGTCAAGTCTCAATCTCACCAATCTTGACCTAGTGGGATTTTTCCGGAATATAATTTGTAGGTTTTCATAGTTAAAGATCAATTGTTTGGTTATCCTTTGAGCTGCTCACATTTTTTTTTTCACGAATAGCAATTGACACTCAAGTTATACCTTCACTACTTTCAAACTCAAATTACATTATTTCATAAGAAACTTTTGAGCATTTCTTAAAGTTTTAATCCACTTGTTACCAGATTAAATCTCAAATCAATATTAATTACCTGAAATCAAAGCCCATTTGGCTGAGTTTAATGAACTCATCATGCTTAAAAAAAGTCAATGAAGCCTTTTCCAATGAGAAATATGGCATGCTGCTATTGGCATCTTTACTGGATTTTTTTTTAATACAGAATTTCACTAATACTCTACTAACGGGGTGAACTGTGATCTTTAGAGAGTGACGAAAGAAGTTGCAAAAAGATAACCAGTCACATAATATGACGGAAGTTTTGGTTATCCAAGGTAGAGAAGAACATAAAGAGTCTGAAAGCAGTAGATATAACAACTGTTCTAAATAAAGACCCGATGTCCTGAGTCATTGGTATTATCATTGCAATAAGGTAAGGCACTACAAGAGAGACTGTCCAAAATACAAGAGTAAAGGAGTTAAGGTGGTATTGCTGGTGCAAGATCGTTACAATAAAAGATGATAGTTCCAGGGATCAAACAGCCTACATTTTTCTCTTAGATCTGCTTTTCCTTCGACTTAATCTTTTAGGTGATCAAACACCAGTTGTTCGTCATTTAATGAGTGATCAAGCACGAGTTGTTTGTCATCGAAATTTTTCTTCTTAATATTTTGATTTACCACTTTAGCCCCATCATTTTACCAAAAAACGACATTACAAATGCCTAAATTCCAATTGAAGTTTAGAATTTCTCGTTTAAGGTTCTCTATCCAGATGTGACAAGGCCCCTTGTATCGGTTCTAGGTCATGTTTCCACCTAGCGTAGAACATCTATATATTGATCACGCTCTCATCTAATTTTCTTCTTCAATTGTTTGGGAATTGTCTTATATATGTAATGGTGTGTGTGCAGGGAACATCGCCATTACCGTTCCTGTTGGACTTGTTATGGTACTTCTCATTCTCATTTGATTGGTCCGAAGAAAAGAAAAGAAGGCGCCTGAAGTCGTCAAAGAAAAAAGTGGTAAATTTACTATTTGCCCTTATTTTCCCTTAAAATATCTAGGTCACATGATTAAGTATACCTTGAAATTTCTATTCTTTTTTTCCAGCAAGGAATCAGACATATTAATGATAAAAATTAAGAGCAAATTTGATGAAACAACTCCATAAAAATTTGACAAAAGAAGAAAGAAAAAAGCTCCATAAAATTAATCTGAGCTACTGCAGCAATGGCATGTTGCCTGAACATTTCATAAAGCTACAGTATCCCCCCTTTTCATAATTTAAACTAAGTCAAACAAGTGGAGCTAATCCGTATTGCAATCTTAAAAAACGTTGTATTTGTATTTGTCAATGCCTATCAATAGTTTTTTTAATCAAACTTATAACTAGAAACCAACGTATATCGGATATTATAAACAATTGATTGACAACTATTATCAACTTTTATTAGTGATATAATAGATTAAGAGTATATGACTCAAAAGAATATAATTTTAATAGCCACTCTACAGTTCAAAGAAGAACAAAATCATACACTACTCTCCTTATAGTATACTCCCCGCAATAACCAATTAGGATGCCATGAGTCATGCCAGGGTGATATAGATTCACCAATGCCCCGCCACATAACGAGCTTGAAAATATTCCTGACCTTTAAAAATTCCCTCCAACCATAGGTAGCATCTGCACCGCAATCAACAGTTCTAACACTATCCTCAGCATGAAAAAGTGATCATGATACAAGATTCATCTGATTACTTTGGTCGCTTTTGTATTGATGATATTGTTTTCCCCCCCTTCATGACCGATCAAGAGAGGAGAGATCTCTTTTGGATAGAGGGATAACCGTGACAGTCAAATTTGGTGCTTTTCATTGTGATATTGTTCCCAAGCACTGCCAACCGTATAAATGCCCCTAGGAGATAATGTCCATGTTATTTGATATTCAAATATTGTTTGGTAATGTAGGCGCAAACAAACTTACCGTCATGGAGTCATTGGAATATGACTTGGCTACAATAAAAGAGGCGACAAATTATTTCTCTCCTAAGAACAAGTTGGGTGAAGGTGGATTTGGTGAAGTTTTCCTGGTATGTGTTACATAAGTTAGAAACAATCAAGAATGCTTTACACATGAATTGAACATATTGTGTCAAGTAAAAAGAAACATGCACGGCCTTTTCTATGTTAGCTTTTATGAAGTTATGATAAGGAATTAAACGATCAATTTAAAACACTGCAGGGTAGACTTCCTAATGGACAACAAATCGCGGTGAAGAGGCTGTCTCAAAGCTCAAGACAGGGTGATGAAGAATTCAAGAATGAAGTTCTCTTAGTTGCCAAGCTTCAACACAGAAACCTTGTACAGCTACTAGGATTTTGCTTGGAGGGAGATGAAAAGCTACTCGCCTATGAGTTTGTGCCAAATAAAAGCCTTGATTACTTCTTATTCGGTATGTTGCAGTTAAACTGTCTAATGTGAAAGATGTATAGTTTGCTAGAAATAAACTATTATCAAGATCTGACCATCTATGGAAACCTTGAAATTAAGAGGTTTTTGTTCTACAAACTAATTATATTTTTTTAAGCTACATTTGATGAGTGAGAATAAATATATTTTAGTATTGTGTGATGTGCTTCACCTTGAGTTTTTCAATAGGTGCCACATCCTAGCACATTAATGAATTTTGGTGCAATGATACAGACCCCGAAAAAAGGGAACAATTGGATTGGCCGTTGCGTTATAAAATAGTAAATGGGATCGCTCGAGGAATGCTCTATCTACATGAAGATTCTCGTCTTCGGATCATTCATCGTGACCTTAAATGTAGTAATATCTTGTTAGACAGTGAAATGAACCCGAAGATTTCGGATTTTGGCACGGCAAGGACTTTTGGAGTCGATCAAACTCATGCTAGCACAAGTAAAATCGTGGGGACTTTGTTAGTCTTAGTTTTTGCATAGATGGTTTTGTGAATGTTGGACATGCTCAATTTATCATTCAAGGATCCTCTGAATCTAAATATGCAATATACATATGGCTAATGTTTCTTTTTGCAGAGGTTACATGCCACCAGAATATGCAAGGTGTGGAAAGTTCTCTGTGAAATCTGATGTGTATAGCTTTGGCATACTACTTCTAGAGATCATTTGTGGGAAGAGGAATAACTTTTACCACCAGCTCAACGGGGGTGAATATCTTGCTAGTTATGTGAGTTTTACCTTGCTACTGCACAAAGGAATTCCAATTTTGAAATTGAAATTACTTTGCAAAAACTTAGTTCTCTTAGCTATAGAAACACTTGCTGCTTATAAGCTTTTCCTAGGTCATTTATGTTACTTCACAAGATTCAAATATCTTGTGTAATGAGTTTTCGGATTAATGCAACAATTCTGTGAAGATTTTTCGGACTATTCTCGTAGGCGTGGAATCAATGGAGAGATGACACGCCCTTGGAAGTGTTGGACCCGTCTATCATGGATTCACATTCAAGGGATCAAGTGCTTCGATGCTTGCACATTTGCTTACTATGCATTCAGGAAGATCTGGTTCTTAGACCCACCATGGCAACTGTAGTTCTCATGCTCAGCCACAATTACTTTAACCTACCATCGCCTCAGCATCCAGCCTTCTTTGTCCAAAGTGGATTGCAGCCACAGAGGTCTAAGCCTTCGTCAACCAATGGCATGTCAGTCACCGAATTGTACCCTCGGTAAATGGTGGTGCCCCTAGAATCCTTCTTCATGGATGGTGTCACAGTGAGATTGCTTGGCTTTTCACCATGATTTTTTGTGAACCATACACAAAAAATGCAATTACTTGGAGAATAACCTGTTAAGCGCACAAATGGGGTCGTGTGCATTTAAAAAAGACTACACATGCTATCCATTATAGATATTATGATCCTTCCAAGTTTTGTTATGTGAGGCTAAATCATTCATCGATCCATTGCAATTTGGTGCATTATGTACATTATTGTGCTTCTATAAGGCTCAATACTACCTCTCTTATCTAGACTGAATAATTAAACTGGAGTTTTTGATAACTGACCCACTAGACTACAATTTTCTTCACTTGTGAAGTTAGTTGGACTTCGATGTTGTTATAAATATACGTCTAGGTTGCAGGTGCTCCACCCCTGATAAGCTTTCTCTAGGGAGCTTATCAACATGGGTTGGGTTTGTAGGCCCTTATTAAAGAATGCAAATCTCGTATGGATCTGTTGGAGAATCTTCATAAATCTGCTTTGAGATTGTTGGACTTAACAATTCAAAATGACATCAATACACTTGGACAATATATATATATATATATATATATAATAGAAGGATACAATAACATAAAGGAAAGGAACTAGAATATGAAAATCAAGGCCTATGTTCGACACAGTTTCCTTAAAATAGATTTGACCCCTCCAGTACACATGAGGCTCTGTAAGCAAATTCTTTGTCTCCTCGACACATGAGGCTTCGTAAACAGATTCTTTGTCTCTTCTAGTACACGTGAGGCTGCGTGATGTCTGTCTCCCATGATGCAACGGTTTGTAACAATGAAGAATAACACTTCGAAGCTTTTGGTGAACTTGAGCAATGTCAACACTAAACACTCTCGAAAAAATAGTGCAATGCATCTCTTTTGAAGACAATGTAATGTATAAATAATTTCAAAAAAATAGTGTGCCTGGGCAAGAAAGATATGAAAGAGTTTTTAAAATTAAATGGGGAAGTGTTTCGAAAGTGAATCTACCATTACCGAATTAAATCAGCCGTTTCAGAATTAATTTTCGATTAAATCAACCGGTACAAATTTAATTGTTGAATAAAACAGCCGTTACGACTTAATTGTTAATTAAATCAACCCTTACAATTTAAATCCGTAACTTGTCGTTACGAATGGTGGATTAAATTCATCATTAAAGTAGAGTCTAACGATTTCCAAACTTTATTGCTGAGTCTGATGGTCTCCAAACTTTTTCACTTGAGTCTGACCATCTCTAGACTTTGACGTCTGATTATAGCCGTCTCCAAACTTTAACTTCTCAATCTAACCATCTCTAGACTTTGACTCCTGAGTTTGGCGTCAACTTTAAAACACTCCCGCCATCATAATAAGACAATTAACCCGCCATTACAAAATATTTAACAGTTTTGAGTTGAAAAATGTTAACTCATAAGACAAAAGGTGGCTTGTCCTGAAGCCCGCTTTTCAAAGTTGCATTCATGTACGCTAGTCGCACGCTTGCGCCCAAGTTCTAATTCGTAAGAGAATCAGATTTACACCCTCCATGAGCCTACGCATGAGGCATAGTGTTTGTGCTGTTAAAGTTACCACTTTAAAGGAGTGTAATCATTTATAAAGTACTCTAAAGTCTTATTGCTTTCCTATGTGGGACTAGAAACAACTAAAGTTATCTTTTTTATATACTCCTTCATGCCTTCTTGACCGTTGGTACATTCCAAATGAGTTCTTCTAATCTACCTGTTGGACAGAATCAATCAGGAGATCTCGAGCCATTTTAGTAATCATGATAAGAGTCCAAGAATCCTAATCGCCCATATAATCAGAATCTTCAATTTCCATAGATGAATACTTGCTCAAAATACTTGTCTTTCAATTGATCAATTAGTCCATAAATATAAAGATAATCAACTTGAAAACCAAACCAATAAGCTGTCCAAATTGTCAGTTAATTTCACCTATGAAGGTGACTTCTCATTCTGATATTCTGATCGAGAAAGGTTGCAAAAACAGCTAACATCTAATAGTCAATATACATTACAGACGGTGCTCAATCCGACACCTTTCAGACAATACCTGAAGATCCATCCAGACAATGCCAAAACTTGATAACATCAGACTATGTATAGTCTGACTCCTTCAGAATATTTGGCATTTTGGCATCTCTAGACTAGGGCTAAGATGAGTTTTGTCAACTTCAAACAAAAAAATAATTTCCTCTAGCACAAGATTCATCTGATTACTTTGTTCCCTACAGTATTGATGATATTGTTTTTTCCCCTTCATGACCAATCAAGAGAGGAAAGATCTCTTATGGATAGAGGGATAATTGTGCCAGTCAAATCCGATGTTTTTCATTGTGATAATGTTCCCAGCCGACCGTATAAATGCCCCTAGGAGTCAATGTCCATGTAATTTGATATTCAAATTGAGTTGTTTGGTAATGCAGGCACAAACGAAGTTACCACCGTGGAGTCCTTGGAATATGACTTCACTATGATACATGACGCAACAAATGATTTCTCTAAAGAAAAACAGAGAATTGAGTCAATGAAACCTTATCTTTCATTGATATAATGTAACTATATAGAGAGATGTTCTCATGTAACTACAATGGAAATTAAAGATAAGAATTCTATTTATATGGATTTAAGTAAAAGACAAATTAAAAGGATCTTAAAATAATCAACCCGCGAATACTTTGCTTGATTTGTTATCTTTATGTTGATATGTATAAAATTCTATATTGCAATTCTTATGATTTCTTCCCTTTTGACTTGTATCCTTTTGATTTGTTACTTCAATACTCCCCTTCAAACTGGTCAATGGGGAAAACCAGAGACCGAGTTTCCTTTGTAAACCAACAAACTTATCTCGAGTCAATGGTTTGGTGAAGATATCTGCAATTTGTGAGGAAGATGGAACATAGCGAGTCACAATTGAACCAAGAGCAACCTTTTATCGAACAAAATGATAATCGATCTCAATATTTGTTCTTCGAGCATGAAAGACCGGATTAGTTGTGAGGTGTAGTGTTGACGTGTTGTTAGAGAAAAGCAACGAATGATGATGTTGGTAGATTCCAATATCACGTAATACGTATGAAATCCAAGTGAGTTTAGTAGCTGCGGAAGCAAGAGCTCGATATTCAGCTTCAGCTGTGGAGTGGGCCACTGTAATCTGTTTCTTGGCACACCGTGAAATACGCTTTGAGCTGAGAAAAGTACAATATCCAGTGGTAGAACGTCGGGTAAGTTTGCACCTAGCCTAGTCTACATCGGCAAAGCTAAATAAATGGAGAGAACTGCGAGACAGAATATGAAGCCCAAGGTGAAAGTGCCACAAACATATCGCATAATATGTTTTACCATTTGATAGTGGGCAACAGTTGGGGCATGCATATGTTGGCAAACTATGTTAACTACAAGCGAGATATCTGGACGAGTGAGAGAAAGATACTAAAGAGCGCCTACAATGCTTCAAAAATGGGATGGATCAGCGTAAGACTTATCACCATATTTGAGTGGTGGTGGCTTGGCAACTATTGGAGTAGCAATCGCCTTACATTGCATCATTCATGCTCAATGTAGAAGATTCGAGGCATATTTTTGTTGTGAGAGAAAGAGTCCATTAGCGGAGTGATTGACTTCAATACCCAAGAAATAATGAAGAGTCCCAAGATCTTTCATGGAGAACACTTGACCAAGTGCCTGCACAAGATGGTCCAATAGTTTCGGAGAATCACTAGTGACAATTATGTCATCCACGTAGAGTAATAGAATAATAATATGACCACTATGACAATAAACAAATAATGATAGATCAGCAATGCTACAGAAGAATCCATACTCGAAAAGAAAATCACTAAACTTGTCAAACCATGCTTGAGGAGCTTGTTTGAGGCCATATAGTGCACGTCAAAGTAAGCAGACATGGTCAAGATGAAGAGAATCATGGAAACCTGGTGGTTGTTCCATATAGACAGGAACATCAAGATCGCCATGTAAGAATGCGTTCTTAAAATCTAGCTGGCAAATTGCCCAATTATGAATAGTAGAAACAAATAAGACAATGCGAATTGTGGCCTGTTTGACTACCGAACTACAAGTTTTGAGGAAGTCAACACCTTCCTCTTGATGAAAGCCTTTTGCAACCAATCGAGCTTTTAATCGATCAAGTGAACCATATCAGCATGCAACTTTGTCTTATACACCCATTTACATCCGACTACATTCATCGAAGGCTTACGGGGAACAATTTCCCATTTTTTATTGACTGCGAGGGCATCCAACTCTTCAAGCATAGCAACTTTCCAACTAGGGTGATTCAAGGTTGAATGGATAGTGCGTAGCTCGAAAGGGATAGATGATATTGCTATATTAGCATACCTGGTGTTTGGTTTTAAGATGCTTGCCTTCAAACATGTAATCATAGGATGTACAGAGGATGTGGAAGCTTCATATTGAGATTGAGGTAAAGACTCACTTCCTGATGGTTGTGGCACACAATTAGAAAGAGACTTAGATGAAGCATTTGAGTCTAGTTTTATTTCAGCAAACAGACATGCTTGTTCACTCGCAGAGTTGAAGGAACAACCATTTTGACCAACTTCTAGAATAGGTTGGGCCATATTACAATGATCATAAGAAGCCTTTGATAAAGTTGAATTTCATTGCAATATCTCCTCCTCCATCATAGTAGTAACCTGTGAAGAAGATGCAAAAGGAAAACTGTGGTAGACTGAAATTTTGACAAGGACACCTTGAAATTTAGTCACGTGTCAATAGAGATTATGGAATTTGCTTATTATTAGGCATGAGATCGCACTTAGTAACGACATGTCCGAGATTTCGGAAGTTGCGGAATGAAAATTCGTGGAGAAATTTCGATTAAGGAAATTATTCTCAAAATGAATTGTGATGGTAACATAGAATTACCGTTTGTTAAAGGCCAAATTCAACTAGCAATTTGGTTAATTCGGCCACCTTGCCAAGGTTAAAGTGAAGACTATACGATTACAAGCTCTATGTTGATTACTCAATGAAAGAGACGTGGAATTGGAGAATGAAGGAAAGACCGACCAAGCTTGAAGAGTAAGTTTCCTTCATCTCCTTAGGCGCCACTTGGAATTGAAAGAAGGGACAAGTGGTCTAACTGTTTTGACAAGTGTTTAGTGCATGAAGGAGAAGTGTCATTCTTCTTACATGCCACTTGGGAGATGGACAAGTGGCAAAGTGCATGCATGGAAATGAAGTGTAAAAGAGTAAGATTACCCATTCACTTTCCCATTTCCTCGCACAGCCACCATCATGCCCATCATCTTCCCCATTTCTGTTTCCTTCGTGAAGTTGAGTTGCAAGAGAGAATCAGTCAGAGCATAGTCGACAGCCGGGAAGCCGCAAATCGCTTGCGCTCTCGCTGACCGAATCTGTGTGTAAGGCAAATAAGGTCGCAGATGCTCTTAGTCAAAAATCAACGGTAGCATTGGCCAACTTGAGAGTGTACAAATGGAAAATGCTTAATGAGATAGTCAATACGCTATCTACTCTCCACATGGAATCAGAGATGGTATCTAGAATTAAGGGAAAGCAGCAACTCGACCCAGAGATCACTAAGATTCGTGACAAAATTAAGAAAGGTAATAACAAGGAGTTAATCGAAGCAGAAGATTGTACCATTAGATTTCGAGGACGTCTTTGGGTACCTAATGATGAACATCTAAGAAAGAAAATCTTAGCAGAGGCACATCATAGTGATTATAGTATTCACCTAAGAAGTACAAAGATGTACCATGACTTACAACGATAGTATTGGTAGAATGAAATGAAGAAGGACATTGCCCAGTATGTGGCACAGTGCCTTATTTGTCAACAACTAAAAGCTGAGCATCAAAAGCCAGGAGGATTATTAAGACCTCTAGAAATCCTATAATGGAAATGGGATTATGTGACTATGGATTTTGTACAATGACTACCTAGAACTTAGTGGTCATGATTCTATTTGGGTAATTGTGGATCGGTTAACTAAGTCTGCACATTTCTTGGCAATAAAACAGGACTTTTCAATGGAAAGATATGCGGAATTATACATGAAGCAAATTTGTTAAGTTACATGGAATCCCAATGACAATTACTTCAGATCGAGATCCTAGATTTACATCCAACTTTTGGAAGAAGTTGCAAGCAGCTTTAGGTACTAAATTATACTACAGCACATCATATCACCTGCAAATGGATGGACAAACCGAAAGGGTTATTCAAGTACTTGAGGATATGTTGCGGGCATGTGTTTTAGACTTTGGTGGAAATTGGGATGAGAAATTACATTTAGTAGAGTTTGCTTACAATAATAGCTACCAACGAAGCACAGGGATGGCACCCTATGAAGCATTATATGGAAGGCCTTGTAGGACTCCCATTTGTTGGAATCAAGTAAGAGAAAGGAAACTAACTGGGCCTAAAATAGTTCAACTCATGACGGAAAAGATTAAGGTCGTGAGAGATCGATTAAAGATAGCTCAGGATCGACAAAAGAGCTATGCTGACAAGCGAAGGAGACCTCTAGAGTTTAAAGAGGGTGAACATGTATTTTTAAAAGTGACACCTATGAAAAGTGTAACTCGATTTGGATCATGAAAAAAACTAAGCCCTCGCTATATTGGACCATTTGAGATTTTGGAACGAGTTGGAGAATTGGCATACCAACTCGCTTTACCCCCAAAACTATCCTAAGTACATGATGTATTCCATGTGTCAATGTTAAGGAAGTACAATCCACACCCTGATCATGTTTTAAAAGATGAAACGGTGAATGTGGATGACAAGATATCATATGTAAAGGAACCAATTCAAATATTGGACTGTCAAGAGAGGGTAATAAGGAATAAGACTATTCTGTTGGTAAAACTATTGTGAAAGTATCACAATACCAAGGAGGCAACTTGGGAAACGGAAGAAGAAATGAGATGCCTTTACCCTCATTTATTTGAAGAGCTTAAGGACATTTAAATTTCGAGGACAAAATTCTTTGATGGAGGGGAGAATTGTGGTAGACTGAAATTTCGACACGGACACCCTGAAATTTAGTCACATGTCAATAGAGATTATGGAATTTGCTTATTATTAGGCATGAGATCGCACTTAGTGACGACATGTCCAAGATTTCGGAAGTTGCGGAATGAAAATTCGTGGAGAAATTTCGATTAAGGAAATTATTCTCAAAATGAATTGTGATGATAACATAGAATTACCGTTTGTTAAAGGCCAAATTCGACTAGCAATTTGGTTAATTCGGCCACCTTGCCAACGTTAAAGTGAAGACTATATGATTACAAGCTTTATGTTGATTACTCGGTGAAGGAGACGTGGAATTGGCGAATGAAGGAAAGACTGATCAAGCTTGAAGAGTAAGTTTCATTCATCTCCTTAGGCGCCACTTGGAATTGAAAGAAGGGACAAGTGGTCTAAGTGTTTTGACAAGTGTTTAGTGCATGAAGGAGAAGTGTCATTCTTCTTACATGCCACTTGGGAGCAAGATTGGACAAGTGGCAAAGTGCATGCATAGAAATGAAGTGTATAAGAGTAAGATTACCCATTCACTTTCCCATTTCCACGCACAGCCACCATTCCCGTCTTTCTTAGGTTAGTCCGCCCATCATCTTCCCCATTTCTATTTCCTTCATGATGTTTAGTTGCAAGAGAGAATCAGCCGGAGCATAGTCGACAGTCGGGAAGCTGCAAATCGCTTGCACTCTCGCTGACTGAATTTATGTGTAAGGCAAGTTTTAGGATTGCGTTTGCCGTGATGCCTTAATTTAAGTTGATTATGGTTTGTGGAATGCTTAGTTAAGCTATGTGTCTGGTCGAATTTGTGTTTGCTTGATAAGAAGAAGTGAGACCATAGATGAAAACCAAGGATGGATACCCATTTCGAGCTGGGTTGGTCTGGAAACCACTCGGCTTGTTGAATTTTTATGGAATGAATGAGAAAGAATTGGATTATGTTTTCTTCATAAAAGTTGTTCCTAACTTGATAAAATATAACATATATTTATTCAGGAATTTTATGAATTTTTTTGACCCCTGGTTCGTTCATTCTTCGGACCTTCCAAAATCTTCATTTTTCCAGAAAACTGTACTCACCTTCGTGAGTTCTATGCCAGTTGTGAGTTTCTTACTTTGAAATTTTGACTTGATGATCTTCATAAAAGTTGTAGGTCGTGTCTAGGGTTATAACATGTCAAAATTTCAGCTCAATCCAATGAGAAATTCTTTGTATTTCGCTAGCCCTATCATGTGTCTTGATTCTGGAAAGTGAACCCGATTTTCCCTGGACTTCGTTGATTTTATAAGCTTTGTTGCTCAACGATTTTCACATGGAGTTCTTCATGAAAAATACTTATTTGTGTCTTATCTAAGCTGTGATGAAGTACATGAAGTTTTAAAGGACCTCGTCTTTGGGTTTGAGAATCAAATGATCGATTGTATGATACCAGTTTTTCTGTAGTACTTTTACATTAGAAGATTAATACGGTACGTTTTGAGTCTTGGTTGTCCTTCCTTCAAACACTGATGTGTCCTAAGCATGCATTCTGATTATTTGAATTGCTGCATATCAATTGAGCATTGCATGTGTGGGTTGGAGGGAGGAAATTATTTGCGCTTTGGGTGCATAACCCCCAGGGAGTAGGGATGCCTCGGATGAATGGAAGGTCACGGTAGTGGGGGAGGTAGGCCGGGGATGCTTCTAGGATAGGTTGCCGCATTGTGAGTATAGTTGGAGTTCAATAGCAGGGGGGATGACCGGATTACTATATTTCCGATGGTGCGAAGCCTCCAGAGGGGAGATGCCTGGATACCTAGGGTGTCCGGTGGCCCACGTGAGTCAAGTGAGAGCACTGATGATCTATGCACTGAATAAGAGTTGAGACCTCTTGTGTACAGGGATGGGTGTCTTGGCTACGTGCTCGGAGATTATGCATGAACTTGCATTGCATATGCATCGAAACACTTGCTTTGTGTGCTTTGGATTGAGGGTGTTTCATGGCTTATGTGAGTTGGCATTTACATGTGGTTGTCCTAGCATGGTCTGTTGTGCACGTGATAATCATTGTTAGGACTAATCTGACTTGTCTACATAGTTCATGCATGTGTGCGATTGTGGTAAGTGCATGCTAGAAGGCTCATTTGAGTGATCGGTCCCTTACTTGCTAAGCATTATGCTTACCCTATTTGGGCTTTGTTTTCATATAGTTGATGTGACTAGTGCACCAGGAGAACCACGGCCGCGTTATGGTATTATGGATGATCTGTTCCATAATTGTACTGAGTTCTTTTGGTCCGATCGGCCTGAGATGTGGTTCCTGTTAGCAGAGATCGGGGTGAGGATCTGTAGGGGTTGAGGTTCCGAGACACTGACGTACCGATTCTTTACTATCTATGCTTGGATCGATGAGCGTTGGGTTGGCCCTTTATCTCTAGTAGACACCTTCGACGGTCCAGGATAGGGTTCATCGGGAGGCGCACAGTAGTACTAATAGGCCACGAGGCTTTTTGACTATACTTTTTGACTAAACATCGACTGTAATTGATACGTTGACTCCTTTTTGATATATTGCCAAGTTTGTTATGAGCGAAGTTGTGTATGTATAGTTGGTTCACAAACTTTGCTAGATCGGCCTCATGTCGATGTATATATGTAAAAGTCGATGTTTCTCATATTCGTGCGATTATGTATTCTCCGTCTTATATATATATTTTCGCTGCTAGAATTTGGTTTGGGGAGATAGTGATCGTAGAGTACTTAATTTTTTCTTGGCGATCACTAATTGATCCTGGAGAAAATTAATATTGAATTGGCCACCAAAGCCTTTGCTCTAAAAGGAGAAACCAAGGAACTTCAAGCATCGTGGAGATAAAGGACCTAATCATCTAACGCCTGACCAAGGATGGTCTTAGGCTGCGGTGCTTGGGTGGGGAAGGTGGTGCCCTACAAAACAATGCTCATAAAAAATAACATGTTGAGATATATAGACACGATCGGTAAAGTGATGAAGATAGCAATATCTTTATGTTTTTTCACTGTATCCCAAAAGTACACACGGCAAAGAGCGCTTGTCAAATTTGTTCAATGTGTAGTTGTGTAAATATGGATAATAACGAGAGCCAAACACTCGGAATAAGGAGTAATCAGGGTTCTTCTTGAATAAGACCATGTATGGACTTTGATTGGCCAAAGCAGTTGAAGGAAGCCGATTAATGTAGCCCGCATTGAAGACCAGCTCTCTCGACCAAGAAGATCGGCCCGCATTCAAGCTCGATGAAACCTCTATTGATGAAGTTGCCGATTACCGATGAAGTTGTCAATCCCGCATTGAAGACTAGCTCTCTCGACCAAGAAGATCGGCCCGCTTTCAAGCTCGATGAAACCTCTATCGATGAAGTTGCTGATTACCGATGAAGTTGTCAATTCAACTGAGAAAACATATTGATATCTTGAGTCATTCCCGAAAGCTTGAAAGAAGACACATTGGAAGTCATGAAGATATTATGCTCTTTACTAATTTTCTAGTTTCAACGTTGTTTAATTCTTTTAAGTTTCTAGATTTTGACTTCCTGGTTTCAATGCTCTTTCTTGATTTCTTTGACAATGGTCTGTCTTTAATTTCTTTATAAGTCATCTAATTCCTTGTAAAGAGACAGACGACTTTTGATTAATGAAAACTTTGCTTTAAGAAAGTATCGTGAACCTTGCAGAGTTCATACTCTTGAAAACCTAGAAGAGTTTTCACTCCGTCTTTGAAGAGTTGAGCTTTCGAAAAATCTACATCTTTGAAAAGTTGCAGTCACTGATCTAGAAGAATCGGTGGTCTCTCAACTTCCTTGGAGGCCTAGAAGAGCAACCAATGAAGTCTCTATCTTTTCCTGTTTGTGTTCGTTATTTTCGTCCACTTTCACCCCAAATTCGACCATCCTACAGTGCTCATTTCAGAAAACTCCAAAAAGAGAAGTTGTAGATCGAGAAGTCTTTGTTCTTTTGGCTTTGGAATCAGGTCAATCCGATTTGTATTGACAAAGATACAGCTATTCTTCTGAGCTTGCGCAGTGCTGAAATTCCTGTTCGTCCTATTTCCCGTGTGTGAGTCACTCTCCCGATCCTATTGTTCGAGTAGCCTATTTAGGGCTGCATCATTTGGTATCAGAGCTTTGGAGGAGAGGACAATGCCTCCAAGACAAGCTAGACATCGTGGTGGCAGAACCATTCCCCTTGATGAAGTGCACACACTTGCTGAAAATTTGCAGCAACGTATGCAACAACAAATTGACGAATTGACGCGAGAAGTTCAGCGTTTGAGGGCTGAAACAAATAATTCTCCACCCTGTTCTAGGACTGAAGATTCCCATGGTGACTCTTCCTCTTCGGAGAGTGTTCAACCTATTCATGGTTGGAGGCATGTCCGACATCGTTTACAGCAAATTCATGAGCCAGATTGGGAAAAGGAAATCAAGAAAGATGTTCTAGAATTTACAAGTACTGAGTCTCCTGATGAAATTGTTGATTGGCTAACACTTTTGAATGAGGTGTTTGAGCATCGAAATGTTCCAAAGAACCATCGAGTTGGGATCATTGATATGCGATTCCGAGGCAAGGCGATTGCTTGGTGGAGACATGAAAAACAAACTCGCCAAGCCGTTGGCAAAGCACCGATCACGTTATGGAGAAAGATGGAGGCCAAGATTCAAAAATATTTCCTTCCCAAAAGATATAAAAGAGAGCTCTACCAACGGTACCAAAATCTCAAACAAGGTACGCGAACGGTGGACCAATACACCAATGAATTCAATGAGTTGGTGATTTGTAATAATATCCAGGACCCGGAAGAGGTGCTTGTGAACAAATACTTGAATGGTCTTCAATTTTATATTCAAGACGCCTTGGAAGTCCTTGACATCTGAGACTTAGGAGATGCACACCAACGGGCACTCAAAATGGAGCGCTCTCGTTCTCGGAGACAGCAATCAACTACCATGACAAGTCGAGCCACTAAGAGCATCACTAGCATTGCTAAAGTTGCTGAGACTACAACGCAATTTGCTAGTAAGCCTTCTACTTAGCTCCATGTTTCGAAGCAACCTACTATGTTCGAAATACGTTGCTATTCTTGTGGGGAGTTGGGTCATCATGCTAGCAATTGCCGAATCAATAAGA
The DNA here is from genome assembly GCA_019926035.1 of Melaleuca alternifolia. Lineage (NCBI taxonomy): Eukaryota > Viridiplantae > Streptophyta > Magnoliopsida > Myrtales > Myrtaceae > Melaleuca > Melaleuca alternifolia. The sequence goes on from JAGKPW010002174.1 coordinate 2,746,574, forward strand.
ATCGACCAACCAGTAAAGCCTTCTTGGTAGGTAATGATTCTGATGAGAATGTTGAGGATTCACTTGAAGAGGAGTTGAACAATGATGAAGAGGCTGCGGATGAAGAAAAAATAGTCCATGCTGACACTGGCGAGCTTCTTATGGTGAGGAAAATTTTTTTACTCCTCGCACACTGGAGATAAGTGGCTGTGTACCAAATTTTTCATTCCGCTTGCACAATCATGGGAAAGGTGTGTCAATTAATTATTGACTCTGGTTGTTGTGAGAATATAATTTCTGAAGTAGCAGCAGACAAGCTGAAGTTGGAGTTAAAAATGCACCTTACGCCTTATAAACTGTCATGGCTGAAGAAAGGCACTGAGGTAACTGTTTCAAAACAATGCCTCGTTAATCTATCCATTGGTTCTATCTATTACGACAAGATATGGTGTGATGTTTTGCCAATGGATGCTAGTCACATTATTCTTGGTCGACCATGGCAATTCGATAAGAGAACTACACATGATGGTTATAGACATACATATTCTTTTGAATTTGGAGGCAAGAAGATTACGTTGGCTCCTAGTAGGGAACCTTTGAAAACTCCTGTAGTTAAGAATTCCTCCTCCCCTACGTTGCTTACAATGAAGGATATGAAGGATGCTTTGAAAGGAGTTCCTATATTGTATGTTTTGCTTAATAAAACAGGCAAGAATAATGAAGTTGCCTCTTGCATACCTCATCAAGTTCAACCTCTTTTGGAAGAGTTCAAGGATGTCTTCCCGATGGACTTACCCAATGGTTTCCCTCCTATGAGAGAGATTCAGCATCAAATCGACTTGATGCCCGAAGCCTCTTTGCCGACTCTCGCTCATTACCGAATGAGTCCGACTAAACATGAGGAATTGCATCGACAAGTTGTGGAGCTACTGAAAAGGGTTTTATAAGGGAGAGCCTCAGCCCATGTGCCGTTCCAGCTCTTTTGGTGCCTAAGAAAAATGGTACTTGGAGGATGTGTGTCGACAGTAGAGCGATCAACAAGATCACCATCAAGTATCGATTTCCTATTCCTCGCCTTGATGATCTCTTAAATCAACTTTCTGGTGCAATTATATTCTCGAAGCTGGATTTGAAGAGTGGATATCATCAAATTAGAATCAAACCTGGAGACGAATGGAAGACATCATTCAAAACGAAAGATGGGCTATATGAATGGCTTGTCATGCCATTCGGATTGTCGAATGCACCATCGACATTCACGAGGTTTATGACTCAGGTATTGAAGCCTTTTCTGGGAAAGTTTGTTGTGGTTTATTTCGATGATATCTTGATTTTTAGCAAGTCCCCTGATGAGCACTTGTAGCATCTTCAAGAAGTATTATGTGTGTTGAGGTAGGAACGATTGTATGCGGCTCCCGACAAGTGCTATTTTATGGTACCACAAATCCTTTTCTTGGGGTTTCATATTTCAAACAATGGCATTTTGGTGGATGATTCTAATATCAAGGTGGTTCGAGATGGCCAACTCCAACAAATGTGCATAAAGTACGAAGTTTTCATGGCCTCGCTTCATTCTATCGACGGTTTATTGCGCATTTTAGCACTATTGCAGCCCCCACTCACTTCTTGCATGAAAAGGAGTTTTTGAATGGATAAATGCAGCCAAAAAAGTTTTGAACAGCTCAAAGAAAAATTGAGCATAGCCTCAGTACTTGCATTGCCTAATTTTGATCTTGTTTTTGAAGTGCATTGTGATGCCTTAGGTACTGGCATAGGAGGAGTTCTAAGTCAAGGAGGTCGACCCATCGCCTTCTTTAATGAAAAATTGAATGGTGCCAAACTTTGTTATAGCACCTATGATCTAGAATTTTGCGCATTATTTCACACTCTTGAATATTGGCGGCCATATCTTATTCATCGAGAGTTTATTTTATATACTGATTATGAAGCTCTCAAGTATATTTCTAGACAACAAAAGCTTAACTCCAGGCGAGCAAAATGGGCTGAATACATCAAGGAGTTCACTTTCAGTATTAAGCATAAAGCTGGAGCTCAGAATCAAGTTCTGATGCCTTTAGTCAAAAGAAGAGCTTGCTCTCTACAATGCATTCTACTATTCTTGGATTTGATTCTTTTCAGGAATTATATCAAGAAGACCCTTACTTTTCCAAGATCATTCTCGATACACTTGAAAAGAAGCTTGCTGATTTTATTGTATGTGATGGTTTTCTTTTCAAAAGAAACCGATTATGTGTGCCGGACTGTTCTCTTCAACAAAGGGTGATCGATGAAGTTCACCGTGAAGGACATTTTGGGCGTGACAAAACTGTGCAACTTGTCTTAGCCAAATACTTTTGGCCTCATTTGAAACGTGATGCACGTCGACATCTGATGAGGTGTCGACATTAACAAATTGGAAAGGGACAAGCTATTAATGCTGGTCTTTATTTGCCCTTGCCGATTCCACATGCCCCATGGGAGGATATCTCTATGGACTTTGTCCTTGGACTACCATGCACAATCAGAGGTATGGATTCGATCTTTGTTGTTGTTGATCGATTTTCAAAAATGGCACATTTTATTCCATGTCGAAAAACTATGGATGCTTCGCGTATTGCCGACTTATTTTTCAAGGAAATCTATAAGTTGCATGGAATTCCGAAGACCATTACTTTAGATCGGGATACAAAATTTCTTAGTCATTTTTGGAGACAACTATGGAAGAATGTTGGTACTAAACTGCAATATAGTACTGTGTTTCCATCCCTAAACGAATGGACAAACGGAGGTCGTCAATCGAACATTGGGAAATCTATTGAGGACTTTGATCGATAATAATCATCGCTCTTGGGAGACGCGATTGTCACTTGAAGAATTTGCATATAATTGTGCTGAGAACCGTAGCACTAGATATAATCCATTTATGATTGTATATGGACGACAACTGAACACTGCTCTTGATCTTGCACCAATTCCTTTTACTAAAAAGTCAAGCAGAGGAAAGTCGATGATATTGTTTCTCAAATGAGGACAACTCATGAAGATGTGCGCCAACGACTAAAGAGCAAAACTGAATCCTACAAAGCAAACATCGACAAGCAGCGACGTGAAGTTATCTTTGAACTTGGAGATTTTGTTTGGGCTTATTTGCCACCGGAACGGCATCCCGTCAGAAGTTATAACAAGCTTAGTGATCGAAAGCTTGGACCTCTCGAAGTTCTCGAGCGCATCAATCCTAATGCGTATCGATTAAATCTTCCTTCTCTTATGAAGATTCATGATGTCTTCAATGTTTTCCATTTTATACCTTATGTGGGCGATTCTTCTGATGATGATGGCGAGAATTTGAGGATGAATTCTTTTAAAGATGGGGAGGATGATACAGCCCGCATTGAAGACCAGCTCTCTCGACCAAGAAGATCGGCCCGCATTCAAGCTCAACAAAACCTCTATCGATGAAGTTGCCGATTACCAATGAAGTTGTCGATTCAACCGAGAAACTATATTGATATCTTGAGTCCTTCCCCAAAGCTTGAAAGAAGACACATTGGAAGTCATGAAGATATTATGCTCTTTACTAATTTTCTAGTTTCAACATTCTTTAATGCTTTTAAGTTTCTAGGTTTTGACTTCCTAGTTTCAACGCTCTTTCTTGATTTCTTTGACAATGGTCTGTCTTTAATTTCTTTATAAGTCATCTAATTCCTTTTAAAGAGACAGACGACTATTAATTAAAGAAAACTTTGCTTTAAGCAAGTATCGCGAACCTTGCAGATTCATACCCTTGAAAACCTAGAAGAGTTTTCACTCCGTCCTTGAAGAGTCGGAGCTTTCGAAAAATCTGCATCTTTGAAAAGTTGCAGTTACCGATCTAGAAGAATCGGTGCTCTCTCAACTTCCTTGGAGGCCTAGAAGAGCAACCAACGAAGTCTCTATCTTTTCCTGTTTTTGTTTGTTATTTTCGTCCACTTTCACCCCAAATTCGACCATCCTACAATGCTCATTTTAGAAAACTCTAAAAAGAGAAGTTGTAGATCGAGAAGTCTTTGTTCTTTTGGCTTTGGAATCAGGTCAATCCTATTTGTATTGACAAAGATACGGCTATTCTCCGGAGTTTACACAGTGCTGAAATTTCTGTTCATCCTATTTCCCGTGCTTGAGTCACTCTCCCGATCCTATTGTTTGAGTAGCCTATTTAGGGCTGCATCACCGATTTATCAAATAATTCATTGTTGTAAATGCTTCCACCCAATAGTTGAGTGGCATCGATGCCTCAAATAATGTAGTAAGCCCAAGTTCGACAATGTGTCGATGTTTCCTCTCAGCAACACCATTCTGCTCTGATGTACCTGAACAAGAGAGTTGTTGTTGTATGACACATTCACGAAGATGTGTGAGAAAATTATTGCTAGTGAATTCACCTCCTCCATCGGATTGAAAAACTTTAATTTTCCTATCAAGCTGATTTTCAACTAATTTCTGGAAAGATAGGAAATTTTTTAAAGAAATCCAACTTTCATTTTAATGGATACAACCAATACCAAGAAAAATCATCAATAAATACCACATAATATCGAAAAATTTGCATAGAATGAATTGGGCTCGGTCCCCACAAATCACAATGTATTTTCTCCAATGGATGGGAACATCGACAATCTGATAAATATAATGGTAATCTGGAACTTTTACTAATATGACAACTTGTACATAAAGTGCCACTTGATTTATTTACCGAAATCAAATCACCATATTGCAAGAGTTGTAAAATATGACTATTTGGATGGCCTAATCGTCGATGCCACGTAAGTTCATTCGCAACCTTATTTCTCTAAGAAAAGAATACCATGGAATATAGGTTCTTATTGGTATATAATCCATGATGATTAGTTCCAATCAGAAATACCTGGTGTATCCTGGAGTCCTTGATAGAAAAGCTAAAGGTGTCAAACTCAAAATAGCAAGGATAATCTCTTGTTAATTGGAAGACAAATAATAGATTTTTCTTAATTTGTGGAACGACCAAAACATTTTTAAGTGAAAATCGACCGGTCTCATTGCCAAATTGACTAGTCCCAACATGAGTAATTGGCAGTAAAGTGCCATTCCCAACTATCATATTTTCATGGCCATGATATGGAACTATGTTCATAAGATTACCTGGGTTATCGGTCATATGAGTACTAGCACTAGTGTCAAGATGCCATTCTTCATCTTGTGAGTTTGAGATATGAACTGCAAGCAGGCCATGTGGTATATTAGTACTCTGTTAACTGTTGTCAAAACGATACCAGCAATTCAATGCATCATGCCCCTTCTTCTTACAGATTTGATAGATAAGATTTGACACTCCTAAATTCAGATTTAGTGGTGCACCATCGAGCTTTGTTTGCTAAGTAGTATAGTAGTTTCCTGAAAAACGCCGACTATTTTGGTTTATTTGAGAAAAACCACGACCCTAGAATTAAATGTGGGACTTCTACCCTTTCCTCTAGGGTTATCTCTATAGCCACCATTGCATCGATGCGAGATAAACGCCATTGAGCTATTTGGGAGCCTAGTTGAAGTGCGCTTGTTTCGTAACTCGTAACCATGAAGTTGTGCAACTGCTTCAGCATGAGATAGAAAAGGAGGCTTGAACATAGTCGTTTTGAATTACTCATAGGTATCATCAAGTCCTTCAAGTAATCTGAAGACTTTATTAGCATCTGACATGGGTTTACCAATGGAATGCAATTGATCACAAATAGATTTAAATTCACGAAGATAAACAGATAAAGGCTTGTTTCCTTTCCTGATGTTGAAGTTGTCCAAGGAGGTCAAGCTCACAAGTCACTAAACTTTGCTTGAAATGATTGCTGAGAGCTTTCCATACTTCTGCCATTGTTTGAAGTCCAACAGCATGTCCAAGAACCTCTTCTGAGAGTGTGCCCACAATCCAAGACTTTACGAGGCGGTTAATACGTACCCATGATGTATATTTTGGATTAGTGACTTTGGTTGCATTTTCCGATATTCGAGTTTGTGGTGGTGCAACTATCTCTCCTGTAAGAAAACCAAGTAGGTCCTAACTTTCAATCGGAGACAATACATATGTCTCCCAAAGTAAAAATTTATCTTCATTGAGCTTCAATGTAACAAAATTTGCCACATTGATTTTTGAAGGAAAGGGAAATCTCTGGTTTGAAGAAGGAAGTGGCATGATTGTATCACTTTTTTATATGCTCTTGTGTGGCTCTAATCCCATAAAGAAAAATAGAGAATTGAGTCAATGAAGCCTTATAGAGATGTTATCATGTAACTACAATGGAAATTAAAGATAAGAATTATATTTACATGAAAATTAAGTAAAAGACAAATTAAAAGGATCTTCAAATAATCAACTTGCAGATACTTCACTTGATTTGTTATCTTCATGTTGATCTGTATAAAATTCTATATTGCAATCCTTCTGATTTCTTCCCTTTTGATTTATATCCTTCTAATTTGTTGCCTTTTGATTTGTTACTTCAATATTCTCTCCCAAGAACAAGTTGGGTGAAGGTGGACTTGGTGAAGTTTTCCTGGTATATGTAACATAAGTTAGAAACAATCAAGATTGCTTTACACATGAATTGAACATATTGATGTCAAATAAAAAGAAACATGCACGACCTTTTCTATGTTAGCTTTTATGAAGTTATGATAAAGAATTAAACGATAGATACAAAACACTTTAGGGTAGACTTCCTAATGGACGATAGATCACGGTGAAGAGGCTGTCTCAAAGCTCAAGATAGGGTGATGAAGAATTCAAGAATGAAGTTTTCTTAGTTGCCAAGCTTCGACACAGAAACCTTGTACAATTGCTGGGATTTTGCTTGGAGGGAGATGAAAAGCTACTCACCTATGAGTTTGTGCCAAATAAATGCGTTGATTGCTTCTTATTTGGTATGTAGCAATTTAACCCTCTTATGTATGCTGATTGTAATCAAATTTTCTAGCCTTTACTAGCTATGGAAACCCTAAAATTAGAAGGGTTTTGTTCTTTCCATTTTTCACAGTTTTGTTTTAAGCTACCTTTGATGAATGAGACTAAATAAATTTCAATACTTTGTGATCAACTTTGCCTTGAGCTTTTCAATAGGTGTCACATGCTAGCACATCTATATGACTTTAGTTGCAATGATACAGATCTTGATAAACGAAGACAATTTGATTGGCCATTACATTATAATATAGTATCTGGGATTGCTCGAAAAATGCTTTATCTACATGAAGATTCTCGCCTGCGAATCATCCATCGTGACTTAAAATGTGGTAATATCTTGTTAGATAGTGAATTTTAGATTTTGGCATGGCGAGAATTTTTGGAGTCGATCAAACTCATGCTAGCACAAATAAAATCATGGGGACTTTGTAAGTCTTAGTTTTTGAGTATATGACTCTGTAATTGGATGCCGGACTTGCTCATTTTATCTATGTAAGGATGCTCATTGATCTGCATCTAAATATGCTATATACATATGGCTAATGTTTGAATTTGAAGTGGTTACATGTCTCTAGAATATGCAATGCATGGAAAGTTCTCAGTGAAATTAGATGTTTATAGTTTCGGTATATTGCTTTTAGAGATCATTTGTGGCAAGAAAATAACTTCTACCAACAATTGGATGGGGATGAATATCTTGCTAGCCACGCAAGTTTCTCTGTGCTGCTACGACAAACATTTTCACAGCACTATTTTAAATTTTGGTAAAGTGAAATTAAAATTTCTTTGTAAGAACTTACTCCTTTAACCTACAGAAGTACTTATGATTAATATTCTGTTTCTTTATCATATATTTCTTTTTGTAAGATTTAGATATCTTGCACAATGAGCCATTGAATTAATGCTGCAATTTTGTGAAGGTTTTCGGGAATTATTGTTGCAGGTTTTGGAATTAATGGACAGACGGCACGCCCTTGAAAGTGTTGGACCTGGAAATCGTGGATTCATATTCAAGAGATCAAGTGCTTTACTGCCTGCATATTGGCTTACTATGCGTTTAGGAAGATCCAGCTATTAGACCCACCATGGCAACTGTAGTTCTCATGCTCAACAGCAATTACTTTAACCCACCCTTACCTCAGCATCTGGCCTTCTTTGTCCGAAGTCAATCGCAGGGACAGAGCATCCCAATGAAAGAGCTTGAATCACACTAACCCACCAATGGGACTCTACCTTTGTCAACCAATGATATGTCAGTTACTGAATTGTACCCCCGATGAATGGCGGTGTGTGTGAAACCTTTCGTCGTTGATGGTCTCACAGTGAGATACCTTGGCCTTCCACCAAAGTTTATTTACTAAAAGTAAGCAAAGATCTATGTAATTGGAATCCAAACATTTAGAGGCTTTGTGCTATTTGTCAATGGTATAGGTTGAGACAAATTTTATCTATGTGTACTGTCAATGTGGCAAGAATTTAGTCATGTACGCTTCCCAATACTCAATAACTTTTGATGAAGGATCATTTAGAAATTCTTGGATTATATCGCCTTTATTCATTTAGGGAAATCTAGCATGCTTCTAATTTCCCAACATTCTGGTATGAGTTTTTCCATAATAAGTTCCTTACATGTACATTATCATGTCGATTTGAATCTTCATAAGTTACTAATGGTAATACTATACTATGAAGATTGGAGGATCCTCATATAGTATTAACTACGCACAAAGAGCAATTTTTTGCAAAGAGGGAAGATTTATTTGGTAAATGAATACACCTCTTATCTCACTCTCTAATCTTCGACCTGGAACCGAGCCTCGATTCCTGAGCATTCCGTCAGGAGTAGCATGCTCCAAGCACCAAGTACAATCATAAACCGCGAGGGCACCAATACAAGTAGCTTGACCACAACAGTGGATATGGAAAGTCGGGTTGTATCCATAATAGTTATACTCAGATCCCACGGTCCCTTAGAACAGGGTATTTGAAACATGCCCACGAGTATTCAGTCATTTCATGCCAGTGTAGGATAACCAGTAGAGTAACATAGCGTACAAATACTTCGTTACATCTTTTTGCCTTGGCGAACAAATTGGTTCACATTCCTAACTCAATTAACATTGCAAGTATTTTCATTGCCATTAGGAGGTGACTACTGGTAAAAGTTGTTCGGCAACTTTTCGTGCAAACTACTTATACACACATAAATGCACTACATGACATAGCGGTAATGCTTCTTGTCTGTCGAGATTTTAGTTGTGGCCTCCAAGTAGTTGTACTAAGTCAACAAGCTTCTCTATGAATAGCAAGTGCTCAAATGACTTTAGTGTTGGTTAGCAAGATGGGATGACAAAGGATGGAGATTGCGAAATATTAGGCTAATGACCGAATAAGTCTTAAAATGAATGAAGATGCACTAATGTTTTCATAGGGTCTGATAGCCTCTGAATGGTTGACGTAAAAGGAAATTTTTAATTCATGGCGTAGAATATTTGAATTCGATTCTATCAACGATGCAAAAAAGTAATGAAAATCGCACAACACAAGAATTTACATAGTTTAGCATAGGAGATTTTCCGCCTACCTATGTTCACGGGAGATGAGATCTGTTTTACTAATTATGAAGAAAAAATGTATAGCCACTCTCATTGCCCTCTCTAATTAACCTTTGAGATTTGTTTCACTCTAAACATATATAGTAAAACCCTACATGGTACAAATTATAAAATTTCCCAAATAGCCTAAAATAAGAAGCTTCCTCATATAAGTTCTACATGACAAATAGGAAACTTCCTCCTATAACTTCCTCGTAATAGAAAATAGAAAACTTCCTGCTATAACAAAATATAAGACGTCAACCTCAACAATTTCCACCTTGACTTGGATTTTGTAAAGCCACTTGTGAAAGAATATGAAATATATAGATGTCTTCATCCTTGTACCTCCATAAGAGGTATACCCCCACACTCATTAAGTGTGTCCCTCACCTTCAATAGTGAGTTATATTAATTGAGCCCAAACATGACCCGAATTTCTCAATAGTGACTAGCTTGGTAAAACAATCTGTAGGATTATTATCCGTGTGAATATTTCTCAAGTTAATATGACCATTTGACACAAGCTCTCTAATTTTGTAAAACCTCACATTTGTATGTTTTGTCCTTGCATGAAACACTTGATTCTTGGCAAAATGTATGGCACTCTAACTGTCACAATGTAACACCGCACCTCATTGTTCTAAACCCAACTCACAAACCAACCCAGTCAACCAAAGCCCTTCCTTAGTAGCTTCTGTAACTGCCATGTACTATGCCTTTGTAGTAGACAATGCAATTATAGACTAAAGCATCGCCTTCCATGAGATAGGTCCACCAACTAATGTAAAGACATCTTGTAGTAGACCTCGTCTTATCTAGGTCACTAGCTAAATCTGAATCAACATATCCTACTAGCTCCCTCAAACTTCCATCACGACTGAACATAATACCCAAGTCTATAGTCTCACTCAGATATCTAAAGATCCACTTGACAGCATTCCAATGCTTCTTCCCTAAATTACTCGTGTTTGCTAACAATACTAATTGCACGAGCTAAATCCAACCTGCTACACACCCTAGCATACATGAGACTCCCAATTGCACTAGCATAAGGAACTTGAGATGTCTCTTTGATCTCCTCATGTTTTATGAGGCATTGTCATTTTGATAATTTGAAGTGGCTTGCTAATGGTGTCTTTACTAGTTTAGCCTTATTCATGTTGAAACACTCAAGCACCTTTTCAACATACCTCTTTTGAGATACCCAAAGTTTACCGACATTTCTATCTCTATGCATTTCCATACTAATGATTTTCTTAGCAGCATCAAGATCCTGCATCTTAAACTCATTATTCACTTTAAAGAGACAATATCAAGCATATCCTTAGTAGCAATAAGCATGTCATCAACATAAAGTATCAAAAGAATAATCGAATTGTCATTTGACACTTTAAAATAAACACAACAATCATACTTCTTATAGCCAATCTTCACCATGAAAGAGTCAAAGTGCTTGTATCATTGTCTCAGAGATTGCTTAAGATCATAGAGTGACTTCTTAAGCATATAGACATGATCTTCATTTCCTGACACTTTGAACCCTTCAGGTTGCTCCATGAAAGTCTATTCCTCCAAGTCTTCATGAAGAAATGTTGTCTTCACATCAAGCTATTCTAACTCAAGATCATACATGGCTATCAAAACAAGTAGAACCCAAATGGAAGTGTGCTTTACAATTGGAGAGAATATTTCATTATAATCAACACCTTCCTTCTATGCATACCCTTTAGCTACAAGTCTAGCCTTGTACCTTACCTACTCATTCTAAAAATTGTCTCTTTCTTGCGAAAGATCCATTTACGCCCAGTGATCTTTCACCTTTTAGGTTTCTCCACAATCTTCCAAGTCTTATTTTTCTGTAAGGATTCCATTTCTTCCATCATAACCGACATCCATTTATCACTATCATCATCATATATTACTTCTTGATAGGAAAATAGATCGCTTGTACCTACTATGAGGGCATAAGCAACCATATTCTCAAATCTGTATCTCACACGTGCTTTCTGAGTATGTTCTTCTATACATTCTACAATGGAGTAGGTATGTTCTACTATCTCCTATGATTCTTGTGAGCTACTGGATGATTCCCTTCCTCCAGATATTTCCGGTTCACCTAACTCCACATGCATAGTAGATCCTTCTTCACTTCTGCCATATGCATGCGAATTGTTATTTGCCTTCATCATGTCAAATTTATTAAAGACGACATCCCGCTAACCATGGTCTTATATGTACTAGGATCTCATAGCTTGAATCCTTTAACACCCTTCTCGTAGCCAAGAAAGACGCACTACTTTAATTTTTAGTCTAATTTGGAACGATGTTCACTTTGTACATGAATATAGGCTGGACAACCAAATACTCTCAAACCAGAATAGTCAATCGGATTACCTGTTTATACTTCCTTAGGAATTATGCATTCAACCATTGTAGATGGAGACTTGTTGATGAGATAGCATACCATATTAATTGCTTTCATCCAGAAACTTTTACTCAGCCCAACCCCATAGTCTGAGCCCTTTCCAAAAGCATCATGTTCATCCTCACAGCTACATCATTTTGCTATGGTGTATCTAATATTGTGAAGTGATATGTGATCCATTCAGCTTTACATAAATCTAAGAATAACGTGTACCTGTATTCCCCTCAATTGGCCGTTCTCTAGCGCGTTAGCTTCTTTTCTTATTTGCTTTTCTACTTCAGCCTTCCACTCTTTGAATTTGGAAAAGATTTCATTTTCTACTTCATGAAGTAAACCTAGACTTTCCTTTAGTGATGTGTATATAATCAAGTACATCATTGCTCATATGCTTTGCAGTTCTGAAACTAAACATGCTATATTTCATGAAAACGCAGTGTTTGCAAAAGTTCAATTTGCAACTTTTGACACCTTTTAAAAGCTTCTTTTTATGAAGTTCCATCATATCTTTTTCAGCGATATGCCCTAATCGCATATGCCATAGATGAGTGTCGTATGTATCAAACTCTGCAGCTGTAGTCATAGATGCTCCACCCGTTACTATACTCCCTATGAGCCTATATAAACTTCCAGTCAACTCTCCTTTCATGACAACCATAACTCCCTTGATAACTTTGAGAACTCTACTTGCTGTTACATATTTGTAGCCATTCACATCAAGTGCACTCAAAGATATCAAATTTTTCTTTAGATCTGGAACATGCCTTACATTTATCAAAGTTCTAACTATACCAACAAACATTCTAACTTTAATAGTCCATATTCCAATGGTTTTGCAAACCACATCATTCCCCATTAGAATAGTTACACCACTATATGACTGGTATAAATCAAACCAATCAATATTTGGCCATATGTGATAGAAGCATCCATAATCTAGAATCCATGAATCAGCAAACTGATTCTTACCTGAAAAAATATCGAAAGAAGATCTCCATCATCGCCGTCTGAGCTATCTGCCACACTTGCTTGATTGGAAGTTTTCTCACGCTTCTTCAAGTCTTCCTTTCTCTTGAAACAATCTCTTTTCAGGTGGTCTTCTTTCTTGTAATGGTAACAAGAGAGTTTCGTTTTACCCTTTATTGATTTCGATTGACCCTTACTCCTAGATCATCGTTGGATTGTTCTTCCTCATTCTTGCTCCTTAACTTTTCCGATGAGACCCTCACCTTGTGTCGTAACACTGTTAACCATTTTTTTCGTATCATTAGATAATATGGATGTAGTGACTTCATCTGTCTCAAGCATATCTTTTCCATACGATAGTGTCGTCACCAGATGATCATAAGATACTGGTAACGATGAAAGTACCAACAGGTTTTGTCTTCGTCTTCCATTAAAACCTCCAGAATTGCAAGTTTACTCAGAATTTAATTGAATGTGTTGATATATTCCAATAGATCTAAGCCTTCATCCATCTGTAAAGAGTATAATTGTTTTTTCAGAAATAATTTGTTCGTTAGGGACTTGGTCATAAAGATGTTCTCAAGTTTCGCCCACACTTGCGAAGCCAACTTGAGATCCACCAAATACTATAGAACCTCATTAGATAGATTCAAGCGAATGGCGCTTACCACCCTTTCCTCCATCTCCTCCCAATCTTTATCACTCATTTGTGATTTCTTCCTTTTCCCTAAAAGCACTACCGACAGGCCTTGCTGAATCAGAAGATCCATCATCCTTCATCTTTAGAGAGTGAAGTTGTTTTTTCCATTAAACCTCTCAATGTCGTACTTGACACTGGAACCCTTCCCTGCCATCTTGATAGCTTGCTGAACCAAGCTTTGATATCAATTGTCAAATATTTGAATTTGATCCTATCAATAATGCAAGAAAGTAATAAGAATCGTACAACAAAAGAGAATTTACGTGATTCGACAAGGGAGATTTTTCGCCTACCTACATCCACGGGAGATATGTTTGAAAAAGTGTACAACTACTCTCCCTGTTCTTTCTAATTAACCTTTGAGACATGTTTTGCTCTAAACATATAGAGCGAAACCCTACATGGTACAAATTACAAAATTTTCCACATAGCCTAAAATAAGAAATTTCCTCATATAAATTCTGCACGATAAATAGGAAACTTCCTCATAACAGAAAGTATGAAACTTTCTCCTATATCAGAATACAAGACATCAATCTCAACATGTGGAAAGCAATTTTCATACACGAGTCTCTTGCATGGTGCCTTCTTAAACTTGTCCAATTGGATTTGATGCATTTCCACACATAAATCAAGGAAAGTTGAAATAGTTTCAAGTGTAACGACTGTGTAAAACCTTAACCCGTTGTCGTTGCACGACTGGAAAGTTCGGAGTTTGAAGGGTCACAAAGCGCTCTCTGTCGCCATCGTCGTCCCGCGACTCCTCCTGCTTTTGTTGGTCTGAGTCTCCCACCCAACAAGAGAATGCCACCCAGGCAATTGACCCAGTCAATGACCAGTGTACGTGGACAAAGGTGTACGTGTTTGATGGCCTAATCAACAACCACTTATCCAAAGTGTTTTCGGTCAATCCAATAAGATGTGAGCATAGACCAACATCCCATGTGGATGGCTTTGGCTTTCGTATATACGACACATTTTTGCGTCCTAGATTTCAAAAAGTATCGTTCTATATTCCAAATGTTTCCCATCAATGAACTCAGCACAATCAACGCAAAATCTTAGAGCCCCATCGGCTCATCTTTCCACAAGCTCGCCTCTCTATCACAAAGGGAGGAGGATAGTGACATTACCCTCGGAAATGAGGAAGAATCGACGGAAAAATAAAATGGAAAATAGGAGGAAAAGAAGAAAAAAAAAGGATAATTGAGAAAGATAAGTTCAGATAATTCCTCTTTATGTTAACATGTCAGCTTCTCAATATATGTCAATTTACTCTAATTTCAGAGAATCTCCATCCATAATAAAATTTAGTTGGGCGTGAAGTTCATGCAAATATAAAAACTCGAGAGATGCCCGTGCAAGCATAGGGGTATGATTGTATTGGTTACATACACCAAAACATACGTGTCAATATCAATGTTCACAATAGAAATAAATACACAAAAAATTATTAACTAATAAACATTTACATCAAGCAAATTCTCCGACAGACCTTATCCGGAGTCCTATGATGAATTTCATCCTCCGATTAAAAGAAAACATAAGATATATAATTGTAATATTTTTAAATAATAATATAATTGCATTCAGTACTTCGGGCAGGTAAAATAATAATAACTAACGAAAAACGTGAAAATATAAAGTAAGAATATAAATTGGCCTCTCTTGGTTCCTCCGTTTGTCGAATTCTTCACTTTTGTTTCATCGACTTTATGCAATAAAAGGTAGGCAAGCTGTTTACTCGAAATTTATTGCTAGTAATTTTGTCTTCTCTTCACTCCTGTTTCAGTGAAAAAAACGAGGTTGGGTAGTAACAAAACAAGAAAGTTTTTGTCTCAATGAACATGATGTGTTAGTCTGCTATGACACAAGAACTTAGAACATGACATTAAGGAAGTTTTGCCTTGCCAATCCCCTGATGTTGGGTTTTTCATGAACTGTCTTTAACCAAAATGAAAATAACTTTAATCGGAGTGCAAATATTCATCGAAAAAGTATTATTTGACAGCTTTATAAAAAGAAATATGTATGGATGGTTGGTGGAGCTATAAGCGTTTGCACTTGGTGGGATTAATCATCTCAGTCTGGAAAAAAAAAATTTGAGTGAAATGAGAACATTCTGTCTCTTCTCTTCTGTGCGTGTGTATATGTATGGATTTCACGAGCAAAGTTCAAAGTGCCGACAACTTTTCCTCATAAGAGGCATGTGCTTCGTTTGGAAAAAGGAACCCGAAACACTTCAAATATCGCAGATGCCCGTGTTTTATAAATGCGGTATTACATAAAATGAAGAGCTCCCACAATTTCTTAGAACGAAGACTAGAATGAAGATTCCTCCAACCTTGACTTTTCTTTCCCAAGTCTCCGCTTGATGATGCGGACCAAATAGCCCACCTCACTTGGCATTGTTCAGCTTTGGAAAAACGAAAGGACGACGGAATTGACTCGCTTCAATGAGGACAGGAAGAGGACACGTTTGCAGGACAAGGCCTATCTCTTATTTGGTAAATCTTGAATAAGATAAGGCAAATTATTTGGTTAAATTAAGATTAAATTAAGAGGAAAATAAAATTATCATAAGAATCTCACTATTAATCGAAGCCACTTGTGACCGGATAGTTATATAGGACATTTCCAACTGGTTTTCTATATCTCTTTTGATTATGCAAATTTAATTTGATTTCTTTAGCTAGTCAAATAATAAGACATATAAATAAACTCATGTATTCCTCTTCAATAGCTATCAAAATATACACAAAATATCATGATTCTTTCTTTTGAATCTTATTATTCTTGACTCTGTTTCAGAGCCTCCTTAATTGAGCCAACCCTAGTGCATCGGGTGTACTTAGCGTCCGGTGCACCCGTTGCACTCTTGCTTCACAAATGTCAACTCAAACCACTATGTCGTGGCCTCTTGAGGCCAACAACATCCACACGACACTGGATGTGGTGGTCGCCCAATGCTCGACACTGGATAAGGATAGGGAGGTGAGGAAGGAATCATGGGAGCAACACCTGGACTCGCACTCAGGAGACTCAACCGTTGTGATCTCTGGTCTTGATAGCCTGAACCAACAATGAAGCACTATCACGATGGCAGCCTCCACATATCTAAAGAAAAAAAAAATACACTAAATCACACACTGCAGAGATCGTGGTGACCACTGAATGTTGGCTGCCAGAGAAATTGACCACCGTCGCGATGTCAATTGTGAAAGAGATCTCTAGGTACATCCGATGCATAATGTTCTCATTCATCACAAGTAAAAGGAATTCTTGCTAAACACATGTTTTGAATTTGAGCCCGTGAAGAAAACCTAATCCAAGTAGAAGTTCCAAATCCGAATAGGTTGTGAGTGATGCTTGAACAAACATGAAAGTAGTGAAATACATTCCACATTGGAGTTAGATTTTCAATTTAAATAGGTTTCCTAGTTACGATATAAGAGGAAGTTTTGGGTTTTTGCACAGAAGAGCAAAAGAGCTTTTTGACTATATCAAACAATTATGCAGCATGCTCATCAACTACCTCCTAAAGAAATTGGAGGTGTTTTGAAGATAATAAATCTTATAGTAAGATTTATGAATTACAATGTAAAACTGATAGATTGTTTCTTGAGGAACAGATAGGGTTAGACACTATCTAAGTTGATTGATCTTTGGGACTAGAAAACACCAGAAGTATTTAAGTGACTCAATTATGGTTGTAGTGTCAAGTGTATCACTTAATTTATAATGAAATCCTATACTACTTTTTTCGTGGAGTAGGTGACACCATCTGAACCGCATTAATTGTTCAAGTTATCTCCTTGTTTTGTTCATTTTATTATTTGCTCTCTTGTTTTTTCACAAAATTGGTATCGAAGCAAAGTTCGACTAACTTGAGACGAGTTAATGGCGGCCAAAGGAAGGACAATGTCGACACCTTTGATGGGAATGGTTTCGATTTTGGAATATGCAAATTGAAGATTGTATGTATTAAAGGAATTTGCACTTACCTCTATTTAAGAAGAAGCCAAAGTGACGAAGCGCTTACTGAGATGTGTTTTATAATTTCGCAATTAACATGAAGAAAGAGAAGATCGGTGCAAGTTTAAGGAATGCCTTGTCGGGCATGTGTGAGAAGCTCCTTGTAATTAATAATCTTAACTTGATGCTATCTTTATTTCACCTAAAGATGGGCAAATGGCATTGATTATTGAGCATATCAATGAACTCAATGTGGTTGTTGGTCAACTAAGTTCGGTATAGATTGACATTAATGATGATGTATGTGCTTTAATTATATTATTCTTATTGCGTGAGAGATAGTAATGTTCCCAATTTTAGCGATTCCTATAAGTCAAGAAGCTTCATTTTTTTAATTGAGAAGTGCTATAGAAGTCTTAAAATTTATTAGAAAAGTGTAATTAAGTCTTAAAACTTTCAAAAAGTGTAATTAAGTTCCAAACTTGTTAAATGATACAATCAAGTCTATTCATGAAACTCTTTCTAACTTGACTAACTGACAATTCAAATATATATTTTTTCTTTCTCACGATATGATGATATGGCTTAACGATGAAACATAAGGCTAAAATAATATCGTCTTGATCCAAACATGGTCTTTTATGATTCTTATTTAAGTTAAAATAAAAGATAATCTGTAAAAAAAATGAAAAGAAGATGAAGGAGACATGATAAACTAGGTAGCCGCGACTACGAGCCCTCACTTCTACTACTCCACTATTGTCAGGAAAGGGCATACAAGGGTGGGGGATGGCTGGTGGGGTCGTTGGGCTCTGGCCACTGTCTAGCGACCCTCACCAATCGAAAGCAAGGGCCATTACAAGTAGTGCTAGTAAGTCCGAATCCAAAATTTCCCCATACTCTTGACAATAGTATTTAGGATATTAGTTAATTTTCCCCATACGTTAAAAAAATGTTAATATTATTTGTGAAGTTAAAAAAAAATTGATGAATTATTTTCACGGGACTGTTAGCATCAGTAGTGTGACACTTTAAGAGTAGATCAGTAAATGTTGATATGCACATTGATTGTTTACAGTGACAAGAATTAACTAGTATAGTACACGTTGGCAGGGATCAATACGCCCTGCAATACTCATCAAATAGCTTAACTTTTGCAAAAGCAAGCTTTTGGGCGTATGAATGTTATTGGTGATAGTTGACTCCAATCCTTTCTAGGGCTTAAGTAATTATGTTTCATATTGGATGTTGCATTAAGATAATAACGACTGGTGTTTCATATAAAAAAAACATATTATTAAACTTGTCGTTATCTTGTATGATAAATGTTGTAGTTATTTCATTAAAATTTGGCTTGCTAATAATGAATATAAGTTATAATTGGAGAAACCGCCTCTCACACATGATGTTCTAGGCATCACAAGGGCCTGTGGTCAACGAGGGTTGTCAGCCACTAATCAGGGCCTAGCAACCCCCACCAGGCATCCCTCAACCCTTGGCAGCCCTTGCTAGCAATAATGGGCTGGTGATAGCGAGAATTACCTAGTTTCTCACATCTCCTTCATTTTCCCCTTTTTAAAGTTAGCTTATTTTTTAATTTCACTTAAATAAAACATGTATTAAAAATCACAGTTGGACCAAAACGATATCATTTTGGCCATGTCACCCTAATTTTCCATCAGCTAAGTTAAACGGAGTTAACGAAACGATTTAATTGTACCGGTTAGAAATATCTTAGGACTCTTTGCAGTTTTATAGGGTTTACAACTTAATTACACTTTCATGATAAGTTTTATACTCGTCTTTTTTTTATATAGTTATTATTTGATTTTGAAAGAAGACAGCTATGAGCTAGAAATGGGTGAACTTGTGCCTGGTGGTATAGTAGTGAAAGAAGAATAAATACTTGTGTTGGCAATAGTAATGTAAATTTGAACAAACGTAGTCTAGGACTGGTAATTTTGTTCGTTGGACTTGTAGAGCCAACATTTCTTGTATTTGCTAATTTAAAAAAGATGTGAGTTCAATTTCCTAACAAGATGGTTTTGTTTTAGCTTTGGCAAATGAGACCGTGTCTAAAAATCCTTGTTAAGTTGAAGTTTTGATGAGGCCCATAATTATGGTGAAATTTAGACAATGCTTTGACATGAAAAATATCTATGGTGGTTATGCCTTTGGTAGTGATCATGTTCAAGAGAAGCAATTGTCCACACTGAATTGGACTCCCACTTTATGTAGGTCAGTTGAAAAGTATTTGCTATTTTATATCTAACTATCATATAAATCAAAGGTGAGTTTTGATGTTTGCAGATTACAGCAAAGGAGCTATTTGGCCATAACAAGACGGAATGTTTGTGAATGGCATCTAGACAAAAATTTGGGTGTTTTGAAGCCAATAAATCTTGAGGTAAGATTTGTGAATTCCTTTGTTAGAATAAGATATTGGCTCATTATGAATTGTGAGTGTGGGATGCTGTATGTGATATTGGATTGTAACTAGTGCTAGGAAGCAGTGAGATCTACTTAGTAGATCCCATGACTGAACCCCATAAATTCACATTTTGATTTTTTTTCTTGCTCAATTTAATTTTATAATTTGATTGCTTATTTTTCACAATAGATATGTTGGCGAATTTTCATTTATTTTGGTCGAAATCTGGACTATATGTCAATGCTCAACAGACGAATTCATGTTGATGCACAAAACTGTTTGAGAATATTCCAAATAGTGATTTTGTGAAATTTAGTTTATAAGGGTGTTTCATTTGATCAGCAAACAATATATACTCGATGCTAGATAAAAGAATGCCACCTTACTCTATAAACCAGTGTCACGCACCATTTTAATAAATTAAGCATTATTCGTTATCCTATTCTAGTTATTCGATGGTAAATTTAAAGCGATAAGCATTCCTAACATCACTTTCCTCCTCATCACCCCTGCCCTCTTTTTCTTTCTTTTGGGATTTTAGTAGTAAAGTAATGTTTGCACTAGTCTTTGCACATCTCGATTGATTCATCTTCCAAAGTATTTTTCAGAGCAAACTATCTTATATTGACTTGGTGCATTTCGGATTTTACCTTAAAGTATGTTTCTAACAAAGCTTGAGCCAAAGATTATCGAAACATATGAAAAATTTTCTTTTCATCTAAGCTAGCCCCTTGTCGCTTTCCCCTTCCTTTCTCTCTCTACTGCAAGCAAGTCTTGAGCCCAATCCTTCTCGATGGTTAAACAACTTGGGTCCCACTTATGACTCTTAACATTAAATGACTGAGAGTCAGTGGGTTCCACAAGAGTGTCCATACTTTCTTCTCGTAATCTCCACGGGAAGCAAATGAGAACGCTAATCAATTACCTCCACCGAGGGGAATTGAATGTGAATGGCCCAACTCATCCCAATTCCTGTCGCTTCAATATTGTGGAATGAACTATTACTGTATTTGACTTTGGGGAAAGATCTCGTATCGGTTGTAAGTTCGTCCTGACTTGTCATAAATCTCTTTTGACCTTCTGGTAGAAAGAAAGAGAATATATTACAGCTTTTCATGATTTAAAATTCAATTTCTATATGGTTTAAAATGTCTAGATATGTCCTATGGCATAATATTTCTAAATTTTAAATGTTCAAAAACTTGGTCCTCGAATTTTTAATTTGCAATTATACACCTTGCATTAACTTTTCAAAAGAGAAAGAAAATTTATTATCCGTTCCAGATCTTTCGGTTGGGCTGTGGAATATGATGTCAATTGCATTTTCCCCATAAAAATTATATGATCATTAAATTGGTCGGTTCCATAAAAAAATGATCATAGAATTGCTTAGATTTTGCTTTGGTAACCCTAATATGATAATCTATATATGTTATGTGTCACCCGTCACATGTCGTTGTGTAGACTATGTGGTAAGGGATAGTTTATTGCGTAGGCATAGTCTAATTAATTTAGTTAACCAAATATTAAAAAGAAAACTCAAACCAACAAATCTCCCATGAAAAATGCAATTTTTTTTTTTACTCCATGCCCATGTATGGAAAAAGTCTATGTATTCCGATACTTTTCTACAGTATTTATAAAGGAAATTCGTTATATGACGATGTTCAACGTAATTAGCTGACCTTGCTTATACCAAACCCAATAGGGGATGGCAGCATAATCCCATATCCGGATTGCTTTTACCAGTGCGATCCATCGGAAACCTTGTGCGCCTGCAATTGGTCATGCGGCAATTATTTGCCAGACATGACGGAGACATGACGGTCCACATTCATTTTAACACGTCTCTAGAATCTCCAAATAGTTCTCCCAACAAAAATATCTTGGAGAGCAGACCTTGTCCTCATTCTTCCTGTAATGCTGTGCCCGTGCGGCGAGCCCAATCTATTCATCAAGCTAGCTAATCATGAATTCTTGCTTCGCCCTCTCCGTCTCCGTCGCCGTCTCCCTCTCTTCTTCCTTCTTCTTCATCCAAATTTTCAGTTCTGACGCTGCACCTAGTTACATTGATCATGATTGCCCAAACACAGCCCTCTTCACTCCCAACTCCACCTTCCAATCCAACCTCGACACCCTCCTCACTTCCCTCTCCTCTGCCGCCAACAACAGCACCAACGGCTTCGCCACAGCCGTTGCCGGCCAAAATCTTCCCGATGGGGCCTACGGGCTCTTCCTCTGCCGTGGCGACCTTGACGTTGCCACGTGCAGTGACTGCGTCTTCACGGGAAAGAAGGATATCCTCCAAAGATGCCCCAACCAGCGGGTCTCCATTATCTGGTACGAAGAGTGCATGTTGCGATTCTCGAACCGGCCCATCTTATCAACCATGGAGCTTTCCCCGCCTTCCCTTTTGTACGACGGGGATGTGGTGGACCCAGTCCAGTTCATGCACGTCCTGTTAGAAACCCTGGACAATGTAGCCGCGAGGGCTTCAACTGGCGGATCCGGGAAGAAGGTCGCGGCGGGGGAGGCGAACATCACCGGCTCACAGAAGCTGTATGCACTTGCACAGTGCACGCCGGACTTGACGGCATCAGACTGTGGCACGTGCCTCCAGTGGGGTATCGCTAATCTGCCTCAGGGGAAGCAAGGGGGGAGCTTGCTCACGCCGAGCTGCAACGTGAGGTTCCAGCTCCACCCCTTTTATAACGCCTCGGCTCTGCCGGCACCTGCGCCTCCGCCTCCCGCTCCGGTGAGTGGACCTGAAGGTAAATCTGTGTCCGTACTCTGTCCTAACTCTCCCTTTTTATCATATCGAAGACGTGGATTTGGTCCACTGGGCCGAAAGTTTCACTCACAATAGGCTAACTTGGATATAACAAATATCTCTCCGACTAGGCTTTTGGATATAAAAATTATCTTCCACGGGCAATTTTATACATCATTAATTTGAGAAAATGAGTAGTCACAACTCTCAAATTAAAAGTGAATGAAGTTAGCTGTGCAAGATTTACTTTGAAATGGTGATATGTGCTTTCTTTTTTCCTAAATCCCTTGAACAATATTAACCTGTGAACTTTGTTGATCCATCGATAGTAATTCGCACACATATGTCAGAATGTGACTCGCATACACGTGTCACAGCTCAAATTGTGAAAAATTTGGTGAATTTTTATTTGATCATTTGTTTTGTAGTATTCAAGAGGGTGAGTGAGATTTGTGGTGAATTGGAAGGGTACTTCAGAGGGTACTTTTGCTTTGGTGGATCGATTATACCAATTACTCGTCCATTTTAGGTGAAAACTCTCTACAGTACATAGTTTATTCTGTATGACTATTGGTAAAGGGTCACTTCTCATCCATTAATGGTCAAACCCCAATAAACAATCCGTGCGGTCACATAGGAATTAGGGAAAAAATTGTTCTTTTTTTTTTAGAAGAACGGATTATGGATAACACCTTATGGTCCATTTGTTTGAAGGAAAATCGTTTCTAAAAGAATGTTCTCCAACCTTCTTAGTGTTTGGATAAAAAAAAAAAAACCTAGTCAATCTACCAAGAATATTTTTCATGCACCAGAAACAACATACTTACAATGGATAATTTGGGGAAAGGAGTTTCCCCTTTGAGCAAGAAGTAAAACATTTTTCCTGATTTCTTATTGTCCATCAAAGTGAAAACTACTGGCCCCTCCCTGTCTATTTCTTATGTATCATCATTTTTTTAATGGTTCAATCTCGATAAGTCTCATATGTTTTAGTCATTAATGCTCATGTTCTGTTGCATTTCCAAACAAGCATGATCATACACAATGTTTTACACATGGGATTCCATAAAACTTTCCTAGTATCTTTTCAATTCTTGTTGTTTTGATAGGTTGCAGAATACATATAGAAATATCTTGTTTCTAGTTTTTTGGTCATTACTTGCCATTCTTAACGATACAAGTAATGGTCTATTTTCTTCAAAATTAAACTTCCGGAAAACAATTCCAATGACAAGAAGTTTCTAGGGAAACAAATGGATGTTTAATTTTTTCACTCTTGCTCTTTATGCGGGCTCTTTTTGTTTCTCTCTTTTTTTCAACATTTGCTCTAGCCTATAGCAATTCTAGTTTCTAAAATCTCATATAGTCGTAAACAACACATATACTGATGCTGTTAAGATATGGTTGCACATATGTAGGCAAAAGCAATAAGTCTACCGTGATAATTATTGCCGTCGCCGTTCCAGTTGGAATAGGTGCGGTGCTTCTCTTCCTCGCTCGTTGTTTCCGTCAGAGGAAAGCGACCAAGACGAACAAAGCCGTCCAAGGAGATCAAAGCGGTAAGAAATACGTGCCTGTGTCCTATGCTTGGATAGAATGATGAAACCGTGTAGGCAGTATGTACTGTTCTATGCTTTTGGTGAAATGACCGTCTCATGTTGTTTCGTCTTGTAGGCGTAAATGAAATTGCAACAGCCGAGTCACTGCTTTACGATTTAGCCACCATACAGACCGCCACAGATAATTTCTCTCATCAGAACAAGTTGGGTGAGGGCGGATTCGGTGAAGTTTTCTGGGTAATATCGGTTAGAAAAATTGATAACGCTTTATAAAAGTATTTGAATATATTTTGACTTTTGTTTTGCGAAGTAGCGGTTAGAAGCTACAAGTGTGTACTGAAACAATCAAATTAACAATTTCAGGGTAGGTTTCCGAATGGACAAGAAATTGCTGTGAAGAGGCTATCAAAAAGCTCAGGACAAGGTGTTGGAGAATTCAAGAATGAGGTTGTCTTGGTAGCGAAGCTCCAACATCGAAACATTGTACGGCTGCTCGGCTTTTGCTTAGACAGAGAAGAAAAGATACTTGTCTATGAGTTTGTGCCCAACAAAAGTCTCGACTACTTTTTATTTGGTACATCACATACTTCGGTAAACTCTAAGTTCTCATTTTCAATGCTGATCAAACTGCATGTGTGATTAGCATAAACATAAAGTTGAGAATCTCAGCAGCTTCCCGGGAACCTGGTGAGAGTTGTTCAAGAAAATATCAATCCAAAATAGTTGATTACTAATTGAGTGAATGTGCAGATCCCGATAAGAGGAGGCATTTGGATTGGTCAATGCGTTATAAGATAATATCTGGAATTGCTCGAGGAATGCTCTATTTGCATAGAGATTCTAGACTCCAAATCATTCATCGGGATCTAAAACCAAGCAATGTCATTTTGGACAGCGATATGAACCCAAAGATTTCAGATTTCGGCATGGCTAGGATTTTCAAAGTTAATGAAACTCGGGTGAACACGAAGAAAATTGTAGGGACTTTGTAAGTCTCAAAACTCTTTCTTACATGACTGCTAGCTTCTTAATCATATGATCTATCTTATGGTCGATCTATGAGTTACATGCATCACCATGCTCATACACATTCTAGTTGTCGTACATATTCATTGAAATGTGTGCCATTTGTAACTTGCTAATTTTATCAATTTACGAAAACATAAAGGATGCTACAGCTCATGTACTTTGGTTTGCAGTGGCTATTTGTCTCCTGAGTATGCAATGCGTGGACAAATCTCAGTGAAATCCGATGTTTATAGTTTCGGTGTGCTAATCCTAGAGATCATTAGCGGCAAGAAGAATAGCTGCTTCGTCCAACCAGATGGGGGTGGAAATCTCGCCAGTTATGTAAGTTGTATATGTGCTATTCTGACATATATAATGCTGCACCAATCTAATTAAGTTGAAATTCCTCCACTGACATAATTCCTACAGGTGTGGAAACATTGGAGAGCAGGTACACCGCTCGAAGTGCTAGATCCGTTCATTGGCGACTCATATTCAATAGATGAAGTGCTTAGATGCCTCCACATTGCTTTGTTAGGTGTTCAGGAAGATCCAGTTGATAGACCCACCATGGCAAGCATAGTCCTTATGTTGAGCAGCCACTCTGTTAGGCTTCCACGCCCTCGACAGCCAGCCTTCTTCCTTGGAAGGAGCACAGAGAAACAGTTGAAAGAGCTCGAGTCAGACAAATCCACCAGTAGGTCTATGCCGTGGTCAACTAATGAAATTTCGGTTACTGAACTGTACCCTCGGTGAATCAAGATATGAGTGAAAGTGTTTCTTCTTGATATTCTCACATACCTTAATATCCTTGGCCTTCCACAGGGATCATTAATGAGAAATCAACAAGCAGTTACGTCTTTCGAAAATAAGCTGCTAGTTCCCATGGGGTCATCCGAATGAAATGCATAATGGCTTCCCCTCTTGAGGAACAAACATCACTACACCAAATTATCAGGTTCATCATTTGCACTCGTGGCTCAATGAGTAACATGATTACAAGAGTTGTCTTTGAAACCGAATTGATGTTTCAATGCTAGCCATATAGGCTGTGTCGCGTACTTACTAATTCGCAAGTAAGCCTGTCGCGACCTAAATTCCGCCCTTTAGGGGGGAAAGATAAGTTTAGAGGTACTTGCTCTTGATTCCACAATCTCGAGTTTGGATTCTCCCAAATCCATATCTCGTGTGACATTAGGCGTTTTCATTCTAAAAATTCTTTAATAGTCTAAAATATATTATTATTTTTTAGGAGCTGTCACTAGCCTATTAAGATTGGCTAGAAACCAAGTGAAAGCATTGGGAGAAATGCTCCACGTTCGACGCAACCAGAGATTCCTAGAATACGGGGATTTGATTACGTTAACTATTTAATTAACACCCTTTCGGTACCTAAAATTGATTGTTTGGTTAACCTAAATATTTTCATGCAGGCTTACATCACCCAAAAGACTAGTCCACTAGTGTTTTAATGTCGAGTTCTAAGAGCTTATTCAATTGGATTCATTTTAGAAATTTTCTATTTTTTATTTTTTAATATTTTTAATATTTTATTGACTTTTTATCATTTTCTGATTTTTTTTTATGATTTTCTATTGACTTTCTAAATTTTTATTATTTTCTAATGATTTTCAAATTTTCTATGATTTTTTTAATGATTTTCAAATTTTCTATGATTTTCTAATGATTTTATGATTTTCTTTGATTTTATGATTTCTCATTACTTTTAATGATTTTCTATTTTTATTATTTTATGATGATTTTCTATTTTTTATTATTATCTAAATCTTTACTATTTCTTTTCTATTTTCTGATCTTTTATTATTTTTTGATCCTTTTATTATTTTCCGCATTTTTTACTATTATTTATTATTTTCGGATTTTTCATTATTTATTATTTTCGAAGAGGAAATCGGGCCGAATCCGGGTTTTGGCCCGGATTTGACCCGACCGGACGGGCCCCGCTCAGCCTGGGTTCGGATTCCTTTCCTTTCTCTTTCCCTTTTTATTTCACCGGCCCACTTTCCTTTCTATTTTCGGCCCATTTCATTTTAGTTAATTCAGCCCTTTCATTTCGCAGCCCATTTTGTCTTCCAGCCTATTTTATTTTTCAGCCCATTTCTCTTTATTTCCTAACACACGCACGGCCCATTTTTACTTCTTTAATTTGTTTTTTAATTTCTTTCCCTCCTGCACTTCATCTTCCTCACTTCACCCATGCTTATATTCAAAGCCAAGAAAAACTAAAATCTAACACCGAACAAATCAACGATTCTATGATTTCAACTCGACATCACTCGACTAGAAAGACTTCTCAAGCAATTAAAACTAAACAACTAAACAAGAAAAATCAAAGAGAACAATTCGGATTTTCACTTCGGCATTCCATCGAACACATGAGGGCCATGTTAGTAAAGCTAAGATTCAAAACGGTTCTGGATCTATACTAACAATACTGCAAAGACAAGCAAGCAGGAAACATGAAAACTTAAACAAACATTCATCTAAACCTAAGCAATGTGATGTGCAGCTACGGGAAACCAAGGATGACACAACAAGCTCGGGAAATCACATTAACCTACGTTCAGCACCAAATTAACAAAATCGCAGCATCATCAAAACTAAATCTAAACTTGAACAACGCAAGGCAATATAATGAAATCATAAACGGCGGCGAGCTAAAAACGATGCAACATACCTTGATTGACGATGGGTAAGCCGAGAGGCGGAGACAAGCTGAGGGGAAGGCTCGCGAGCTCAGGGAGATGGGAGAGTGAGCTGAGGCGAGCAAGAGCCGCGAACAGGGGTGAGGCGAGCTGGAGCCGCAAGCTACGAGCTGGGCAGAGAGACCATCCGCGAGCTGAGAGCGCCGTGAGAGAGAGGGACCAGGCGAGGTCGCGGAAGAGGCGAGCTATGGGTGAACTGCCGGAGGTGAGCTGGGAGGAAGAGGAGGTCGTTCGCGTCTGGGAGGAGCGAGCTGAGGGGAACGGCGAGCTGGGAAAGTCGCGGCGTTGACCATACGTGAAGAGGACAAGAGGAGAGATGGGCTTGCGCAATGTAGCTGAGGCTGAAGGAGACGAGCTGAATGCACGGAGGGAAGAAATGGGCTCCCGCGGGAGACGCGGGCCGCACGTACAGGGGCCCGGTCCAAAGGTGGACCGATCCTTCTAATTAATGAAAGAAATCTTTAAAAACTAATTGATAACGACTTTAAAGGAAACCGAGGTAAAGCAGATTGGCAAAAATTAGGTGTCAACAAAGCCGCATTGGCAGCTTGCTGTTTCCCTTCTAATTCTCAACATTGCACATCTCATTTCAAGAAGCCAACATTATCAATAGACTCATTGCCTTTAGACCATCTAAATTTGGAAGTTTGGCCACAAAAAGTTTATAGACGCTATCTCACGCACTACCTCACAGCAGATCCACCTAGTGGTGCTGATTTCATGGAGAAATTATTTTAGTGGCACCATTTAATTTCTATACAAACTCATGACCTGGGAGTGTTTGAGATATTTGGAAATTTACTCTAATCTTCTTTATGTATCTTGATTATGGATATAATTTGACTTCCTCTATTTAAGCCTATAAAAAGGCTCTTTATGCTCTCTTTTATATATATCGAATATATAAACATTCGTTAAGGAAGCAAAATCAACACAAGAACTTAAAATTCCAACCTCTCTCTTTCTCCCCCCAACTATTGGCTATTTCACGAGCTCGCCTTCTATCGCACAGAGAGGAGGGCGGTTACATTACTCGGGGAACTGAGAAAAAAGCGTAGAATGAGAAAAGGAAAAGGAAAGTACGCGAAAGAAAATGAAAAGAGAGAGATATGAATAGGAAGGATAAATTCAAACCCTTCTATTCTTAATGTTGATAAGTCATCTTCTGAAAGCGGCATTTTCAGAATGTCAATTACACTTATCAGGAAATCAAAAGGTCAATTAGCTCAAGTTTAGAGAATCTCACTACGGAACAAAATAAACTAGGAAGGTGCTTATATAAATATTAGCAAAGATGCATGTGCACGCACAGATTTAACGCTATATTTGTTATATGATTTCAGATGTAGGTTTTGATGTGAACTTTTATTAATAAAAATTATATGCAAAACAACGTCTAGATCAAGCAAATTGTCCTCTAGAGCTCATGTGGAGTTTTGTTTGAAGTGAATCCGAATCCCGTTGAAAACATGACAATTAAAACTGCGGTATTTTTTGAAATCACAATATAAATACTAACGATAAAATAATAAGAACTAACAAGAAGCATGACAGCATAAGGTGAGAACATGAATTGTCCTCTTTTGTTTTCTCGATTTGTCATCACTTTTGTGTCACCAACGTGGAGTGGGAAACGTGAGCGAGATATTTTTGCAGAGTTTTCTGGTGAATGAAATATTCTTGTTTGTTCACAATTTGCTCATCTCTATTTATAAAGAGTAAGAGATGATATCTTGAAGATCATCTTTCAATTCCAATTTTATCTTTTTTTACGAAGGTACTCCCTTCTCTTGATGTTGGCCATTTGATGTCTAGCCTTTTGTTTTGACAAGAGCTAACGACAATATATTGCATAAAGAGAAATGTTGAATACTTTGCAAAAAAATGCACTATTTATTGAAAATAATCTGCAAAATCCATTTCTCAAGAATTTACATTTAGAATATCATTGGTTTATTTTTGTCAAATGTGTGTTATCGTGTCATATATACTTCTTTCTAATGATCATATAATAGTGTTTATGTGTCAAAATATTGTTACATTGTGTATCCAAATTGCAAAGTGATGAGAGATATCTCATTTTTCATATAATCATAATGTTCATTGAGCTTTTAGTCATATTTCTCGATAAAATATGCACAATCATGTAACGTGACCATTTGAAAATATACTATACAAATTTTCTAATGAAGGGCTTTTTTTATATATTTGTCTGATGGATATTTATAATATTCAGTTTATCCGTCGGATGATCTAAACTCTTTAGTTATGAGTTTTTCTACTAATATAGACTATCATATTGTGATAAATACTTTTTTCAATGTTCAACTCTTAGTAAGCATCACCTATCCATAAGTAGCCTAGCTGGTTAGGGCGAATTTGAATTTCGTTGAGATCTTGGGTTCGGTTCCCTATAGAATCGCCTGTGATTTAAGTGGAGGGCCATGGCGGTAGGTTGCTGTGCTAGTCTCCCCCGAGGATAGTTGAGGTACACGCAAGTTGACCCGGACACCTCGGTTATCAACAAAAAAAAAAACTCTTAGTAAGCATCTTAATTAACACTTATCTAGTACTTGTATATGAAATTTATTTGTTCAATATGGGCTATTATGCTATATAATTCGTTGTCCACTTGTAATATTATAGAGAATAATGCTATAATCAATACTTCAGAATTGTTCAAATTTTAATGAGCATCTTATTCAGCACAGATGAAGTACTTATTTTTATCAACAAAAGTAGGATCTTTTTCTCATTAATATTAAGCATTTGAAATTATACAGGATGTAGGGTTTGATCATAGGATTGATCAATAATTATGGACTTAGTAATACTTATTTATGATACATGCGCAACCATCCAATGCAATCCTCAAAACTATATTATTTTCATTCTTGGACATTTCATGACAATGAATACACTTTTTCGTATTGGTTTGCTAATGCTTGTTTTTTCATTTAATTGTTAAACATGTAATATAAATTTTTTACTTGCAACAAATTAGTTTGTTAAACATGGGCTATCATGTTATAAAATCTTTGTTATTGATTATTTGATATAATTCACTCATGAAATACTGCAAAATGGTTTTTTTTATAAAGTCCAACAGTAAAATTTTCAATCACGAGAGTCATCACACGTAATGTACTTCATTATACTTATTTTTGAAGTATATGCATCATGTAATTGAACCGTCTAAATATGTATCATAATCCTTCTATATGTAAGGGTGGGTAACTTTATTATTTTAATTTATTTGTACACCATGTTAAAATAACTTTGGTGCTGATGAATATTTTTTTTTATTAATCTTTATTTGGAAAATATGATATCGATCTTTTTATTATCATTTCTCAAATTTGACTAATTAATTAGATATTATGTCATAATAGGTATCCCTACATTACTAATCATATATTATCGCGACCTTTCTGAAGGTGCATCACCTATGGTTTGGCTAATGGATTACTATATTTGACTTAGCTCGAGCTCTCCCGAACCCATCAATTCGTCGCTTAGGTTAAGGTTTTTATCATGCAAATTAAATTTCACTTGGAGTCACTAATCCATTTTTTGGTGGATTGATTAGAAACCCAAGTAAGGTGTCAGGAGATACACCTTACTCCTACGAACCAGAGACTATGGGTACGGGGACTTGATTATACTAAACTACTCAACGCCCTTTCGGTATCTTTTCTTTAATTCCTAAAAAAATGTTTTGCCGGCAGCTTCAATTGATTTAAATTAACCCCCTAAACATGAGTGTGCGAACATTTATGTAGATTCTCAATGAAGCAACAAATGAATTACGAGCATGATTTACCAAAGCAAGCTAAATGATTTTTTGTTTTGTTTTGTTATTATCATAACATGCAATTTAACTAAGTATGTAAAGATGAAACTTGTCGCGACCATACCGAAGGTGCACCACCTCTGGTTTGACTTAGTTCGAGCTCTCCCAAGTTCATACCAATTCGTAACTTAATTTAAAGTTTTTACCTTAACTTTTGCCAAAATTACAAAGGATTGACCAGACACCACAAAACTTGCACTCATGAGACAATTATGTCTTTATGAGTGAAAGGGTGTCATGGTAATAATGGAAATAAAAAACATCCAAATGGAAGTTTAACAAAGTTAGTAGAACTGAGCATCCTAACCAAAGATAGATACATCAATATTCCACCGACTTAATTTAAAGTTCTTATCATGCAAAATGGATTTCATTGGAGTTGCCACTAATCTAGTTTTTTATGGGTCGATTAGAAACCTAAGTAAAGTATCAGGAGATATAATTTAATCCTATGAACCAGAGACTATGGGTATGGAGACTTTATTATGCTAGATTACTCTAATGACTTCTTGGTACCTTTTCATTTACTTAAAAAAAATGTTTTGCAAGTAGCTTGAATTGATTTTAATTTACTTCCTAGCATGCATGGTGATCATGTGGGTACACAAACATAAACGTAAATATACAACAAAAAAACAAATATAATCTAACTATACAAGTGAAATGATTTTTTTGTATTTTTTTTTATAATCCTTACATGCAAGTTAACCATGTATGCATGGATAAGAATTTTAATTTTAATTTTTTGGGCTTTTTATTTTTTATGCGTGGACTAATTAATATGCAATGCATATAATGAAAAGCTAAGTCTAAATGCAACTATGTCATACTACATGCGATTTTTAAGTTAAACTACTCCTCATGAAATGGGAATTAATTAAGCTAAAATATGTAATGTTTAAATGACATGCTAATAATATTTTTTGGTGTTTTTTCATTTATTAGAAAAATTCGAAACAAATAAATGCTTAAATTAAACATGCTGCTAGTCTATTGTGAGAACACCTTTTTTATTTAAATTAAATGAGCTAGTGCGAACATGAACCTAAATATAATTTGACATGCATTAAGCGGCCCTAATTCTAATGCAAATTTGACTTATTATTCTAACATGGCTAAAAAAAATGCAATTTCTAATTAACGTGCATCATTAATATGCAATTTTCCTAATTAGCGAAACTAATATGCAAACTACATGGCAATTATGTATCTAACTTTAGGTGACATGCCATTACGTGCAACTCTATGACATGCACATGAAATGGTGATGTAACATGACTTAGACCACAGACATGCATATGATTTTTTTGAATTTTTTTATAAAAAATATTATCGATTGAAATCTAGCAATAATGAAAAGAAATAAAAATCTATGTCAAACGCGGCATCATGTCTCATGAGATATAATCCAATCAAATTCAAATGTAAATTGGCAAATCGTATTTCGGGCATGAATTGGATTGACCAATTTTTCTACGTGATCGCGAGTCGTATTTCGGATATGAAATCGGACTATCAATCGTATGTGTGGGGATTAGGAAATTTTTTTCTAATTTAGAGATATATATAAAGACACCTCAAAAAATCCAGTTAATAAACAATTCATCAAACTATTTGAATTGACTGCGGATAAATTCTTACCTAATTTAGAGACCAATTCCAAATTTGAATCGTCAAAAGTGAATCTCGAATGGTGGGGTCGGGGAGCGCTCCTCGGTGTGATGACTTGACGAATTGGAATTCTCGGTGGAGAATTAAACAAAGCAACGACTAAGAGACTGGGCAATGCGGCTGGTGGGACGATTACGGGTGGACCAATAATGCAGCCTTCGGAAACCTTTATCTGGCCGTGTCTATCCTTCTGTCTTCAGTTGTGGACTCCTTGCACAAGTGTTGACCAAATACGTCCACGAGTCTGCTTCAGGTATGAATCGTGGAGGTACTGAAGGGGTGTCGGCTTTGCTGTAGAAGCCCCTGGATCCGGAACGAGAAGCTACTGTGACGTCGCTTTGACTCGTTGAATGTGCGGCTGTATTTGAGCTAGACCGTGGACTGATGAAATTTGCCCACTAGTGTTGCGATTGGAGGCAGCGCTTGGAACAGTAACAAGTGCGAGGCAACGGTAAGGCTTAAATAAGCCAAAACCACAGAGAAAGAACACCACCCGGTCGCCTTTGACTTCTCTTCCCCTTGCTCTCTCGTGAGTTTTGGAGTTTTTCCCTTCTTCTTTTTTGGAGTGACCTCACCCTCTCTCTCTCTCTCTCTCTCTCTCTCTCTCTTTTCTTGTTTTTCTTTCTTTTGAGCTAAATGCCTCCCACGGCTTCTCACACACTCTCTGATTTTTTTCATCTAGGAAGCCCCCCTTATGCACCCCCTCATCAACCTGTTTATATTAAATGGAACAGAGCCCACCAAGGAAAGTGAAAAAGCTTCTTTCCTCTTTCCCCCAAAAATCCCACGATCAGGGGCACACCTTCTTGTTTTATATGATATTCACCAATGTTCCTTACTCTTCTTCATTTGACCGGTCTCCTCTTTCCTTTCCACAATCAATTGATCGGCTTTTATATATCTTCAAGAATCATGCTTATTTTACGTGGCCAAAAATCCTCTTAAAATCACGACATTCCTAATTTTGCCAAACTACAGAGAGGATAAACTTGGACGAATTACATGCTCCCATGCACGGGCCTATGTATCTATATGCAAAAATGCTCATAACACTATATGCTATGGTTTATAATATTTTTATTAAAGGGTCAAAGACTAGTCCCTAATTTTTATGTAATGAGTGTGGCGCCAAAATTTATGTGTCAGCAAAACTTTAATTATTTATTTTGAGATTTTCACTTTTTATATGTAGACTATGCTAACATGCAATGAAGTAATGAAGAGTCAATCCTATATGCGACTAAACCAAATTAATCGAAAACATGAAATACAAATGATATTTTTTTATGTTTTTTTCACAAAAAATCGAAATTAAATAAATGCCCTAATTTAAGCATGCAATGTTGTCTAATATGCAACCTAGTCTAAATATGCAACGTTATTTAGAACGCCTTAAGTTGTGTTTTGTTTTTTTGGTAAAGAAGAACGCCTTAAGTTGTTGATGTGCAATCTTTTTGATTTTTTTGAAATAAACAAAGAAATCACATCAAATTATATAGATTCATTGAACCCATTCTAACCTGGAAATAACATCTAAACTCACCAGAAGATTTCGCGAATAAAATCGATAAATTGATCTTAAAACTTAAAAATTAAAATATCAACTTTAAATATTCCTACGCAATTAATTATTTCATTTAAAACCTTACAGATATAATAAAATCTTACAAAATTGATAGCAGATGATGAACCATGACGGCTAGCGACAGGTGGACTCGCGATGGCCGGTTAGTCGACAAGTTTGACTGGCTATTGGTGGTGCGCGACTTAGAAACCCGCAAAGCAACGAGCTGTCATAGATGGCCGTAGTAGCAACGATGCAAGTCTGTTGATGAGCTTGACTGGCGATCATTCAAACCAGAGAAGTGCGGTAGCTCTGGGATGACGAAAGTGGTGGCGTCGGCAAAGCTTGAGAAGTAAGAGAGCTTTTGCTCTGTTTGACTTTTCTTTTCAAACAGGAGTCCTCTCCCTTGTGAAAGCGTGGTCTCTTTTTTTTTTTTTTTCTCTCTGTTGACTTTTCTCTCCTTTTTCTTTGCTGACCTCTCTCTACGTCTGTCATTTTCAACCGCTGAATGAGCACTCCACCTTTTCCTCTCAATTCTCTTATTTTCTCTCGCATGCTTTTTTTTTTTTCTCAAAATTGTGTGTAGACCACTTCTTCAGAATTGTGGCCGTGTGCTCCACAAAAAAGATCCCCTTGGTGTTTTGTTTTATAGTATCCGGATATCAAATTTTGGTCAAGAAAAATAAATATATTCTTTGATTTCCTCTAGATTATGCGAGATTGATTTTTATTTTTTTCACTTTTTTGAAATTCTCTTCCTAAGATTAAACCTCTTCGTCATTCTTGTCGAATACATGTCATTGGATCTCTTTCTGTCAAAATCCACATGTAATCAAATCAAAAATTTCTCATATCTTGTTCCTCATGTATTTCTTAGTTTTAACTGAATTTTCTAAAAAAAAATCACAAAACTGATAGATAGATAATATATATATATATATATAGATAGATAGATAATTTTTTAGTATATTTATTATCAAAATATTATTTATGTAAAAGGTTTAGAGATTTATTATAAAAATATGCACAATAATTCAAGATTTGCTAAAGTAATGATCAAAAGCAAATTATCAGATAAAACTCATGTAAGTGATCGTGCTAGAATGCTCAATCTTGCGCGACCTTTATCCATTTTTAATTGGGGCAAAGATTCATATATTAAATAATGTTATTGTCATTTATACATATCTAATGACGTGATAATTTTCTATTAAAGTATTAAGAAAGTCAATCATTCAATTTACAGGTGTCACTTCCTTCACCCCGCAATTGAAAACATTTAATCTGGCGATTTTTTTGGGCCACAAAATCGTCATCTCACTAGTACGATTACTTTACCTGGAACATTTCTCAAACTTTTTCCCGAGAGAACACAACACGCTCTTCTTCTTTCGACATATTTTCGATCCTCTGTCTCGCAAGCAAAGTATGATCATCAGGCCATGAACTTTCGCTTCATCATCTCCCTCGCCCTCTTCTTCTTGCTCAATTTTATCATCAATCCCAGCCACGCTGCACCTACTTATCTACAGCATGACTGCCTAGAAGCCACGCTCTTCGCTCCCAACTCCACCTACCACTCCAACCTTAACACCCTCCTCTCTTCCCTCTCCTCCAATGCCACTGACAACGCTGACGGCTTCACTAACGCTTCCGCTGGGAAGGACGCTACCGACAGTGCCTATGGGCTCTTCCTCTGCCGTGGCGATGTCAGCACTGCCATGTGCAGCGAGTGCGTGGCTACCGGAGTAAAAGAAATACTTCGGCGATGCCCCAGCAGGAGAATCTCTGTCATCTGGTATGACGAGTGCATGTTGAAGTACTCGGACCAGTCCATTTACTCGGTGGTGGAGATCGTACCTGGATACAAGATGCCGGACACTGGGGGCGTCGCCAACCCAGGTCCGTTCGTGCAGCTGCTAGGAGAGACCATGAACAAAGTAGCGGAGAGGGCTTCGGGGAGTGAATCGAGGAAGAAGTTTGCGGTCGCAGAGGCAGACTTCACGAGCTCGCAGAAGCTGTACACACTTGCGCAGTGCACGCCAGACTCGCCGGGTTCAGGCTGTAACACATGCCTCCGGGCGGCGATTGCAGATCTACCGCAGGAGGAGCAAGGTGGGAGGTCGTTCACTCCAAGCTGCACGGTGAGGTTCGAGATGTACCCCTTCTATAATGCCTCGGCGGTGGTGGCAGTGCAGCTTCCTTCTCCTCCTCCGTTGAACAGGCGCAAAGGTACGTATTCGATTAAATTAAGGAGAAGGATTTAATTATGAATGCTCAACTTGGCCATGTTTCACCACATAGTAGTTTAGGATTGTGGATTACTAGTTTTCTCTTTACAACTTCTGTGCATTGATATGGTGTTCTTTTTCCCATAGATTCTGGTATGAATTATGTCCATCTTGACTTGCATTTGTAGTGTCCCAGCCTGTTAATTTCTGCCCAGTTTGCTTTTTGTGACAATATTTTAGGACTAATGAGGTTGTATCTTGGGGTTAGGAAATTCGAGAGAGTTTTCATTATTGAATCATGTATAAGACTCTATTAAAGAAATAATGTCACTAGGAACTTGCTAAGAATCAAACAACTTAAAGTTCTCAATTTTAATGCATTCATCTTCTCATATTTTATGTGACAGTGTTTTGAAAATCAAAATATTTTTATTTATAAAGTATACCTCACAATTGTTTCGATACATTTGTTAACGAGCTGTTTTTGAAATTCAGTCATCGATAGGGGCCACGTATTCCTTTTCTGTTGTATCGTTGATTTCTAGATTTTACTTTTGTGGGGCCTTCGCGTTTGCGTAGCAAATGATGCTTCATCAAATGGTTGCGTACATGTTTTACATTCTTTCTTCTTTTCCCCCTTTTTTCTTTTCAAAGAGTGATTTCTTATTTATGTTTTCTCGACCTGTAGCTTCATTAAAGTCTTCCGTTCCATAAAGTCAAGATGAGGTAGATTTTGGGTGCAAACTTTCCTAAGTGGATCGGGCAACCGTCTCAATCTTTATGCCAGCTAAACATGGTAAATTCCAACGTCACTTCTGAGATTGAATCATCTAGAGAACTTTCACACGAAAGCCACAGATAGTAGACTTTGGACTGAGGTGTTTAGCCTTTGAATAGTCTAGTTAGTCGCTAAGATGAAAATAGAAATGGTTGCACTCCTAAAATATAAGAACTAGAAAAGGGAAAAGATACTGCGACACAGACAGATTATGGAGGGGCATAACATGAATTTTTTAGACATCTGCTATTTGAGCCGGAGATTTTTAACAAGATAAAGATCTCATGCCTGAAGAGCTTGAAGAACATGATTTGAGTGGAAAACGACTGTAAAATCATTTGTTCGAATGAGTCCATACAATCTGTTTTTTTCAAATATGCTTCTACCTATAGTAGCAAATCAGCAATATAATTTTCTAAAATATCATGCACACCCTTGAAATGGTTGCACATATGCAGGAAAAAGCAATAAATCTACCATGATAATCATTGCCGTGGCCATTCCAGTTGGCGTTGCTACCATACTTCTTTTTCTCGCTTGTCGTTCGCCTCGAAGTAAAACAACAAAGACGTATGAAGTCGTCCAAGCAGAAGGTGGTACATAAATATGCGGATGTTCATGCCTTATACTCGGAGAGAATTTCCAATTTGTGTCCACAAGATACTCAGTTATATGCTTTTGGCGAATGACTATATCCTGTTGTTTCATCGCGTAGGCGCAAGTGAAATAACAACTGCAGAGTCCTTGCAATACCATTTAGCCACGATACAAGCCGCCACAGAAAATTTCTCTCATAAAAACAAGTTGGGTGAGGGTGGATTCGGTGAAGTTTTCCAGGTATTGTTGGTTAGAAAAATTGACAATGCTGTATAAAAATACTTGAATATCTTTGACGTTTGTTATGTGAAGTTTTGGGTAGAAGCCAATCACGTGTACTCAAACAATCCAATTAATAAAATTTCAGGGTAAGCTTCCGGATGGACAAGAAATAGCCGTGAAGAGGCTATCCAAAGGCTCAGGACAAGGTGTTGGAGAATTCAAGAATGAGGTTATTTTGGTAGCGAAGCTTCAACATCGAAACCTTGTGCGGCTGCTCGGATTTTGCGTAGAGGCAGAAGAGAAGATACTTGTGTATGAGTTTGTGCCGAACAAAAGTCTCGACTACTTTTTATTTGGTATGCCACATACTTCAATACTCTTAAGTTATCATTTTCCATGTGAAAGAACTGTATATGTGATCAGCAAGAACTTAAAGTTCAAACTCTCACTAGTTTTCTGGGGAACCTGATGAAAGTACTCTTGAGGATTTACCATTTCAAAATAGTTGGTTTCTGAGTGAGTATATATGCAGATGATGATAAGAGAAGGCAGATGGATTGGTCAAGGCGTTATAAGATAATATCTGGAATTGCTCGAGGATTGCTCTATCTGCATGAAGATTCTAGACTCCGAATTATTCATCGTGATCTAAAACCAAGCAATGTCTTGTTAGGCAGTGATATGAACCCGAAGATTTCAGATTTCGGCATGGCTAGGATTTTCGGAGTAGATCAAACTCAGGCAAATACTAAGAAAATCGTGGGGACACTGTAAGTCTCAAATTCCTTCTTAGATGACTATTAATTTCCTGCTCATATGATCTATCTTGTCGTTGATCTATAAATTATAAACAAAACAATGCGGGTCATTTGCAACTTGCCTACCTTATCAACTTATAAAAACATAAACAATGCTACGGTACATGTATTTAATTTGCAGCGGTTACTTGTCTCCTGAATATGCAATGCGTGGGCAAATCTCAGTGAAATCCGATGTCTATAGTTTTGGTGTCCTAATCCTAGAGATCATTACTGGCAAGAAGAATAGCTACTTCTTCCAATCAGACGAGGGTGAAAATCTCGCTAGCTATGTAAGTTGCATCTATGCTATTACAACATCTTTTATGATGCACTGATCTAATTAAGTTGACATTCCTCCACTGAAATAATATTTACAGGCGTGGAAGCATTGGAGAGCTGGTACACCGCTTGAAGTGTTAGATCCGTTTATTGGTGACTCATATTTGACATATCAAGTGCTTAGATGCCTCCACATTGCTTTGCTAGGTGTTCAGGAAGATCCAGCTGATAGACCCACCATGCCAAGCATAGTCCTTATGTTGAGCAGCCACTCTGTTAGGCTTCCACGGCCTCGACAACCAGCCTTCTTCCTTGAAAGGAGCATGGAGAAACAATCAAAAGAGCTCAAGTCGGACGAATCCACCAGTTGGTCTATGCCGCGGTCGACCAATGAAATGTCGGTTACTGAGCCGTACCCTCGTTGAATCGTGATAAGAGTGAAAGTGTTTCTTTGTGATAGTCTCATAAGGACCTTGAGATCCTTGGTCTTTCCAAGGGGATCATTAAGATGGCAAGAATAGGAGGACAAGATTGTGAAAGTACTTAAATATAAATTCATTCCTTCACCTTACGACTTAAGTTTTTATAACAGTTGATAGTGGTCTTACAAAACTTCACAAATATTACTTGTATAAAAGCGTGATCAATCATAGATATGGAGCCGAGATCTCCGTTTTGCACTTGCTTGATCCCTAGATCAGCATGAATTTGGGTTATGATAGCATCAATTTGGGTAAATTCTTATGTTGTGCATGATTTAAAAATCTCTCTTTTATATTTTCTTCACCAAAAAAAAATTATTTGATGACAGAATGACAGCTGAATAAAATACTTATTTCCTTGAATAAATTCCTTGAGTGCGTGGAGCAATCTATATTATTTTACTCTATTCTTAGGCTTCACAAATCATTGGTTTAAGCTATGGGTGAAGGTGAATCTGCATGGATGTGTCATTAATAGGCTCAAGATGATCGCTCCTTATATTTAAAGAAAGAGCCTAGCCGAAATAAAGCAAAAGCTTCATCAACGGATTTTCTCTCTATTTTATTTCTTGCTGGAATGTTTCCACAAATTCAAGTCGACTGTTTGCTCAATAAAAATTCACATCAAACTCCTCATTTTGTCAATAGCATTTATCTTTTATCTGTTGCCTGTCTAACATTTTATAAATTCGAAAAGGAATTAAAAGCCCGTCAATCAGAAGCAAAGCGCCCAAAATCAAGAGTAACCGAAAGTTGGCTACCCCAAGAGAAAAGTCCCACCTCGATCCTCCAGATCCTCCATGGTTTGCTCATCGCCTGTAAGTCCATCTGCGGCTTCCATAATCGCTTTCAATTAGCTGGGTAACCTTTGATTCTCGTTCAGGGACTAACTAAATTGATCTGGGTGACCTATTGGGGTTAGTTCAAAACCAATAGAAATGTAATAGTATCGTCTCGATCTCTACGGAATCGGAGATTCTAAGGTTTGGGACTTGTTTACGCTAACATTTTTATTAGCACGATTTTAGTACCTAACTAGTTGACTATTTAATCTAAAGTGGCCATGTGCTCTTGCTCATCATTTAAGACCCTAAAAAATCATTAAAAGTCACTAATTGCCCATACAATTATTTTTTAGGGATCACTTTTCATGCAAATCTAAGTTAAGGCGAAATTAATCTAGAAAAGAAATCAACATGCAATTTATTGAAAGACAATGCAAAAAAATAACCACTTAATGTATTGAAGTACAATGCAATAACAAACACTCAGATAATTGAATGGGACTATTTGATGATGAGAATGTAAAACTCGTAACTTGTCGGATAATTAATAATACATGGCATCGTTATAAGTCTCGAGACATGATTAATCGAAAGTTGCTATCTGAAAATAAAGGTGGGCCTGAATCTAATTGATTCAAGTGAAACCTAAACTAGATTATACTAATCATTCATAATATAAAAAAAGCAATGCTAAGTCTATGCGGGTTTTATTAGATGAAACATATGCTAATTGATTTTGATAAATCTAAATTAGCATAATCCAAATAAACCTAGGCTAACCTTTTACAAAATTAAGACTAGCATGGACATTGGTCTAACACCACAAACTTTATGTGTGTCATCTTCTCAATTGCCGTCACATGAAATAATTCAATGGTGTCGATTTTGACATTCAAACATTCATCCAACGTGGTTAATCAAAGTAAAGTATAAGTAATATTCATATCAAATCAATCAGGTGGCCTCGAGGTTGGCAGTAAATTTACTAATGCAACTCGATTATCTCAAGTCATTCCAATGTCATGCATTGAGTCTAACCATGCATCTAAGCATTCACGAGCAAGGCTAAATAAGACATGCAATCAAGTTAAGAAGTATTGAGGGACCCAAAAACACTTAGTTGTCTAGTATTGAGGGACCCAAAAAC
Source organism: Melaleuca alternifolia (assembly GCA_019926035.1). Lineage (NCBI taxonomy): Eukaryota > Viridiplantae > Streptophyta > Magnoliopsida > Myrtales > Myrtaceae > Melaleuca > Melaleuca alternifolia. Next base: position 2,789,083 of record JAGKPW010002174.1, read on the forward strand.
ACTCAGTTGTCTACCAAAGACAACTTCGATTTTTTCAAAAATCGATATTAATCGATTAAACTAGGCCTATTCTAATGCTAGAATTTGATTTTTAAAGTAAGGCCAGTTTTCTAAGGCAAAACTTTAATTTTTCTAAATTTCAAAAAAAATTATTAATATTTTTTGTTTTTTATTAATAAAAGATATTATATTTATTTAATAGTCGGGTCAGCTGGCCCGACTTGGAGGCAGGGGCTAGGTCGGACTCAGACCCATGAATCAGGCCCACCCCACATGGGCCAGCGAATTGGGGCTTTCTGGCCCAGGTTTGCGGCCCACTATTATGTTTTCCACCTCTCTCCTTAAATCTTTCTTAACCAGCCCTCTTACCAGCCCGGCCTAAAAGAAAAATCTAAACCCTAGTCCAAAATTTAACCATGTCAGCCCAAGTGCTTATTTGGGCCCATCTCTCTATTTCTATTTCCCAATTTCGGTCTACCCGAAATTAAACCAAGCCTCCACATCCACTTGAAAGGCCCAGCTCACTTGGTCAATTTTTAGTGGCTTGATTTGGGTCCGGCCTTAACAGACCCACTTCTTGTTCTAGTTCTGCCCGCAGCACGACCCGAATTGGCTTCTCCGACAACTTCCTCACTTGAGCCACCGTCGGATGCCCATAACTAGAAAAAGTTCTAACACCGGCGATGCTAATCCTTCAACGGAAGAAAAACTGAAACCTCTCGACGGACACTAAAACGTAGCAAGGTCTCATGGGAAGTTTGTAGAACAAATCATGCACGACTAATTAGAGATGAACACAGACCATCTAAAAGAAAGCTCAACTTGGACAAGGGCAATATTATAGACAACACCTCATTCAAGTTCAAAATGTGCACAAACAAAGGAAGCCAAATCTAAACTTTGGTTTCGACGCAAATGGGGCAAGGTGGTAAAGAATTCATGGGAGCGATATTTCACCTTGGGGCTCCTACTTGGTTAGGGACGGTGGCCATAGCATGAGTTCAAGACAAGTCGAATGATGGCTTGCTACATTGGGATATCTCTAAATCGAGATCCTCTGAGAAAGGTGATTGGGATTGAGCGATAGAGAGACACGCTGGAAAATGCGTGACGTCTAGTTGAGGATGGGGTGAAGGAAGGTGCATCACGGCTCAAGATTGATAGTTGTGAATGACCCCTCTCTCCTTCTCGTTTTCTACTGTTCACCCATGCTTTCTTCTTTACTTTACCTGCCCCCATCCCTTATATCCCTTTCATGTAAGATTTTTTTTTTTTACATTTTAATTTTGTTTCTTTTTTCTTTCTCCTTTCTTCCCTCTCTTTTTTCCCCATCCCTTTTTTCTCGACGGTCGCTTGCTCCCATCTTCTCTTTCTTCTTTTCTTTTTCCATTTCATTTCATTTTATTTTTTATTTTATTTTTTAATTAATCAATTTAATATTTTTATCCCTCCCCCAAAATTATGGAAATGGATCACTTGCCATGGAGGCAAGTGACATGATGGGCACCATAGTCGTCCAATCTGAATTAGACAGTTGTGGTTTAAAAAAAACAAAACAAAACCCTTTATTAACGGGGGCCGTCCGATGATTGGATGGCCTCCAAGGCCAGATCCATCATGTCACTTACCTTTATGGCAGGTGATCCGGATCCCTAAACTATAGCTTAGTCTTTAGTCAACCATCCTTTATCATCTTTCTTAATTTATAATAAATTCTTTTTATTTGAGATTTTAATTTTAATTATTTTTTTAAATAAAGGAAATTTCAATTTTTAATTGATAATAATTTTATCTAAATTTAAGCTAAAAATAACTTATCGAACTAGCAAGATTAGGTGTCAACAACAACCATAGTCCTTCGTGGAGTAGCCAGTTTGCCAAGTTTCCTTAGCCTTAAGAACCGGCTTTTTCCCTACAAAGGAGCACGAAGAGACAGTGGAAAGAACTTGAGTTTGATAAATCCACTAGTAGGTCTATGCCATGGTCAATCAACGAAATGTCGGTCACTGAGTCGTATCGAGGCCGAATCATGAGGGAATAACGGTCTTTCTCTATGATAGTCTCACGGAGTCCTTGAGATCCTTGGCCTTCCACAAGGATAATTAATTAACAACCAACAAGCACATATATTTTTCGCAAATAGGCTGCTAGGTGCCGTGGGATCATGCGCATGCAATACATAGTGGCTTCTCTGGGAAAAGGATAAAAAAACTCATGAACCTATCAATTGGTACCAATTTAATTCTAAACTTTTAAAGCTGCATATTCAATCAATAAACCTTTGATTTAATGCCAATCCAAGCATTCCAACTAATTTTGGTAGGATATTACGAATGTAGAAATCGATAGGCCCGCAACGTTGACATTGATAATTTTTAATAGTTTTTAAATTTTTTTATCATTTCGATTGTTTTCCTATTTTTCTTTTATTTTTTAATGTTTTTGCCTTTCTTCTTCCATTTGCCTATGACCAATCACTATGCATAGGTGATGGCCAGCTACTAGCCATGTCTAGGCAGGCTAGTGTTGCTTGGGCAAGGGTCACCATTGTCAATCACAAGCAAGGCTCGACTGGGCAAGGGCAAGCCTCAACGAGGGCTCCTCACACTAGATTTGCTGAAGCTGGCTCTCACCAAAGACATGATGGGTCTTGCTAGGGGCCATCCAAGTGAAGGCAATTCCTAGCAAGGCCATTGTAGCTTGTGCAAGGCCGGGCCTTGCCAAATGAGGCATGAACGAGGCTGACCCTTGCCTGAGTAAGGGAAATGGCAGACAAAGGCTTCCTTCATTGAATCAAGTAAGGCCGACTCTTGCCTAGGCCAAGGTGTCCTCAGCGGTGGTTTCCCACTGTGAAAAAAGACACTGTCACCGAAAGTGCTAGACGGGGTTCATTACTGGAGGAAGAAAATGGTTACTTGAAGTCGACCTTGATAATAAGTTAACTTCCGTATTATTTCACTACAATTGATATCAAAGTTTTGATAAAGGTTTCCAGAATTGGTTTAGGGCTTTTACTTGCTTCATCTTTGTAGGAAATACTGTATTTGTAATTATGTTTGAAGCAAGAGTTGAGATTGAAAAGCTTAATGGGAGAAATAATTTTAGGTATTAGAGAACTTAGATGAATGCCACGTTAGCAACCCAAAGTTTGGTGCCGGCATGGGATGGAAATTCCAGCCAAGGGTGGTTGGGACCGATCCTTAGAATGCGAGTGTCTACGAACTACGCATCCATCACAAAGTTATGGAAGACTTTTCAATGGGGTCACTGGGGTGGAAGCGCGTGGAATTTGCAGGATGGACCATATTTATGGGACGACAATTCAAACGTTGCTATTTCAATAAGTCCTTGCCAATCTATTCGCCGTCTCCATTCTATTTTCATCTTCCTCAATATTGGCAGTTTTAACGTCTAAAGTTCTGAATCAGCACTTACATATCCGTTGCATTACTGCCCAAATACCACCCTCTTCGCTCCCAACTCCACCTACCAATCAGGCCTCAACATCCTCCTCTCTACCCTCTCCTCCGCTGCCACCAACAGCACCGTTGGCTTTGCCAACGCCTCTGCCGGCCAAAACCTTTCGGACCAGGCTGACGGGCGCTTCCTTTGCCACAGCGACCTCAACACCGCCACGTGCAGTAACTGCGTGGCCACTAGAAAACAAGATATCCTGCAAAGATGCCCCCACCAGCGGGTCTTGGTGAGATCTGTAACGCCGAGTGCATGTTGAGCTACTCGAACCAGGCCATCTTCTCGGTCATAGAAAAATCGTCTAAGTTTTATTTGCCTCTCTTCCACTACTTTTAGGCAAAATTTGGTATAAAAATTCGGTTCTCAAAGCTTTTCTTAGACTTGGAATTCTCATTTCAAAAGGATCAAAAAGGGCTTTTACTCACTAAATTGCCCTTGTCCCATTTTCACAGAAAACTGTACCTTGCTCGTTAAAATGTCGACCAAGGTCCCTCTGCTATTTCCCTCTTTCAAGTCGAAGGTCTTGTCACCCATACGATCTGAAGGCAAATTTGCCTCTGTTTGGCTAACGACACCATAGACTCGGTCTTATTTTAATCTTCGAAAGATCCTTCTAGGAAAGGGAGAAAACTCAACTGAAAATAACTGGTGTCCTTAAAGTCTTGCTGGTTTGGAATGACGGGCAATATCTACCCTCTATGAGACTAAATTCACTTATTTATTTTCGCTAAGTAGGCAATATCACCCTTAATGGTTTCCACATATGCAAATTTTTCTTCAATTTTGTTATTTGCTTATTATGTATTTCCCTAAAATTTAACCTGATGGCTATTTAAATAATTTAAAAAACTCTATTACTCATTCATTGATCTTATATCCATTCTTCAACACTTGGAGTGAATCTTGTAAAAATCTCTAGAGTCCTTATATTTACTTGTTGATAAATCTAATAAATTCTATTACGGCTAACAATACAACCTAAAGGAGGTTGAACAAGTCGTTCAAAAACTTCAAAAAACTTTTTCAGAATATAACAAGATATACTTTGCCAATAACAAAAACATATTGAAAGTATCAAGGGAGCTGAAGATGCTATCAGATAGATATAGGCAATAATAAATAGAAAGAATATAGCATACAACAATCTATAGTAATTCATTTTTATCCCGAGGTTTACGTCCACTCTCTAAGTGAACAACTTTAATGGAAGCTCGAATCCATTAGTAATCCTCAAGATATATTACAATTAGCATGTACTACTCTATAACATGATGTATTACACAAATGGATTGCAAATGCTACTATCACTTGTACAAATCTCTTGTAATTAATTACAAGCAGCAAAGACTCTACAACAAAGAGAATAACAAACAGATAGTAGCAACTCTCATGTAGACAACACAGTATAGCTACTTCAATAACAGTGTGAGGTTTATCAATTTTTTGCCAACCCAGTATAGCTACTTCAGTCTTCTTCATGTAGATGTTCATCGTCCGATCCAATCGTTGGAGATACTTTTAAAGAGTTAAGAGCTATTGAGAGTTTATTCGAGCCAATGTCAAGGTTTAGGCCGCCTTGACATTCTCTTCATACTGGCAAAAGCATGGTTTCCCAAAATGCAATCTGCTCGTGCTATTGTGTCAACTGTTCTTTCTAAGTTATGACCACAACCATCAACTCCACCATGACTCATCCTAGTGCAATGGATTCCCCACATGACGATAGCTTTAATCTTCCCATCAACAATCATCCTTAAGATTAATGGGTTATCAACACCTTCCAGGAGTAAATATTTTGCACGAGATTGCTTTCTGTCACATGGTAGTAGTGTTGGAGGATTTCTACAAAACCTGATTAAAAAATGTCATCAGAACAAAGACTATCAATATAGTTTGGCAGTCTTCAGACGTTCTGGAGTCTAGCAGTCTTTCAGAACATTCCGGTGTCTGGACTTTTTCAGACCTTATGGAGTCTGGCCACCTCTGCATCTGCGTCTATGTCAGTCTATATCTTCAAACACAGAACGTAAGGTCTTCAAATAAACAAATGTTTGCATTATAATGATGCAATAACATAATTTAAAGGACACATAATAAGTAAACCGAGACCTGTGTTCGACACAGTTTCCTTAAAACAGATTTGTTCCCTCCAGCACATAATGAAGCTTTGCCTCTTCCAGTACACGTGAGGTTGCTCGACGTCTGTTTTCTAGGATACAACGGTTGGCAGCAACGAAGAACAATACTTTGAAACTTTCGGGGAACTTGAACAACTTCTTTGCTGAGCACTTATCGAAAACAATGTAATGCAAAGAAAGCTTGAAAAACAAGTTGTTTTTCTCTAAAGAAATGTGCTCAGATCCGATTCTAAGAAGAATGTAAGAGCCTTTTAAACAGAATGTGGTGGAAAGAATTTTCGGCAATTAACTCAGCTGTTACAAACATTTCGGGATTAATAGCCAATTGGTTGTTACAAACTAATGACAGATTAATTCCACGGTTACAACATTAAATCTGTAACCTCCGTCATTAAGCTACCGTTACAAACTTGTAACAGTTTTGAGTTGGAAAGCATTAATCCAAAAAGGCAAAATGTGGCTTGTTGCGAAGCCCAAGCTTTTGGGTACGCAAGTCGTACGCTCGCACCCAAGTTCAGGTTCGTCGGGAACTGAATTTGCACCCTCCTACGCATGCGCACGAGACATAGTGCTTGTGCTTTTAACATTAACACTTCAAAGGAGTGTAACCATATGTAAAGCACTCCAAAACCTTTTTACTTTCCAATGTGGGACTAATGTTTTTCACTTCCCACTTTCAACTCTTCTTGCTTTCCAATGTGGGACTTTTACTTCCCACACAAGTGGGTTCTTTGAGAAACAATTTTTCATTCACCCAACAATTTATCCCAAATTTCCAACAAGTAGCACATACTCTTGTCAACAGTCCATTGGTACTGTTCACCATATTCATTGCGAAATGACCTGCGATCTCCTATCCAGTGGTCTCCCTAAGCATATCAATATCTAAAGGCTTTACTTAGATGATCACCTGATCTTGGTACCTCTAAGTCTTTCTAAATTGCTTGATATGACAGACTTGTTCTGCTCTTGTCAAGGTCATCATCCTTATAAACATCATTGGTTGAGCTATACAAAGACCTGCGATAATATCATAGTCTTCCTGAAATTCTCACTTCTTAATTACAATAAACATATGCATTTATTTAGTAGACATTAAGCCAAGGATAGTTTTAGAAATCATTAAGCCAAGGATAGTTTTAGAAATCATCAAAATGCTGTAGGGAGTTTTCTGGACAATTTTGTTACCTCACATTCAATATTAAACTGCAAAATCCATTAACTATCACGTTATTTCATGACAATTGGCATCAACGTTAAAGTAAGAATTTCTAGAATTGATTTAGGGCTTTTACGTGATCATTGTCTAGAATACCGTATTTATAAATACGTCTGAAGCAAGAGGTAATATTGAGAAGCTCATTAGAAGGGATAGTTTTGGGTTGGGGAGCAGTAAGATGCGTGTCATGTTAACAATCCAAAGTTTGGTGAAGCCGTTGGATGGACAGAATAAGTTACTTGAAGCGATGAAAGAGGTCAATAAAATAGAGTTGATGGAGAAGTAGAATAAATAATCTCGTCGAGTGCATCAGATAAGGTGTTCATTGAATAAATTGAAGAGAAGGATGTGCGACACTGTGGGCAAAATTTTAGTCCCTCTATCTTATGAAAGGTTTAAATAGTCACTTGAATATATTAAAACATTATTTCAATTCCGGGTGGCAAAAGACACATCAATCAGAGTCCGTTTCGATGAGTTTAACAAATTCGCAATGGACTTGGAGAACAACAATGAAACCTTTTCCAAGAGAAACAAGGGCATGACGTTATTGGCATATCTACATAAACTTCACTAGTACCCTTCTAAGGGAGCAAATTATGATTTCCTTGGAAGAAATAAAGTCCACCTTGTTTCCATGGAATGGCGAAAAAAAAGTTACGAAAAAGATTATTTGGTTCATGATATGATACAAGGCTTGATTATTTGAGGCAGAGAACAACATAGAGAGTCTGAAAGTAGCACATGGAAGAATCATTCCATGTAGAGGTCCAATGTTCGGAATGATCGATGTCATATAAGGTAAGGCGCTATAAAAGAGACTATCTAAAGTAGTAAATGAGTTACGTTGGAGTCTGCAGATGAAAGTAATGTTGTCACTATAACTGATTATAGTTCTAACCCTATTAATAGGTGATGAAATAGGGGTTCTTCATTGTAGAAAGTTTTATTGTTTCTCGCTATTTTCAATTATTTAGCTTCAGCCCCGTCATTTACCAAAAACAAAAACTTACAAATGCTAGAATTTTTTTGCTTTTTAATGTTTTCACTTACTCGGCTTGAGCCCCATCAATTTCCTCTCAAACAAAAATTACAAATGCTAGAATTGCGATTGAAGTTTAGTCTTTCTTGTTTAAGCCTCTCTATCCAAATCTCTCCAGGCCCCTTCTTGCGTGTCAAATTGCCAATCTTCACGCATCAATCTTAGGCCATATTCCAATCTAGTAAAGCAGAGTGTAGAATGTTTAAATATTAAACAATGTGTTTAGATTAGTTTGGCAATTGTCTCTTATACCGAATTGCACTTGTGTAGGAAAAAGCAATAAACCTACCAGGATAACCATCGCCATTGCCATTCCTGTTGGAGGTGTTATGGTACTTCTCTTTCTCACTTGTTATTTGCTTCGAAGAAAGGGGAAGAAGACGTATGAACTCGAGCAAAGAAAGAGCGGTAAATTGACTATTTGCGTTTATTTTATTTTATTTTACTTTTTTGTAGATTATCTGCTTCATATTATTGAGCATGTTATGAAACTTCTTTATTTCTTTGTAAGGAATCAGATATATTAATTAGAAAATTTGGGAGTCCATCTGATATAAATAGATCAAGGACAAAGATCCGATCTTCATGGTCTTTCATCCTTCAAAACTATACTTGACCGCATAAGCAAAAGAGGAATACTTTTGGGAATGTAACAGCTCATTTCTAGCCTTCTAGATGAAATAGATGCAGCTATTCCACAAAAAATTCACCAAAAACCTATTAAAAGCTCTCCGTTTCACAGCCTGCTGCATCAGGACAAGTCAAAGTCCCAATCACCAATATCATAATTAGGAAAACAAAGCTGAAGGGAACTCTTCCAGAATTGCTTAGAGAGAGTGCATCCAAAGAACAAGTGGGATCTGATCTCGGTACTTTCGTGACACAAATAGAGATAGCTTGGCCACGATTGAAAGACTATCTCTCAATTCCCTGAAATGTGGGCAACTTATCTTCTAGAACCAACCAAAATATGAATCCAAACCTCAGCAAATTAGGTGAAAATAAAATCAGCCATTACCATAAACTCTCATGCCTATTTTCCCGACAATCTCCCAAGCTGAAGCATATGTAAGGATGTCTCTCTAAGCAGAAATGCAAGTATCTTGGTCTTCCAAAGATGACTTTGGACTAATTGCACTACAAACAGCTACTTTGACTGATACCAAGTCTTCAGACCCTGCATTGGGCCTTTTCCATTCAGAGCACATTATATCAGCTGCTTTTGCAGGTCAAAGGAGAGCATCATCTTAAACTACTCTCCTTACATGTGATACATCCAGCATAGGTAGCATCTATACCACAATTAACAGACGTAAGACTACCTTCAGCATGAAGAAGTAATCATGTCACAAGATTCATCTCACTACTTTGCTACCGTTAATATTGATGATATTTTTTTCCTTCATGACCAATTAAGAGGGGAAGATTTCATTAGGGTAAGGGGACAGGATCTTCAAATTGAGAGAGATATTGAGAGAGATCAAGAATTCCTACTATTTCTTAGATTCGTGGACCCACTTCAATTCCGTGGGATCTTTAATTCAATTTTTTTTCCACCAAGAACATTTTATAAAACTCTTGCATCCCCGAATTTTGAGTATCCTACTTTCACAGAATTCACAGGGTTCAAGAAGCAATTGGTATTTCACAATCAAGGGTATAGTACTATTAGTAGCGGTCCTTGTATATCGTATTAACAACTGATATATGGTTGAAAAAAATCTCCATTTGACAAGGCTTCTTCCTATACCTGGAAATGATACTTTGGAAGAATCTTTTGGATCTTCCAATATCAATGGATTGATTGTTTCGCCCCTTTATCTTCCAAAAGGAAAAAAGATTTCTGAGAACTATTTCTTGGATCTAAAAGAGAGTACTTGTTTCTCCTAATAACAGAAAAATGTATCATGCCTAAATCTAATTGGGGTTCATAGTGGTGGAGGAACTGGATGGGAAAAAAGAGAGATTTGAGTTGTATGATATCTAATCAAACTATCTAGTTTAATCCAATCCTCTTGATTGTGATAATGTTCCCAAGCATTGGCAACTGTATACTACCACTAGGAGCCAATGTCAATATAATTTGATGATCAAATAGCGTTTTTTGGAATGTAGGCGCAAATGAACTTACCACAGTGGAGTCCTTGCAATTTGACTTGGCTACAATACAAGCTGCGACAAATGATTTCTCTCCTGAAAACAAGTTGGGTGAAGGTGGATTTGGTGAAGTTTTCCAGGTACATAGAATAGTCAAGAATGCTTTACATATGAATTGAGCATATGGTGCAGGAAAAAATAAGAACATGTAAAGCTTTTGTACAAAATTTTTTAAGAAGTCGTGAAAAGGAACTAAACGATAAATTTAAAACACTTTAGGGTAGACTTCCTAATGGACAACAAATCGCGGTGAAGAGGCTATCTCAAAGCTCAAGACAGGGTGATGAAGAATTCAAGAATGAAGTTCTATTAGTTGCCAAGCTTCAACACAGAAACCTTGTACGACTACTTGGATTTTGCTTGGAGGGAGATGAAAAGCTACTCGCCTATGAGTTTGTGCCAAATAAAAGCCTTGATTACTTCTTGTTTGGTATGATGCAGTTTAACCTTCTTATGTGAAAGATGTATAGTTTGCTAGAAGTTGTCAAGATCTCACTATCTATGGAGACCTTAACATTAAGAGGTTTTTATTCTTTCAACTGATTATAGTTTTTCTTTAAGCTACACTTAATGAACAAGAAAAATTACATTTAGGTATTATGTGATAAGCTTTGCCTTGAGTTTTTGAACAGGTGCCACGTCCTAGTACAATAATGAACTTTGGTGCAATGATGCAGATCCCGAAAAAAGGACACTATTGGATTGGCCATTACGTTATAAAATACTAAATGGGATCACTCGAGGAATGCTCTATCTTCACGAAGATTCTCGACTCCGGATCATCCATCGTGACCTAAAATGTAGCAATATCTTGTTAGACAGTGAAATGAACCCAAAGATTTCGGATTTTGGCATGGCAAGGATTTTTGAAGTCAATCAAACTCAAGCTTGCACAAATAAAATTGTGGGGACTTTGTAAGTCTTAGTTTTTGAATAGATGACTTTGTGGCTGGATGCTGGACTCGCTCATTTTATCTATTCAAGGATGCTTTGAATCTAAATCTGCAATATAATTGTGGCAATGTTCATTCTTGCAGTGGTTACATGTCTCCAGAATATGCAATGCACGGAGAATTCTCAATTAAATCCGATATTTATAGCTTTGGCATACTACTTTTAGAGATCATTTGCGGCAAAAGGAATTACTTTTACCACCAGTTGAATGGGGGCGAATATCTTGCTAGTTATGTGAGTTTTACCTTGCAACTGCACAAAGGAATTCCAATTTGAAATTGAAATTCATTTGTAAAAACTTAGTTCTCTTAGCCTATAGGAACACTTGCAGCTTATGTGCTTTTCCTTGGTCATATATGGTTCTTCACAAGATTCAGATATCTTGCCTAATGAGTCTTCAAATTAATGTGACAATTCTGTAAAGATGTTTCGGAATTATTTTTGTAGGCATGGAATCAATGGAGAGACAGCATGCCCTTGGAAGTGTTGGACCTGGCTATCTTGGATTCACATTCAAGAGATCAAGTGCTTCGATGCTTGCACATTCTTACTATGCATTCAAGAAGATCCAGCTCTTAGGCCTACCATGGCCACCGTAGTTCTCATGCTCAGCAGCAATTCTTTTAACCCACCATCGCCTCGACGTCCAGCCTTCTTCGTCCAAAGTAGATTGCGGCCACAAAGCACCCCAATGGAAGAGCTTGAATTGGACCAATCCAACAAGAGGTCTATGCCTTCGTCAACCAATGGCATGTCAGTCACTGAATCGTACCCACGGTAATTGGTGGTGCCACTGAAGTCCGTCTTCATGGATGGTCCGGAAATGAGATTGCTTGGCCTTCTGTTTCTATGAATCATAAGTAAAAATGTATTTACTTTGAGAATAACCTGTTAATCACACAAATGGGTCGTGTGCATTTAAAAAAAAGACTATACACATGCTATCCATCATAGATATTATAATTCTTCTAAGATTTTCTTACGATGTGAGGCTAAATCATAAATCAATCCACTGTAATTTGGGCATTACATACATTGTTGTGCTTCTATAAGGCTATACCTTTCTTGTCTAGACTAAATAATCAAATTGGAGTTTTCGATAACTGATCCACTAGACTACACGTTTCTTCACTTGGCCGTAAGTTGTGTGTGCGAGGTGTAGTGATGCAATAATAAGCAAACATGCATATCAATTTCTATTAAAACAACACTTCCATTACATCCACATATTCATACATTCCTAAGCCTCTCTGCAAAACAAATTGATTAACAAACACTCTGCCACTTATATCGCCTAACCTACAACAACATTAGCACATCATTAGTGGACTAACCTTGATTTCCGCGCGACTTTGACACCCAGACAATCTACAAATAGACCAAATTAGACAACAACCAACGAGTTCATTACAGCCTAAGTCCACTAAGGTTTAAAACCAAGTCCCCAGTGGAGTCGCCAAGCTATCGTGACCTACCCGAACCTCCTCGATTAGGGGGAAAGTTCTAATGTAGGTTTAGAGATATTACTCACGATGAGGTCCGAATTGACATCCCTAAAAAATGGCTTAAAAGCAACATCTAATCGTAATCCGATTCGGTCCTACCTTTACGAGCGCGGACTCTCCCAAGTCCATACCTCGCGTGACATTAAGATGTTTTGATTTATTTAAGGTCCTTTAACAACCTAAAAAATTTCTAGGAGTCGCCACTAGCCTATTGGGGTCGGCTAGAAACCGATCAAGATGCGGGAGTGTCGTCTTGATCCCCACGTAACCAGAGTTTCTAAGTTCGGGGACTTGTTTACGTTAACATTTCTATTAGCGCCCTTTCGGTACCTAACTAGTTGGTTATTTAATCTAAAATGGTCTCTTACTCATCATTTAAGACTCTATGAATTCATTCAAAGTCCAAGTGTCCATGCAGTTTATTTTTGTGAAACCAATTTTATGCCAATCTAAACTAATGACAAATTGATCTAAGAAGGAAATTAAACCACAGTCTATCTGAAGACAATGCGAAAAAAAGTAAACACTCAAAGTATTGAAATGCGGTTCGATAAATAAACATTCAAATGATTGGATGCAACTCTAATGGCCAAAAAAGTAAAACCCGCAACTCGTCGGGTAATTAATAATACACGACTTCACAAGATTAAGACCGGAATGGACATCGGCCTGATAACGTTAACTTCGTTTGGCCACCTCCTTAGTCATTGCCGCGGGCGACAATCCCATGGAATTCAATTTCAACATTTAGACAATCATTTGATGCATTTAGTCAAGCAAATCATTAGCAATGCGCATATCAAATTAAATAGATGGGCTCACAATTGAAGTGCAGTTCACGAATCGTTCTCACAGGCTTCCCATTAAATCAAACATAGAGTTTAACCATGCATCATCAAAAAATCCATAGGCAAAGCTGACAAGATGTGTAATTTAGGCTAGCAAGTACCAAGGAAATACTTAAGTTGACTAGTGAGAATGACTTCCTTAATTTTCTTTGAAAACTAGTGTTAATTAATTAAACTAGACATATCCTAATGTTATAATTTGACTTTTCAAGCAAGACCAACTATTATAAGCCAAACCTCAGTTTCTTGATTTTCAGAATTTTTCATGAAAGATATTATTATTTTTCTTTATTTTAATTATTCTTATTATAATATTATAATATTATAATATGAAACCAGATATGGGTCCTCGGCCGCATGTTCTTTGCAAAAACATGATTTTAAAATTTCAAATTTTTTAAATAAAAAATATTTTTTAAATTTAATTAATAGGATATTAGATTTTTAATATTTTTACTTTTAAAAACCAGTTGGACTCCGAACCGGGTCCGGTCCAAGCCGGACCCGGATACGGAGAGCCCGAACACGAGGAAAAGGGGGCTTGGCCCAAATTCGAGTCCAACTACAAAACAAAGGCCTAACTTCCAAATAGCTAGCCCACCTGACTCAAGCCCAAGTCTTATCTCCTTTTCTTTTTTTTTTCCCCTTTTTTTTTGGTCGCTGGGCCCTAAATAAACCAGCCCATCCCGAGGCCCCCCCAAATAAATTGAGTCTGAATCCATCCCCAAAACAACACTGGCTAATCCACCCTTTGACCACTTTTTATAACTTTTTTTTATTTTTTAATCTTTCAGTTTTCTATTATTTTATATTTTTCCTTTTCTACCAATATGTTAGAATTTTTTTTACGCCAACTTTTCCGGTGATCTCCCAGATCGGCCGTCGACGAACTTTTCCGGCGACACCGTCGATTCGACTAAGATGAAATCAACACATTCCATACTCTTAACTAAAAACACATGCATGTAGAGTGCAGATGATGAGGAAACTAACCAAAACGGCCTCAAACCGCGGGCTTTACCGGTGCGGGGAAGTCTCCGGCGGCGATAACCATGGCCAGCTTGGAACAGGATTCGCGTGGGATCTTCAGCAACCTTCCGCGATAGGGATTTGAGGCATGCCAACACTCGAGACGAAGAAGGCGCTCTCCGAAAGCGACTTCGGAATCCACGACGGACTTCACGGTCGAGTTGCTCGTGGGCGTAGGTGACGATCAAAACATCAAGGTTCTTGGTCGAGAAAGATTTTTATACGGACTGAGGAATTTTTCGGACAATTTTCGAAGCGAAGTTGATTGCGAATTAAAGCTTCTTGGCTATGGAAAAATGCTTGCGGTGGAGATGATTCGCGAGGGAGGTGGAGAGAGAGATTTTTTCTTCGTTCTTCCTTCCTGAACTCCCCAAGCTCCCTCCCCGAAGCCTCTCTCCCCCCTTTTCTTTTTTCTTGTTTGCTTTTTTCTTCAAGCGAAGCTTTCCCCTCGTTTTTCTTCTTTTTTTCCTCTCGAGCGCCCCCGTCCTGCTCGCGTCTTCTCCCCTCATTTTTTGTTTCCTCCTCTCTCCCCCCTTTATTTCTTGTCGTTCCTTTTGCTCCATGATCTCCCCCTCAAGTCTTTCAACTTTTCTTCCATGTTCCATGGCCGAGCCCTCCTCTGCTCCTTTTTTCACCTTTTTCTCTTTGACTCTTTTTGTCTTACTGCAGCTCCGCTTCCTTCACCCTCCATTGTCGGATCCGAGTAGCTTGTAGCGGCGACCTCAACATCGTTTGCGCTCGAAGCCCTGTAAATCCGCAGAGCGACCCCTCGTCCGCCTCTCGACGCGAAGAGCCCGCTGCTCGTAAGTGTTCCTCCTTTTCTATCTTTGCTTTTTGTTCTTTTATTATTTTTTCCTTCTCCCCTTACTCTGCCCAAACTCCTCGGTTTTTCTGCTTCTCTGCCTTGCGTGTGTAGCTTTCCTTGTCAGCAGCCCCGTGCGAAGATGAGTGTTCTTTTTTTGTTTTGTTTGTTTTTTTTTATTTAATGATAACAATAATAATAACGACAATACAAAGTGCAATTCTAGTTCTAATGAATTGAAAATTTTCTATAGAACCAAATTAAACAGAATTTGTCGGACCGGTAAAAATTAGGTGTCAACAGTGCTCCATCCTTGATAGGCTTTCTCTGGGGCGCTGATCAACACGGGTTGGGTTTGCAGGCCCTTATGACAAAATGCAAATCTCATCTGGACCGTCTCCGTGAAATTTAAGCTGTCCATTGTTATCATGAGGCCTATCAGTCAGCAGAGTGGATTGTCCAGGCCTGAATTTGAGCCATGCTTCATTCAAAAGCCCTTCTTTGTTGTTCAGAAATTGTTAATTGAAGAAATGAAAATGGCTCACTCGACCAGGAAAGGAAAAATTGGAACTCTTTATATTCTTTGACAATATTTATAGCTCGAGACAAATATTATCTATGTACTATGTGAATGCACGTTCTCCTGCGGAATCAATTGTTATCCTTTGGGGACAAACAGCCATCCCCAACGTTTTTAGTAATGGGTAATTTTGACTCTCTCTCTCTCTCTCTCTCTCTCTCTCTCTCTCTCTCTCCGGTACGGTTTTGCTCATTGCCTATCAGTTTCTTCTAGTAGTGTTAGCTCGTTTAGATGACTACAATGGTAGCATATTTTTGCCGAATATGTCTATTCCCTAATTCGGGGCAGTTCACCCACTTTTATGTTCGATAAAGCAGTAGCAACAGTTTAGTCACATACGCCTGTAGCACCAAATGAGTTCTGATTAGGGAGCTTTTAAAAATTCCTAGATCCACTAGAATATGTTATAGCCTTACCAATCAATTAAGAAACACAAAGCATCACAACTAAAATACCGAACCTTCTGATCTTGGATGGAAAAAACATATTGAATTCAACAACGTTGTTGCCTCCCGCTCTTTGTCCAAGGAGGAAATAAAAGCTTTGCTTGAATTCCTTTAGATTAAATTCTGCCCTCGATTTTTGGGAGTACAATTTAATGCCGATTAAATCAATTCTAGGCACCCATTCTTTCTCCGGATATTATTTTCTTCTGTGTTAAGATTTTCCTTTCTAAGGACGAAAACATCCTTTTTAATTATGTGAATCAATAAACTGTGCAGAGAATCGAGTTGGTTCCATAAGTCTAATTCTTATGCATAAGCCAAATTCTAAACCCTTAAGACACTAGTTTAAGAGTTGTTGTTTTAACATAATATTATACTTATTAAGGCTGATTTATAACTTTAATTCGTTAAATGATACATGGGGCTACTATTGATTTTTTTTACTATAATCTATTTATTAGAAGATAACTCACAATATGAAATATCTCCTAATAAAATAGTTTTGTAAACTAGACTTAATAATTCTAGCTTTGTTGTCACACCCTGCTTCCGAGTGCGCGGCAGTTCCCGGTCTCACTTACTATCATTGGTTGATAAATGCAATGTACCAGGACTCATCGCCTACCTTTCACTTAATCAAAGGTAAACACATGCTGAAGAGAATAAATAAATACCCCTAACAATGTCGGAATATATAGGAACTGCACATCACATTACTCAAACTAGCAATTAATAGACAAGCTAGCCAAAGTATTACAACCCACAATATACCTATAAAAAAGGTGGGTTCAGGGACACTAGCGAGCCCCACTAAACAAGGTCGAGGTAGTTCTCTGTCTACATTGTCCAGAAAAGATGGATCCCAAGGATTCACGACACTATCACCAAGAGGGTCCTCCCTAGGATCCTTGTGGTAGTCCTGCTCCCATACTAGTGGACCTCCCTCCTCTTGGGAGTACCTCACACAGTATTAGTGTGGCACCCAATACCAAAAGTGGTAGTCAACTCCTAGAGAGTCATCTCATGCTTCTAAAAAAATGTAAATATAGTTGGTCACAACTTGTCCATCACCCACTTGCTATCTGTGAGTTTCTCTAGCATGACCGAGTCCACGTTCATCTCTTCCAAGTTCAGCACCTGAAAAAGGGGTTAAAACGACAAATGAGATTTATATCTTAGTAAGTCTACACCTTAAGTTCAGACTAGGAATGCAACCACCTCAGGATCCCTAACCCATCGTCCAAACTCTCACGAAATCTAACCCTACTTGCTCGGACGGTGGGGAACAAAACCTAATCATCCTACTTGGGCCATACCCTGAGCAGAGAATCCATTTCTGAACAAATTAGTTTGCATCACTCATTCAATTGACATCGCTAGTATTTCCGTTGACATCGGGTGGTAATTATCTGTACAAGTTCGCCCTCAATTACTTCGTTTCTAGACCTGAAAATGCTACGTGATGCGATAGTCAAGCAAATTGTTGTGAAATAATCAACGTTAACATCGAAACCATTACTGCATGTTATGTTAAATGGCATGGGCCCGTGACCATTATAATCTTGACCGAGTCAAGTGACAATGAATACAACACGACGCCGTTGGCTTCCCACAACTCTGTGCCACTCCTTTTAGTCCTGATAATATTTATTCTATTTTAAAGATTTTCTTTTTTCAAAATACAAATAAATTCATTTTAGTTCTGCGAACCTCACGGTTTTTTACCCTAAAAATTGCTGAATTTATTTGAAAAAGATATATGTTATTAATCATCAAATGATATGTCCGGCTGTTATTGACTATTATATATGACCCAATTAGGATCCTTGACAATCTAACTAATATCTTAGTAAAATCAATGTAAACTAACTTTAGTAAATCTAGCTACTTGCTTTGAGGTTTTAAATTGTCGACATCTAATACTTCTCTCTCTTCTTCTATTTTTTTGTTTTTTTTTTCTAACCTTATCCACTCGCAAGTGAATTCTACTTCATAACGAAGAAGCATCAGCTCTGCAATGTATAGCCTGACAATCTCCGGCTCTGCATCAAGCATAACCATTCGAAGCACCAAAAACCACCAAACCATAAGATGACTCACTCATCATCCGCTCTCAATTTTCTTATTTTTCTGACTGTTCTCATCCGAACCGCCGCACATCATGCGGAATTCTGCAATTACACCGTGGGAAACTTCACGTCGAACAGCGCCTATGCAAAAAACCGCGATGCCATCGTCAGAGCTCTCTCCGAAAATGTGTCTGCGCATGATGGATCCTACGCCACGAGCATGGGCGAGAACCCAGACACCATCTACGCTCTCACTTTCTGCCGGGGTGATACGTCGGCAAATATCTGTGAGAACTGTGTGAGCTCCGCGGTCCATGATTTGGTTGACTGGTGCCCAAACGAGAAGGCGGCTTTCTCCTGGGGAACAGGAGGCCAGCCTTGCTTTATCCGTTATTCGAACACCCCAATCTACGGCATACTGCAAACGGAACCTACCCTTTTGCTGGATAACGCCGATAACATCACCATCGACATCACCACGAGCCCAGAAATATGGTGGAACTTGGCGTCAGGAGTAGTGAACAAAGCCGTGGACAGCTCTTTGAAGCTCAAGTTCGCAACGGGGCAGGCCAACTTGCCGGACAACCGTACGATCTACTCGTTGTTACAGTGTAGTCCTGGCTTGTCGGCAACCGATTGCAGGAGCTGCTTGTACAAAGCCCTCGATTATTATAAGTGCTGCCGCAGAATGCTAACCAGCGGTGTTTATAAGCCAAGCTGTATTTTCCAATGGGATTTGTACCCGTTTTCGGAGTCGATCCATGGTCCACCGCAATCTTCTCTGCCACCGTCAGCTGCTGATGGAAATATGGACAAAGGTACATTGCGTTTGTATTTGTGCAAGAAGTAGCATAGCTTGACATGTCCAATTGGGAAAAATTCTAGAGTAACTAGCTTTTTGAATTTTACTCCTTAAAATTGCACTTTAGATTTTATATTTATTAGTCTTCCGTTCGTTTCATGAAAACTATTATTTAGAAAAATATTTTGAGGAGCTTTTAGTGTTCAGTTCTTGAAAAATAAGATAGTAAAGAATAATATTTTCTGCTAATTAAAAAAATTCAAATTGGGAAAAATATTTTTCTCTTTTTAAAAAGCCAAAAATATTTTTCATCTTCTTTTCTTAACCTATAAACTGTATTTTCTTTCAAAAAAAATTACCTTTTTCTTTATTTTAAATTTTCTTCTCCTTTTTTCTTTTGAAAAAAATCAATTTTATTTTTTATTTTTTCCTTTTTATTTTTCTTTTTTCTTTCATTTCATTTTTTTCTTCTTCCTTGGCCAATTGCTTGCAACGACGACAGCAGATGACTGGCCATAGGTTAGCTGGGCAAAGCTCGAGCCTCACATGAGCTCTTTAGAACCTCGGCCACCTCTAGATTCTTGCTCGACTTGCCAAATCCGATGAGGCCGATCACATGCCTCACTTTAGCGAGACATACGTTTGCCAGTGGCTGATCAAACCAGTATGGCTCATGACCGTCAACTAGTTGAGTAAGTAGAGAAAATGAAAAGAGAGAAAATAGAGAAAAGATTTAAAAAGATTTATAATATATCTTTAAAATTAATCAAAATTGATTTTTTTGGTAATTTTCCTTAGAAAAATAGTCAAATACCAAATAGCGAAATAAATTTTTTGATTTAGTTTTAAGTTTCAATTGAATGTCAAAAATTATGATCTTTTCTTCAGAAATAGCTTCTGTGATAATAATATTTGTTTTTTTTTCGGTAAAGATTCTGTGATAATAATATTTGTTCTTCTTCACCAAAAAAGATAATAATATTTGTTCTTAATATCTTTGAAGCGTATATCTCATTTGATTGGGTACATCCTTGATTGATTATAGTTGATATTATGTTTAGCTTATTTCCTTAGTATTCAATCGGTAAATCCTCAATTACACTAACTAACTCACACAATATTTAGTCTCATAATTTTTTCCAAAATAATCTTTCAATCTCACAAAGAAATTATACAAAACCTTAACACATGATTTTCATAACTTCAAATACTCGAAGAGTAATTTGCAAAGAAGACACTTTTCTGATACTCGTTACAAAAAAGACACTTCTCATAACTAATTAAGAGTTTGATCCAAAAAAGGAATTTTCCTTCCAAAAGCCTAGTCAAACTAGGAAAACTACTTGAGTAGGAAAGCTTCCTTTTCTACATGAGATTTGAGACATATTTTCAACAATCTCCACCTTAGCTTGACATTTGAGCCAAGTCATAATTGCTTAGCTAGAATTTAATCTTCATTGCTACTTTTTCATAGCCCCTCATGGGCTCCTTAATTGCCATAGACTTATTCCTAAGTCCCAGGATTTGGACTTCGCCATTAAACAAAACCACCATTGTATTCATATTTGTCCAGCGATTGAACATGCAAGTTGTCTTAACTCAGCAGTTGCAAGAACTGTTTTTTGTAGAAGCTCTACCTTCTTATTAGCATTATTATGTTGATTACTCCAAAGTAGCAGCACCATCTTGAGCTGATATAGTCCCAAAACGTATAAACACTACTGAATACACATATCCGGAAGTATAAGAGACTTGTCTCATATGACTTCTTTACTGGTAATAGATTAATTTAATTAGGTACCACAATTGATAGCCCCGGCCATCTTGTACATAATCTAGGAATGTGCACTTTCTTGCCCTCCTATCGAGTTTATTTTCACTCACTCAAACGTAACATGTGCAACCAAATATTCTAAGAATTCCTTAATTAGCACCATCGTCTAACCAAACCTTCTGTGGAGAGTGACATCCACTTGTACTTGACAGGGATTTATTCATTGGGTAACTCACTATACTAAGTGCATTTGCTGCTAATTACCTAACCATACCGGCACTATAATAATGTTGTACCCATCCACTTTATAACCTATTTTGGTGCGCTAGCACTAGTGTGGTGTCTCACTTTACATTCCTTCAAGCAAAATTCATTCAAAGACTCTGGACAAAACTTCATGCTATTATCATTCCGCACTCACTTGAATGTCTTACCAATTTCATTTTTCATAAAAGCTCTCTATTGCTTGATTTTAATAAAAATCATTAAACTTGTTCCTCAACACAAACTCTCAAGTCCTTCTCAACTTGCTACCCATAATTGTTAGCATGAATCTGGCCATTTTCCTTGAAGGAAACCCCGTAGCCTACAAACATTAAAGTAAATTTAGCTCTACAATTTTTGTGTTCTTTTAACAATCGTATAAACTACACTTCTTGCTTTTTGCTTAAGTTATAATACCTACATGCATTTAGTTTCTCAACCACATAATCGTAAAACTGATTTCTTTTCCCCTCAGAAACTTCATAATTGTCTTGGCAATGAGGCCCAAATGCATACGCCATAATTTAGAGTCTTGAGTAGTCACATTTGGCGTCTCTAAACGAAATCTATTATTATCTTACCTAGAAGCTCATATAGGTAATTTAGATTGATTCATCTCATTATCACTAGCATACCTTGAATTACCTTCAAACTTCTCCTTCTAAGGTATAACCCATACCTAGCTAATCTAAGGAATGAAAATAATATTGTTATTTAATTTGGGAGTGTGCCTCACTTTAGTCAATATCCTCATGATATCATTAGACATTCTATTTCTAACATTGCTAACACTTACAACATCGTGCTCATTATTATTCCCCAACTGCAATTTACCGATATTCATGCATCTATAAGTAGTAAACTAGTAGTAAACAACTAGAATATATAATCTACTAATCAAATGAAGAATTCTCCTTGACAAAAAAGAAATAATTAGTATTACCCAAATTATAATCATTGTAGCAACATCAATAACAGATTCAACTCTAATTCCCTTACCCTTGTTATTTTTTAACTTAAGGCAATCTCTTCTAATATACACCACCCTCTTGCCATAGCTTCAACAGATAGCATCATTAGTGTTAAACTAACTTTATATGTTCAGATTTACACTACTTCTAGTATATTCTAGTTCTTCATCTACTTTCACTTTCTACAGCAATAGGCAAAAGTTCATTATATTCTATTTCATGAATATAATTACTCAAAATCAAGTCGCGAATCCCATCAAACATTAAGCTTGTTGACCTAGAGAATATTAACAACAATAATAGTAATATTTACATTATAAGGCAATGAAAATTATATAATCAAAGCATGCACCTTATTATCAAAGTCAATCTCAATTGAACTCAATTGACTTACTTTTGTTGTTAACTATATCAGCTAGGGCGTGGAAAGTGATTTCAAAAAGTTTGACAAAATTATATAATGTCTAGTTGAATATAGCTGGAATAACTTCGTATGAATATAAGCAAGTTAACCTATGCACAATGAGGTGATTATATTGAGTGCAATGTGCTTTTATAAATCAGACCTGGATATAAGTACAGAGATAGAAAAATGGGCACACAAAGCTTTATAGTGGTTCCTCTTAGTATAAGCTTATATCCACTCTCCTAAACTAACAACTTATTGACTTGAGTCCGTTCTAAGTAATTATAATTACTGCTTTTAATTAAAACACTTCTTCCTGAAGCCAGTGCTTTTTATACACAAACGGGTAGTTTACACGTATCACATACCTAAGTACAAACTATCACAAGCTAGACTTCTTAATGCAATTAAGAATAAAATTTTGATGTAAAAATCTTTTTTGTCAATTGGATGAATATAGCTTGACTCTCGTTTTCTTGATTTCGTTAGTCTTTGTTTACTCCTTAATATCTAAGTTTCCCAGTAGACAATCTCCATGGGGATTAGTGTCTAAGCTATCCAATAGATAGTTGTTGAGCAAATCAATAAGAACCCAATTGCAATGGAGTTACCATTTATAAGAAAATGAATGAATGACAAATAATGTCTATAATTAGTATCATGTGAGTACTATATAACTTGAAACCGCATAAATACATATATTGAGAATTACATACATCATCAATAGTTATTCTTGGACATAAAACATGACATATAGCTGTATACTCTACACAAAATAGTGGCCCTGAGAATATTTTTCAACCTTTTGAATTCATCACCTTTAGTTGTATTAACGCTAGATTAGTTACTTCTGAACCATATATTGTATATGTGACCCTTCATGAACCAATATAGAATCACGTCCTTTTGGAGTCTGATTCATTAGAGCAGGAGATGTCTTACCACAATACGAGATCGATATTTCTCAAATCTAATTAAGTGCACCACTTTGGTGGTGACAACTCATTTGATTACTTGGAACTCTTTTCTACTATAGATATAAACTTTATGTCTTCTATCCACTATATACATGTAATTTTAGACTTGAAGACAAAGGCAATTTATCACTAAAATTAAATATCATACTAATTACATTGTTTCATTCTATGATATACGTTTAATATTTATATGTGCTATCAATTAATCGTGCTTTACACATTTAGTATAAGATCACCCTACATGCGAGCTAGCGAATATTTGAAACCACAGAAAAATATAGGAAAATATAGGAAAATATCTTTAAAATGCACGTAAATAGGGTTTTGTATGCATCCTTACATTCTTAGAAGCATCAAATATGTAAACTCACATTCTTAAAATGCTAGCATCAAGCATGCTCCGAAAGGAGCCAATACACACCCTCATGAGCTACTTGAGTGCACGCTAAATTCAGTGCATGCTCGGCATGCTTAAACCAGCTTGGATCGCCGGTCTGACCATTTGAACGGTCCGACCAATGGTCAGTTAGGTTGCGCCACCAACCGTCAATTTGGGTCGACCCATGTCATTAGTCATTGATGTCATCGATGACAGTGCATGACTAGGCAACAATTGTGTGTGGCCATGCGTGGTGGCGCTTGTGGCATCCCCTGGAGATACACAGGCTATCAACATCTGGTCTTGACGAGATCTATTCATATTGTGTGTGGCCATGCGTGGTGGCGCTTGTGGCATCCCCTGGAGATACACAGGCTATCAACATCTGGTCTTGACGAGATCTATTCATCCATATGATTAGAATTATTTTTCACTAGACAATTTCGAAAACAAGCTAAATCCGAATGTTTCAGTTTCAGGTTATAGTTGTATGATTGCTTGAATACTACTTTAAACCATGAAAACGGTACCCTAATATCTCCATAGCCTTAATCTAAAACACAAAAAGAGAGCAAAAAAGGTTTACGCCCCTAATTTGAAATTCATCTTTCTTGATGTGGAATAATGATAATTGATAATTCAAGTGTCCTTTATTGCCCTTAGTATTACTAGTTCAATGAGATTGTCCCTCATGAATAACGTTTTGTAATGACTGCTTATGTGAGGTTATTTGTGCATCGGGATTACATAAAAGACTTGAGGACTCTATAAAAAAAATTCAGCCATAGACCCTCTCATCACAAGTCAAGCTCTACTTGACCCATACTAGCCATCTCCATAGACTAATTAAAAAATATATATCTTACTTTCTTAGACCATGCTCATAAGTTGATTAATTACAATATCAGCTAATGTGACCCTCGTTAGGAAAACTCTTATGGTGTGGTCGCTTTTCCACAAGGCTATTGCTTTTCATGGACGGTCAACCAAGCTTTCACCTCTCCCACGTAATGCCTTGTGAACGTATAATGTGCCCTAGAGAACATGTCTCTTGTATCCATGGCCAAGGCTCTGGCGTAGTAAAGAATAGGGAAAATAAATTGATAAAATAAGTTCAAAACTATGGCATTTCATTTAAGACTATCAATGTCAAATACTAACATACCATGTAGGACGGCCCGCGCTAACAAGATCAACAACTCAGCTTTATTTCCAGCCTAAATTAGTCAAATGAGAACTATTTGTCAAAAAATTTAAGACTACAAAGGTCAACCTGGAAATTTTAGGATGGAATTGACAGCCAATTTTACCCGAACAAATGGTAATTTACAACCAATGAAAAAAAGCTAATAATTTCATGATAACGTCTATAAAAAATCAATAAGTCATCAGAAGATTATGTGACTGGTAAATTCTTTTGGCCCCAATTCTTTGATACTTACCAACACTTCTAGAAACCTACCAATACAGAAGAAAAGTCCCTTCTTACACACAATAGTAGAATTGTCCTATATATATATTTTGGTAAATATAAGGTAATATATTGTCTTTGCCAAAAGAGGATTACAATAAGAGTGATCCAACACCACAAAACTCGCACTCATGAAGACAATGTGTCATTATGAGTGAGAGGGTGACGTGGTTACAGGTAAAAAAAAAGGTAAACCCAATAAGATAGCTATCTACTGGAGCTAAATACGAGCGGCCTCAAATTCAAAAACGGTGGAATCAATGTTCCATCCACGTTGCATCTGCCTATTTTTGGGGTTATTTGGGACATGTTTGTATGTCATAGCACTATCCTGAACAAACTTCTCTAGTCTTTTCTTCATGCCCGGCAAGAACACATGATGGCTTCGAAAAATGGTATTGTTCCTTTCCATCCGTATAATATGGCATAAAGCTGCAAAACCTGAGCGGGCTAAACTACTGTAGAAGTCCTTTCTAGAACTATTTTTGATTGCCCACTTGAGATTACCTTACCACGATCTATTACGCCAAGGCAGATTACACTTGGCAGCCCAAAAAAGAACTAATATGACAAAAACAATCGTCCTATGTTTATGTGCTAATACGGGCAAATTGTGCATTGCAAGGCCATAAGTGTGAGAACCTTAAAGTATGAGGGTCAAAAGTTTATGTAAACCTCGTGGATTCATCTGAGTAGGGTAACAGCTTATGGGTTTTGTTAAAGAAATGCCTTATTGTTTTGAAAATAGTATTTTTCCCTATTAGGTATCTAGGCATCCACTCTTCTATGATTGGAATTAACTGATGGTTTAAGATCTGCTGAGAAAGATCATTATCTGATCAGGTACCTTGGCTGCAATCATCGTTTCTGTCGCCGTTCTCGTAATGCTTCTCTCCATCGGTTGTTGTTGCCTTCGGAGGAGGCGAGCACAGAAGAAATATGAAGCGGCGCAAGAAGAATGTGGTAAGACTATTGTTTTTCGGAGAAAAGAATAAAAGCAAAAACAAAAGACTAAAAACTACAATTGAGAAACTTAAAGATTGTGAAGCTATACCCGTAAGACATGAAAAACAAGTACAAGTCTAAACAACTTTGTTGTTCTCTCATGAAGGTGTAAGCGAGATCACATCCTTAAAGTCCTTGCAATTTGATTGGGATATTATACTTTCAGCAACGGGCAATTTTTCTCAGGAAAACAAGCTTGGCGAAGGTGGATTCGGGGAGGTTTATTAGGTATATTAGTGACCATTAAGGTCGTAAAATGCTTTTGGAAATCGCTTGATGCTCTGTTTGGATTTAGAATTGAATAGATGATAACATTGCATATCATTTTAAATTTCAGAAAGTCATTATCCTTGAATTGAAAAATAAAGTGAAGACGTTCGCAAGACTTTGTCATCTTTCACAACAATTTCAGGGTAGGCTTCCCAATGGAAAAGATATAGCTGTGAAGAGGCTATCCTAGAACTCAGAACAAGGCGGGGAGGAATTTAAGAATGAGATTGTGTTGGTGGCAAAGCTTCAACACCGAAATTTAGTGAGATTGCTTGGATTTTGCTTGGAAGGAGGGGAAAAGCTCCTCATATACGAGTTTGTGCCCAACAAAAGTCTTGACTACTTTTTGTTCGGTTTGTTCCAATTTACTGGCTTTAAGTTCATTTCTTAGGTTGATGTGTGATATAGACGATTGAGCAAATAATCATACACCAGTTTACTTGATCATATCTGACATTTTGAAAATTGAGCGAATAATCATATCCCCGTTCACTCGATCATATGTGACACTTTGAATCTAAATCCCATGCTTCCTACACAATACTTTTGTTTAAATCATTGCAGACCCCAAAAAAAGCAACCAATTAGACTGGCCAAGACGTTACAAGATAATATTGGGTATTGCTCGAGGGATGCTCTATCTTCATGAAGATTCTCGGCTTCGAGTCATTCACCGGGATTTGAAAGCTAGCAACATCTTGCTGGACAATGATATGAACCCAAAGATTTTGGATTTCGGTATGGCAAGGATTTTCAGAGTCGATCAAGATAACGCAAACACTAAAAGAATCGTAGGAACCTAGTAAGTCTTGCATTTTTCAAAAGTTTACCGTAAGGTAGCTTCTGGTTTGGAATTAATAACGAGTTTAGTATAGATATCAGGCATCCCAAAATTTAACGGTCTGGTGGTGGTTTTCAGCGGTTACATGTCCCCGGAGTATGCGATGCACTGACAATTCTCTCAAAAATCAGATGTTTACAGTTTTGGTGTCCTAGTCCTTGAGATCATTTGCGGCAAGAGGAATAACTACTACTTTAATTCTGATAAAGGCGAAGGTCTCGCGAGCTATGTAAGTTTTCTGGATGATTTCATCTTTTTCTGCGCTCTCAATCGACAATATTGTTCTGCGGTTCATTTGTGTTCAATTGAACTGCTCTAGGCTTGGAAACATTGGAGAGGCGATGCGCCTTTGGAAATATTGGACCCGGCATTGGGAGAATCTATTTCTAGAAGCCAATTGCTCAGATGCATACATATCTGCTTCCTGTGCGTTCAGGAAGACCCGGCTAATAGACCAACCATGGCGAACATAGTTCTTGCGCTGAGCGGCCAAGCTCTCAGCCTACCAGTGCCACGAGAACCCGCCTTTTTCCTCCGAACGGAACCGCTGGATAACATGACAGGGAATGACCAGGGACATTACCAAATTACCAGCAGCTCTGTGCCTCTATCGGTCGATGGGGTATCGATCACTGAAGTCCACCCTCGATGAAGCGCATGAACATCTATTCACAGGATGATTTCATTTGCTTCTCAAGCCAATTATGTGGATGTTGTGTGCAGAAGTACTATTTAGTATTTTAGTTTTCCACGAACTGTTTGATGAGTGTGCTTGTAGCCATTAATAAACTGCTAGTGATGCGGTTTCTCTTTGTACTAAAGAAGACAACTATTTCTAGTTGGATTGACTTCTAAATTTTTGCTTTTGATTAATATCATTCAACATCGACAAAGTGGGAGGAGAAAAGAGAAAGGCGCATTTTGGAAATAGCTAAAGAAAACTCACAGAAGAGTTTGAAGAAGTGAAGATCGAAAGAGAGAAGAGATGTACTTCATTTCATCTGAAAACCTTACCTCTCCACACTTTACATTGAGCATAGCTCCTGTTTTGATTACAATCACAGAAACAGAAAATATCTATTACCGAACTAAATGACAGCACAGCTGTATTCTACGGCTTGTATCTTGTGTATTTGTACACTCAATCTTCACGGATAAAGATCCTTCTTCCTCTGTTTTGCTATTGGCCTCCTCTGTTGTGGCCAGTGGTGGCGTATCAATAAGACTATTAGTCTTGACATCCCCCCGCAAACTGGGTAAGAAGGGAAAGCCTAAACCCAGTTTGAGACGAAGAGCTGAGTGAGTGGCTCGAGATAACGGCTTGGTAAAGATGTCAGCAACTTGGCAATGACTAGGAACATATTGGAGCCGAATAAGACCAAGAGAAGCTTTCTCACGAACAAAGTGATAGTCAATTTCAATGTGTTTAGTTCTTGCATGCAAGACATGATTAGATGTAAGAGAAATGGCAGAACGATTATCACAAAATAACAGTGTAGGAGTGGATAAACGAACACCAATGTCACGAAGAACAAAAGTAACCTAGGTTAATTCAGCTGTTGTAGATGCTAGGGCCCGATATTCAGCCTCAGTAGAGGAACGAGAGACTGTTGTTTGGCGTTTGGCAGACCAAGAAATGAGATTAGATCCAACATAAGTACAATACCCAGTTGTGGACCGTCGTGTAGTACAACAACCCGCCCAATCAGAGTCAGAAAAACCATATAAATGCAACGAACTGTTGGAATGAAAGAAAATGCCTAAATGCAGAGTAGCCTTAATATACCGTAACACTCTCTTCAACTTGTGGAAGTCACCAAGTGTGGGATGTTGCATTTTCTGACATAACATGTTGGTGGCATAAGCAATATCAGGTCTGGTGAGGGTGAGATACTGAAGACCACCAACCAGACTTCGATATTCCAGAGGATTAGATAGCAAAGTAGTATCATCAAAAGTAAGAACAGGTTTCAAAGAGAGAGGAGTAGAAATGGGCTTACAATCCTTCATATGCGCCTTATCCAGTAAGTCCAGAGCATACTTTGTTTGACAAAGAAAGAGTTTGTCAGACAAAAACTTTGCTTCAATGCCCAAAAAATAGTGTAAGGAACCAAGATCCTTCATACGAAAAGCTGTGCTGAGCTCATTAATCAACTGAGAGATGAACTGGGAGGAACTTCCAGTAAGAATTATGTCGTCAACATAAAGGAGAAGCAAGATAGTAGCATGGTCAGTGCGATATATGAACAAGGAAGGATCTATAGTACTGCAAAAGAAGCCAAACTCTAAGAGAAAATTACTAAATTTCTCAAACCACGCCCTTGGAGCCTGACGCAAGCCATAGAGAGACTTGTGAAGCTTGCATACACAATGAGGCTGTGCAATAAAGCCTGGAGGCTGTTCCATGTAGACTACTTCATTCAATGTGCCATGTAAAAAGGCATTTTTAACGTCCAGTTGGGTGATAGACCAATGATGTACCATGGCGATAGATAAACGATACGAATAGTAGCCTGACGAATCACAGGACTAAATGTTTCAAAGAAATCCACTCCTTCCTCCTGATGATAGCCTTTGGCAACTAGACGGGCTTTGAGTTTATCCAAGCTGCCATCAGCAGCTAGTTTGGTCCTAAAGACCCATTTACAGCCAATTACTTTCATTTGACTAGTTCTTGGAACTAAAGTCCAAGTCTGATTCTCATGTAAGGCATCTATCTCTTCTTTCATTGCCTTAGACCAACCAGAATGTGCAAGTGCAGATTTGATTGATTTAGGTGCAACAGGAACCTGATATGCGGTCAAACATGCATATCGAGGATTTGGTTTAATGATCCCAGACCTAAGTCGAGTTTGCATGGGATGAGTGGATGAACTAGATGGCTTAGAGGACAAACTCTTTGTGGATTGAGAAGGCACATGATCAGAAGATATATCAAGAAGTTTAGAAGACAATGTACCTTGAGAAGACACAGAAGCAGGAGATGTATCAGCAGACTCAGAAGGCAATGTACCTGGAGAGCTAACTGAGGAGGTGTTGTGATTAATAGATAAGACATCATTCTGATGACTAGGAAAAGTAGAGAAATTAGACAAGAAGCTGGTATCATGAGTAATAGTATGCTGATCCTTACTCGGTTTGTCAGGAACCATAAAGTGAACTCCGGCAATCCACTTCTTATACAAAGTTGTGAGGGGAGGAAAAACTCCACCGAGTTTATAAGCAAATGGAAATACAGCTTCATCAAAAACCACATGTCGACTAACATAAACTCTGCCATCAGTTGGAACAAGACAACGATATCCCTTATGTCTCTCACTGTAGCCAAGGAAGATACAAGGCAAGGAGCGAGGATCAAACTTATGCTGCATATAGGGCCGTAAACAGGGATAGCAAGCACAGCCAAATACTCTCAGAAAGTCATAATGGGGTTTCTGCCCAAAGAGTTTACTATAAGGACTTTCTAGCTGAAGAGTAGGTGTAGGAAGCAGATTAATGATATAAGTGGCTGTTAGGAAAGAATCAACCCAATATATCATAGGTAATTTGGCATGATACAACATAGACAAACCAAGTTCAACAACATGTTTGTGCTTCCTCTCAGAAATGCCATTTTGCTCAGGAGTGTGTGGACATGACAAGTAATGTCGAATACCACAAGTCTGCAAATGTTTCTGAAATTGGAAACTAGTGAACTCACCTCCTCCATCACTTTGGAACACCTTAATCCTTGTATCAAATTGATTTTCCATACATTTTTTAAACATAATGAAGAGATCCCATAGGTCTGATTTGAACTTCATTGGATATATCCAAGTATAGCGAGAAAAGTCATCAACAAAAATGACATAAAATTTGAACCCTTGAAATGATTGTACGGGGGAGGGACCCCATATATCACAATGTATCCTTTCTAGAGGAAACTGAGCTCTAGAATCTGAATGAGGAAAGGCTAACTTGGAGCTTTTTTACAATTTGACAGCTCCCACATATTGAAGTTGTTGACTTGCTCCACTGTATATGTTTCTGTTGATGTAACACTTGCAGTGTTTGTGGACTTGTGTGTGCAAGTCTTGCATGCCATACGTCTTTAGACACTCTCTTATTCCTTTGAGTGAATAACGCCATTGTTCCTTGTTGACTGACCCTGTACAACCCTTGGACTTTCCTTCCAAGCAGCTGTAGTGAATTGGTCTGGTGGTCCTTGACATATACACCATTTTTGTCAAAAATAAAGGAACATGGATAATCATCGGTTAGCTTTGAAACCGACAAAAGATTTTTCTTTATACTAGGGACTACTAGCACATCATTTAGTGGCAATGAGTTCAGCTCAGTATGTAGAAGTGTATTACCAGTGTGAGTGATAGATAAACAAGTACCATCACCAATCATAACCCTATCTTGACCACTGTACATTGAAGGGTTATGAATAATACCAGGGGTGGCTGTTATATGAGCTGTGGCGCCAGTGTCAGGGTACCAAGCACTGCCTATAGGATCTTCGAGATGCATACCATGCATGGCAGTAAGTGCTGCTGGTACTTCTTCAGTAAGTGCTGCTGGTACGTCTTCATTTTGAAAGGAATTATCAAACCGATACCAACATCTCAGTGCATCATGACCTGGGCGTTTGCAGATTTGACAAACTATTCGGACATTGCTCACAGGTTTGTCTTGTAGTGAAGATTTACCGTCTTGAGTAGAATAAGTCTTGACACCTCTATAACTATGTGAAGTATGGTGATCTAGTCACTGGACTTCTGCCTTGTCCTCTACCTTGATAAACCAAGCTACCACGCCTACTAAAACCACGTCCTCTGTTCACATTCCTTCCTCCTCTTCCTTCAAACACTTGTCTAGTCCCCTGACTCATAAAGGCATATTCTGGATTATTAAAAACACTACCATATGCTACGTTATGTTCCTCATCCACTGTCCTTTGACCAAAATACGCCAAGTTTGGACTAAACCGATTAGACGAGTAGTTTTGTAATCTGGCCTCAAATCTTTCAAGCTGCGAGATTACTTCCTCATAGTCAGGCTGTGGTTTTAGATAGTAAATCGTTGTTCGAAAGTTTTCATATTCCGGATCTAAGCCTTCTAAGACACCAAAAACCTTGGTTATCTCGTCCACAGGCTTTCCAATAGCTTTCAGTTGGTCATAGGTCAACTTAAACTCTCTCAGATATTCAGACAACGCTCGATCACGTTTATGACAGGCTTGTAATTTCCCCCTAAGCTCAAACTCTCGAGCTACAGACTTCTGACTGAAGCGATTGCATAAAACTTGCCATACCTCAAGTGAGGTCTCGAGACCGATGATCATACCTAGAATAGCTTCCAACACTGCACCACTGATCCATGACGAGATGAGCTGATCAGTCTTCAGCCAGTCGGTGTAATCTACGTTCTGTACTTCAATGGTCCTTCCTGCAACTTCAACTTGAACTTCTTTCGGTGGCGCCAAGACGTCACCATTGATAAAGCCAATGAGCTCTTGGCTTCTTAAAAATCGATAGAATTGCGCTTGCCAGAGGAGGAAATTATCCTCTGCAAGTTTGATTGTGACGAAATTGCCAATATTGACATGGATTGGAAAAGGGAACTTCGAAACCCTAGAATCCATTGTATACGATGAAGGTTCTCAGAGAAGGGCTCTGATACCATAAAGAAAACTCACAGAAGAGTTTGAAGAAGTGAAGATCGAAAGAGAGAAGAGATGTACTTCATTTCATCTGAAAACCTCACCTCTCCACACTTTACATTGAGCTTTATATAGCTCCTGTTTTGATTACAATCACAGAAACAGAAAATATCTATTACCGAACTAAATGACAGCTCAGCTGTATTCTACGGCTTGTATCTTGTGTATTTGTACACTCAATCTTCACGGATAAAGATCCTTCTTCCTCTGTTTTGCTATTGGCCTCCTCTGCTGTGGCCAGTGGTGGCGTATCAGTAAGACTATTAGTCTTGACAACAGCCATTATAGCCGAACTATGCACACCTATTATGAAGAGGCTGTCGTGGCCATAGTATTTATTCAGACTCCGCCGTATTGATACGTAAATCTTGGAGAAGTCTGCGTATACAATGATAACAAAAAACACCATCAATGTATTCGTTTTTATTTGCATATTTGTTGCACCACATTCTCGTCAGGCATGCCTCCCATAATCTAGCGCGTACAATATAGCCCAACACTAAGATAATTATCAGAAAAATACTAAACTTATTGTATGGATATTAATTAAGTTTTACACCTGTTAATTTAACTAATTGAATCATTAATCTTCTATCAATTTGTCAATGAAGTCATTCTCGTTAATTTTGACTTGAAATCACTCGTGCGAACTTATGTCGCTTCATGGTGTATTCTCATCTATTCTAGTCCTGACACCTATACTCCTGCCAAGTGTATATAATTGACATCTATGAGGAGAACTAGGATTACGGATGACTCCTCAACTAAGGTCGACTTCAATTGTAACCATATATCAAAGACCGGGCACTATGCTAGCAGTTTATAATTTTTGCCAGACTTTTTCCACCGCGTCTATCGATTCTCTCCTCCCATTTTTCTATGATTTACGTAGTTTTAGTTTAATAAACGAGTTCTTGTATATTTACTATATTCATCTTTGATTTAACGACTTTTTCAAGATTTCAAATAGCGTTTAGTGATAGTGGAAGAAGCTGTGCTCTTTTATGCAAACACACACACACACACACACACATATATATATATATATATATATATATATATATATATGTCCTTTTGTTTTGCGTTAGTAATGCTATAAACCCATTGCAATCGAAACAGTAGAATCTCAGTTCGAATTGTTGATCTTACATTCTTGACCAGCTCCTCCTATAAACAAAGCTTTCAAACGAAGAAAAAAAGGCAATCTCCGATTACTCTCCAGTGGAAAAAAATAGATCAATAGGGAAATAAAGAATCTCTTTTTCTTACATTTTTAGGGTTTCCACAATAAAGTAAGTCCTCTATTGTCGTGATCATTGAATAGGTAATTAGGTGTAGATATAAATATAAAAGAGGGGGATGAGGATGAAAGGGATAGTGGTGATGCTTATAGCTTTGAATTTTTAATCAAATAGCTGCAATATGATAACCAATGATGCTTCGTA
This sequence comes from Melaleuca alternifolia, assembly GCA_019926035.1. Lineage (NCBI taxonomy): Eukaryota > Viridiplantae > Streptophyta > Magnoliopsida > Myrtales > Myrtaceae > Melaleuca > Melaleuca alternifolia. Next base: position 2,823,658 of record JAGKPW010002174.1, read on the forward strand.
CATTGAAATCATTCACAAAATTGGTTTATAAGTAATGCGGCATCCTTTAAAGTATTGAATATTACTTTTTTGTGGATCAATTGAAAAACCCCTAGAAATTAAATGGTTGTAAATCACAATTCTGAATATTGTAAATAATGTGGTAAATTGATACAAATCTGCACGTCGAGCATCGATATTATCGAGGTTTGGCCTAAACACATCTGCCAGCTCTTTCAAATGGTGCATATACATTATGGAAATATTGGTGGAAATGTTCCAAAGAACCCTTAAGAAGGAGAAACCAAAATTGTTGACATATGAAATGTATTTTGCTTTGTACTCAAATAATTTAGATATTTTGAGTAAAGGACTGAGCAACCACTTCATATCATATAAATTTAGAAAATGCTCTATAAGGTAAAAGTCAACTTTCTCATCATCACATTGAATAAGGATTTTGTGATGTGGTCGTCGTAGTCTTATGTCGCATGAATCTAGTCATGCGTGCCCCCGGTGACGAATTATTTTAATTAAGGAGCATTACAAAATTCTGTTATCGGCAAGAATTTATCGCCTTTATTCATTTCAAAACTCTATTATTGACCATGCACGAAGAGCAATTCCTTCACATACAGAGAAGATTTATTCGGTAAACGAGTACGCCTCGTATCTCATTCTGCAGTCTTTGAGTTGGAGTTGAGCCCCGATTCCCGAACATTGCGAAAGGAGAACGTCGTGAGCATGCTCCAAGCAGCTAGTGCAATCATAATCAGCGAGGGCGCCATTGCAAGCCGCATGACCATAGCACTGAGCATTGAAAACCGTGTTATGTCCATAGTAGTTGTATCCAGATTCTGCTGTATGGATGCGCAAATCTCTCAGTCACAATTCTCTCGAGAGAAGCCATACTCGTTTCTCTATACCTTCGTTTCTCTCTCTGTCTTCGTGTTTTCTTTGCTGTTTCACTAGACAATACGAAAGACGTTTCCATACTGGAATGCCCCAGGCCTTTTATGATGCTGAACGCGAATGCAACATTAATTGTTACGCCCTCGTTTTTCTTAGTCATGTCTATGATGACGTGTTTCACCTAAAAATTATCGCTTGTCCATTGCTTGACCGATGATTACCATGCTTCGTTCTTATGAAATTAGAATCTCGACACTGAAACCTATGCACTTAATGTGCGGCCGAAAAATTCATGATGCTTTTGTCGTATCCTAACCTTTAGAATCCCAATTAACAGGTGTTTCATCCAATCTGTCTGCTTTGCGGTGCGTATATGAGCGTGTGCAAAAACGTCATAGTGAATTTGCATGGTGGCAACAATATGCTAGTACGCTTACTTCAGTTAACCTTCAATTTGAGGCCGCGGCCTGGTTGCCAATATCGACACGCAAGATAGAGAGAGAGATACCAAGCAGAAGCGAGACAGGCGGCAGCAACTGGAATGGCTGCGTGATGAAAGATGACGATGGCTGGTGGGCGGCACCAATGGCCATGCACAGAGGTAGTAGTACGGTTCCACCCTGCCACCCCCAATTTCTTATGGAATTCCCGAGGCCATTGTGATCGGGTGCAGCCGACGGGGCAGGTTTATGAAGCCGAACTACCTCAGAAAGTCCATCTTGGACAAGACTTCCCACCGCATGCCTTGCATGCCGAACTATGAACTACTGTTGCTTTCAGTAGCTAATGAAATATTAAAAGATGGTCATTCGAGATTCGACGTGTATTAGTACTCTCCTTCACCGTCAAGGGCATGCCACCCTCGGCGGGGGACTTGCAGGGGCTTTCGTTGAACCAACTGTCATGGGCGAGATGTGATGTTTATGTCGCATTCCAAATTTAGAATACAAGATCTTCTGTTGCACCGGTTATGATAAATTGCTACTTAGATCGGGTTTACTAATTGAGTGGAGGATAACTGCTTGGCAATTCAACCTGGAGATCAGACGCGTACATGTACGCGAATAACCAGATGCACTGCACTTTATAGTGTGGACGTCAAAATAGACTGGTCCTTGAACATACATACGTGGTTTAACTCTCATAAAAGAAGTTCATGCCAGTCACCTAAATTACGCCGTTGTTCTCATTCCTCTTTCCTTGAAGCGGGGTAGACGAAACCTGTGCACGTGGATTCATTTATTGCATGCTAGTCGTGGGGCAACTAACCTAATGGGGAAAAAAAGCAATTCAAACTCTAAATTATGTCCATTGTGACACATTTACTCTAAAAAAAATTATTACGTATAAAATCTCAAATTTATAACCGTGCGATATATTTATCCCAAACTTAAATCATTGCGATACATTCATCTCGAATCTTTTTTGTTACATGAAATCATGAATTTGTATCATTGTGTCACAAAAGTACAAGTTTGAGGTAAATGTATCATACATGTATAAGTTTGGGGATTTTGGTATCGCGGAAAAAATTTATATTAAATGTGTCCTACAAGTACAAATTTAGGGAATTTTATGTAAAAAAATGGAGTAAATTTGCCATATATAGCATAGTTTAAGGTTTTTGATATTTTTTTTACAACATAATAACATTGCATCGTAGTTTCTCTTTACGTTCCACATAGCTAACTCAATTGACGTTGTGAGTACTTCCATTGGTATAGGGAAGTGACCGTTCTTACAAGTAGTCCCGTAATTTTTCATTCATCCCTCATATACCCGATAGGACATCATCACCATTGGACCATTACTGCACATTGTATTAAGCGGCGAGTAACCGGCGTTTTATTCATCGTTTAAAATCTCCATTTGCTAAAATAGATGCATAGTAATTCCTCTCTGCTAAGTTTGGAAGGATTATGAGATAAGAGAAAGTATTTTGAAAGTACATATAATCTTATTCCGATGGAGAGAAAGAGACGCAAAATATATTTGAAGAGGTCAGAAACGACTAGTACAGCCAGTCTTATGTAGATTTAAATTCTTTGAAAATCTCCAAATATAAAACGATTTGTACATTGACAAACAAATTTGTTCTTTTTTTTTCTCACTTATACCCTATTTTTTCAGCTAATATTACATACATTACAAAGATACTTGATGCAGCCCGTATCATTGCGTCTCTCACCAACAAGTCACCGTCGACAAGTTCCACAACGTTCACTCAGCCAAGAAGGTCAGCTCGCATTTAAACTCAGCAGTCCTCTCCGACAAGTCCATAACCAACAAGACTCTCATTATCGACTTTATCATTTTCTGTACATTGAAATTATTCTGTTTCGATATTGTTTTTTATTAACTCCTAGTTCCTATGCTTGATTTGCTTGAAAAGGAAATCAATATTATATGGAAAGCAGACTTAATTTTATGAATAAAATTGTCCTTGGCATTATCTTGGATCTTGAAAAGTTCATACTCATAAAAACCTAGAAGAGTTTTCACTTCGTCCTTAAAAAGTTAGAGCTTTTCAAAGTTTGCATTCTTGAAGAGTTGGAGCCAACAATTTAGAAGAATTGATGCCCCGCTAGTTTCATTAAAATCCTAGAAGAACGATTGTTGAAGTCCATTCTCGTGCTAACATACCGACTAATTTCATTTTTCTCACTTCTTCCCCAAATTGGTAGCTCAATAGTGCCTATCGGAAAAAACTCAAGATACAAAAGTTGTAGATTTATTTATGAGTCCTCATTTGTTTGCAATTGGAATCACTCTACTCTAACCTGCTAATTGAGAGATATGGCTATTATTCTGAAGATTCGCAGAATTGAAACTTTTATTTGAATTTCCATAAGTCACTCTCTCAATCCTTTTTTCTGGCTTAATCGCCAAGCTTTTGGCTACATCAATATTTATGCCACGATCCATTCATTTCCTTTCTTTTCCCTCTTTAGCATCCAAACGACATATTAACTCAATCTCGTTAAATCCTTTCTCTCCCTTTCTCTCATAATTCATGTAAATCCCGTCTTTCCCTTCGAATTCCTCCTGCCAAAGTGAGATTATCCTTTCTCTGAAATACTCTTCCCTTTGTAATTAATGATGAAATAAGTGAGTCGCATCAAGCGACATATCTAAATTAGGGTGATTGACGTTACTAATTCATAAAATAAAATAAAAATTAAGAATAGAACCTGGAACATCCACCACAAATGAAACTCTTGATGAGCAACTTCACTGGGGATGCAATTATTGTACCTATACGCCATCTGGAAGCTAAGGGCCTGTTTGGCAAATTTTGTTTCTATTCCCTTGAACAAAAATTTCTTTTTTTTAGGGAACAAAAAAAAACGTGTTTGTTTACACTTTTGTTATTGGGAACAAATTTGGAACAAAAACAAGAAGTATAAAAAACTTGTTTCCTATTCTTGGAACACTTTTTAAGAAACACATTTTATTTTCTTTTGTTCCTTTCTCTTGCCGCAGCCACCTCCCGTCGCCTAGAGCACCGCCACTCGCCGTTGGGCAAGCTGCAACAGTGGCAGGCGGGGGGCGGCGGTGGTCGACAGCGGTCAGTCGTCCATAAATAAGAAGAAAAAATGAAAAGATAAAAAATTTTGTGAATTGTACTAAATACATTTATATTCCAAAAATAGAAACTATTAAACCCCTATTTTACTAAGAAATTGTTCATCAAGAGTAGAAATAGAAAAGAAATATTTTAAAAAAATTATTTATCTAAATAGAAACGTTACCAAATGCAGTCAATAAAAAACGAAGCGGTTGTTAGTCAAGTCAGCGAATAGAGACGCAGAAAGAAAGAAAGAAAATTGGAGCAAAAGCTGAAGCGTTTTTCTTCCAAGTGCACTTAATTCAAGAATGGGTCCCCATGGGACGACCAATGTGCCGCGACGGCTACTTTTAAGTTGCGTGGAAGACTTTAGTCAACCGGGACTTGGGAGGAAGCCTACCAAATGACCAAAGTCCGTACGGACCGTCGGTGTTGGGTTTGGAAAACACAAAGTCGAGAGGTGAGGAAATGTGGAGGGAGGATAGAAATGCTGAAGGAAGATACCCCTGCTAATTCTGTTTGCAAGAGAGAAATACAGAAAAATGTGAAACAATTAAGAATTCATCTGTCTGAAAAGAGGAATAAATTAAGGGGAAAGCAAATATTTGTACCTAAATTACATCTGGCCCCTTGAGTAAGAGAATGTAACAGTGCAATAAATGTTTGGGAAAAGTGCACCAAAAATTCGTTAAACTTATCGTCAAGGTGTAATTATGTCCTAAAACTTTCGAAAAGTATAATTAAGTTCTATAATTTATAATACGTATGTAATTGAGTTCCTCTCATAGCTCCATCCAAATTGATGCATAGAAAAAGATGACATGGCTTTGTTTAGTGTTTCTTCTGTGCACTGGCTGTTTATTTAACTATGTTGTCCCGATAGATTAAAACAACGTCATTTTCTCCCCCTTTAATATTTCAAAACAGCGCCTTCCTGTAATTAGATACCCAGGTCATCTTCTTCTTGCAAGCCCTAGTTGCAGGAATCGACATTTAGGCTCAATCGTTTCACAGAAAATAATTTTCAGAAAAATAATTTCCTTATTTTTCGGTGTTCGTTTCACGGAAAATAAAATAGTCGGAAAAAATATTTTCTACCAATGAAAAAAACACCTTCAAAAGTGGGAAAATTATTTTTTCATTTTTTTAAAGGGGAAAACATTTTCCGTGTTTTTCGTTTATCTTTAACTATCACGGCCTCTAACAGCGTGCCTCAACTTAGCTCGAGTTGGACCAATGCGTGATTACAACATATTTGTTATATTCTTTTTTGGTTGTAGCTTTTGAGTTGGACCACCTTTTGCATGTATAAGAGAACAGTACGATGTTATCGAAATAGACCTTGATAGGAGTTCACTCTCTCATTTAACTGACATTATTGTGACTGTGGTTTGATCTAAAATAGGCAAATTCTAGTAAAAAGTTCCCAGAAATGTTACTCTTAAAGATGGTGTTCGGTTTTTAAGGGATGACTTTGCAGTGATTGATCTCATTTATCATCTTCTACATCTGTGAAATCACTAACCTATGCAATAGTATGGTGATGACGAGGAGACAGGTGTTGAGATGGGCAGGAGCTAAAATGAAATTGAAGGTCCATATAATGTCGATGTGGGAAGGGTTGAATATGTGGCAAATAACGTGGTTGTAAATGTGGGTGGGAATGTTGATGATGATGGGAGTTGGTTAAGGTTAGTAATAGAGATTTGAATCATCCTGCAAGTAATTTGGATTTCTTTTCCACACCCCAATCTTTCCTTTAATTGTTTTTCTTGACCACTACGAACGATGTAATTGAGAATTGATTTTGGCAGATATACATCATTTTGAGGGATCCATTTGACGAGTTGATGATTGTGAAAATACAATTGTTTTGAGTATACGACGTCACTATACGACGTCATCCCTATCTGCTTTTGGGGACATCATTGCCGCTTACTATCCAGAACAAATTCATCCCTATGGAATTTCATACGGATGTTTCATCTTTTTGCCATGTTTGAAGAAGCTACCTCTAGCTTTCAACCATACTGTCAATTGATGAGCTATAACTATGGACATCATATGATCATAAGCATCTAATTTTAGTTAAGCATCTCCTTAGCAATTTTTATAATTTTAACCTACCAATCAGATATATGATTGTAGGAATATTGTTGGGGTCAGAGGAAAACCATAAAAGGATTTCATCCTTATTTAGGCATAGTATATAATATGTGTAAGGTCAAACACACATATCTTTCTTTCTTCAGAAATTCAAACACGCTCTAACATCTATCTTTCTTCTCAACAAAAAGCGACAAAAAGCTTGTAATCCTGCAGTCGGTACGAGAATTTTTTTTTCTGGATCATATTTAACTATGATTATTTTTGTGAAGAAAGATAGAAGGAATGCTCTATGACTTTGAGTTTAAGATGTTAAGGGTTAGAATTAATAAAAGACTATCTTTTCAAAATCCATCAATCAGTTAGGGTGAAGGTTTTCTTTATTCTCTCTATATATTCTTTGCCAAAAATTGGATCGTTCACACAATACTTTTTTATTGAAATTTGTTCTTCAACATTTTTAAAATTGAGACTGGTTCTATGGTTATTCCAGACATGAAGTTTATTAGCGAAAACATAGAAAATATATACGGTTCAATAGAATTTAATCAATGATGAGGCACGGTGACATGAAAAGTTTTGTTGGAACTTAATTGATGACAATTCACCATGATCAAGATACACCATTAGAGTTTAATGGACAACAAGGATTTGAAACTATCACTAAATTATTGGAATTCGGAGATATTTAAATTGTAGAGATGTAAAGATACAAATAACTTTACAAGAATATTGCGTTCTATGATTAATTGTTGAGGACCGACAAAGAATCCGTTATGGCAATTTATAACTCACAATTGGTAGTTACATATAAGCGCTACAATTTTTGTAGTCAAATAACAAATAGTTTCTAATGGTGATCATAACACCAATTGGGAGGCTGAAAAGAGCAATGGCATTTTGGAAAAAAATCATTATAACACAAGAAGCAAGCATTGTGAAGGGATTTACAGTAATAGTAGAAATCCATTTTGTAATAGCCACCAGCGGAACCAAACTTATTAGTTTTCACGATATGAGTACGCCTCATGTCTCATGCTGCAATCTTTAAACTGAACTTAGGCCCCAATTCTTTAAAGTAGAATCGGACTGGTTTTTCAACTTTCATTTTTTACTCTTAATTTTCTGTATTTCCATGAGATTATACTCACTATAATAGCCTTGAAAAACCTAAGTGTACGCTCACAACATCTCAAAAATTCAAAGAAAATGAAAATCAAAACTCTTCTAAATTTAAAACAAAATAGGCCACTTCATGCATAAACTGTTAAAATCTAAAGAGCTTATTAAAACGTGAAGCCAAGAGGCGAGACAAGAAATACAGCTGGTGAACCAGTTTGTCGCCTTTAATCATACCCTTAGGGACAAAAAATGAAATTTGGTCCTCTTAAATAAAACTTAAGCGAATAGAATCAAAGACAGGACTTTTTTGTACCTATAGTGACAGGCATGCAATTTTTCACCTATCAAAGACGACATAAAAATGTGACCAAATGCCACAAACTACAGTTTTCGTTGCATCACGTATACTCTTGGTTGGATTGGCGGTGAAGATTCAATCTAAGGGAGAAACTAGTATCAAATTTTCAATATTTAGTCAACTGTGTATAAGAACTCCTCTGACATCTGAAATTTGTCCCTTTTGATGTCCAACCGTTGAGTTTATTACGTATGCAACAAGTGAGTTACCGTCGAAAGCATTCGACTCCAAATGCATAGAAATGATGGTATCATAGTCTTCTCATTACTATTATAAAAGAAGCCCTACCTTCTAAAATAACAAACTGAATATAAAGTTGGCACTTTTGTGTAATGAATTAAAGGACGAGCAATTGGATAGAGTTCTCTACATTATATCTCTGAAAGCCATATGTATATACGAGCTTCATACATTTCTTTCAGCTAGCTAGTAGGTTGCAAGTTACCACATTTTCATGTTCTTGTATAGACCCGACAAATATAATAAACTTTGTCATTGAAAGAGAAAATTGCGGTTTTCATTAAATACAAACATGTAATTTACAACAAAATCTCTATTTTGTTGCCTTATGCACTCTGCAAGGCCAAAGGCAACAAAAGCCATGAAAGTTATGCTTTTAGTTGTCTCCTATGGTGCCCTGGCAACCCAGCACTTTTTCTCAATAAGGAAAATCCTCCTTCAACTATCAACACCCCTCGCCCAATGCCACCGCCACCACACCGGAGCACCATCCTCGTGCCTCAACCGAGACTCTTCCCCCACCAGCTTTGTCACCACCGGTGCAGCCATCACCATCACCTGAATCCACTATGGGCAACAAACACAAATACTCTCTCTCTCTCTCTCTCTCTCTCTCTCTCTCTCTCTCTCTCTGTGGTGGGGTTGACCACCATGGAGATAGTGGCCACTGGGTCTGGCTAAGCAAACATAGGGGTGAACAAGAAAGCAAGAAGCAAGGGATGGACCAATTTGTGTTGATGTGCGTATTATCAGACATGCCCTTATTGCCATTTGGGCGGACCGAGGCTAATGGGCCTCCAATCCGTGATCTACTCTCTATTCGTGATCCAAAGACCCGATATTCGTCATCCGTATAAAGCTAGACGCACGCCATGCTCCTAAGGACAGGCTTTAGACTCTGTGAGTGTGACCTCGCGTTTGTCGAATAGTAGCCCGTTCACCATTGAAGTTGCCACCATTGGCATAATTTCTCGATTAGAAAACGCGCTTTGACATGGACCATGCGCTGTGTTGGAAAAATCAACCCACGAAAGTTGAAGATCTTATAATGGACTTCTTCCTTTATTGTCCTCGTCTACTTCAATCTCTATCGACCATTGTTTTTCTTTTACTCCAGGCACGACCCGAATCCAACTATGACCTCCCCAGAGGACGATTCGTACGTCTCATCTTCAATAATGGAGCTGAAGCAGCCAGCAACCACCATGTCTGCACAGCCTCCTTCGATCCCTTCTTTTCTTCTTCGTCTTCCGTCTGTCCTTCTGTGTCTTCACATCCTAACGTCCGACCTCTCCGATGCTGAACACTGCTACGACACGGGCAACTTCACAGCCGGCGGCAACTACGACAAGAACCGTGAGCTTGTCCTCTCTTCTCTGCCTAGCAACGTGGCTTCGAATGGCGGGTTCTACTCTGAGAACGTAGGGAACGGCTCAGACGTTGTCTACGTGCTCAGTTTCTGCAGCGTCGACTCCTTGAACAACACTTGCTTCAAGTGCGTAAGCTCTGCCGCTGAAGATTTGATGATCAAGTGTCCGAACCAGAAAGCTGCATTCACCTGGTGGGGAGGTCCTCCTTGCATCGTCCGTTACTCTCAGACTCCAATCTACGGCGTGAAGCAAACATCTCCGACTGGAACGTTTTATAATACCGGCGACATCGCGATGGATCAGGATCAGTTCGATCAGATATGGTGGAACTTCACAGAGAAGCTGGCAGAGAGGGCTTCAATGGGGACATCAGAGCTGAAGTTCGCAGCAGGGAGCAGGGAATTACCTACCTTCCAGACCATGTTCGCGCTGCTGCAGTGCAGCCCCGATTTATCTCAGATTAATTGCCAGAGTTGCTTGTGGGAATGCATAAATGATTATCAAGGATGTTGCCACGGAAAAAAAGGTGGGGGTGTTAAGAAGCCAAGCTGCTACTTCCGATGGGACTTGTACTGGTTTTTTGAGTCCGATCCTGACAATCTGCTGTCATCTCCACCACCACCACCAACTGCAGTCGCCGGGGCCGACCCTTCTACTTCTCCACCTGCAAATGCCCAAGTCACTGGTTAGTCCAACATTAAGGTTACTGCCGATTTTAAATTCATGAATCACAGCTCTCATTCAGAGTCCGTGCCTGCTATGGAGGATAAAGTTTTATCCGATACCCATGAAATTGCCTGTCCATGTAACGATGGGGATTAGTTGAGCCGAGAGTTTGGATGTCCATGCTATAGAAAGAGTCATTTTAATCTGAAATGCTGACGATCATGAGTTTCGATTTCAAATTGGGTTAAACGCATTTCTTGATATTGGCAGGTAATATTTCGAAGTCATTACGCATTGTGGTTGCTGTGGTAGGTTCGGCAGTTCTCCTGGTGATGGTTATTGTCTCCGTGTGTTGCTTTATTAGAAGGAGAAGAAGTAATCCTTGCATAGTCTCATCTGGTGAGTGCATTTATCGGTAGTATTGTGTTCTGCATCTTACTTGTTATTGAATATCTTCTTATCAAGCTCAGCAAAAAGGATTTCAGTAGTTTGGGAAGGAGATTGGCTTAATTTTGATTGATATTCCCCTTCTGAGAGACGGTGCAGAATCTAAAACCAATGCCGCATTTTTGTTAAATAATAACAAAAACCCAAATGCCATGTTAACAGCAAGAAACATTTCAACTTTTCTTCTTTCCTCATCAGATTCCAGGTATCTCATCTTGATTGCTATGTGTTTTGTTCAGCAAAAGGCGAGGTCAAAACTGCTGAAAGCTTGCAGTTCAAAATAAGCGAGATCAGGGCTGCTACAAATTCCTTTTCGGAAGGCAATAAGCTTGGAGAAGGGGGATTCGGAAAAGTTTATTGGGTAGCTGGAAATTCTTTCCGATGTTAATTTGGGAATTACATCACTACATGGAGATAATAAACATTGTTTCTTGCAAATGAACATTTGACTGTAGGGCAAGCTTGAAAATGGACAATACATTGCTGTGAAGAGGCTCCGGGGGTGTTCTAACCAAGGTATGGAACAGTTCAAGAATGAGATCACCCTGATGGTCAGACTTCAGCACAAATATCTGATTAAGCTTCATGGGTATTGCTTGGAAGAAGGGGAAAGAATTCTTATCCTCGAGTTTGCACCCAACGCAAGCCTTGAAGAATATATTTCTGGTACGAACTTGGATGTTCAAATCTGTCGCTTCCATTTCACCGTCAGTTATGTATTGATGGGACAGCTTTATGCATCAAACCATTTGGCAGTACTTTGCCTTACATGAGGAACCTAAATGATCTCTGTATTGCAGATTCAATCAAACGTATGTTGTTAAGTTGGGAAAGGCGTTTCAGTATAATAAGAGGAATCGCTCGAGGACTTCTTTACCTGCATGAAGATTCGCGCCTTAGGATCATCACCGTGATCTGAAGCCTGGCAATATTCTGCTGGATGAGAACATGAATCCCAAGATAACTGATTTTGGCACGGCAAGGCTATTCGTTTTGGACCAAAGTAAAGCGAATACTGCACAAATCGCAGGAACTTTGTAAGTTTCGAACAAACTTATCTAGCTCCTTCGTATGTTTCAACCTTTCTAGGAAAGCGTACAATGAGAACAAATGCCAATTTCAGTTTCCCGATTGATGATTCTTGGATCCATTTGTTTTATGTGTTTTATGTGTGGCAGTGGCTATATGGCTCCTGAATATGTGAGGCATGGAGAGATCTCTGTGAAGACTGATGTGTATAGCTTCGGCGTAGTGGTATTCGAGATTATCAGTGGCAAGAAGAATTCATACTTCAGCACTTCGGGGAATTCGGAGCACCTTCTGGGCTACGTGAGTATAAAATCTTGGAGTTTTGTCCAACAATTCATTTTTAGTGAAAATCTGTAGTACTTCCCCTTGCGCATGTGAAATTGCAAAACCCATTTACTTGCTTTTCGCGACCGTGCGTTGCAGGCATGGAAAAATTGGAGAAAGGGAACAGCTGTTCACCTTATAGATCCAATGTTAAGTGGCAATTCAACAAGCGAAATGCTAAGGTGCATTCACATTGCATTGTTGTGTGTTCAAGAGAATGTCGCGAGACGGCCTACCATGGCTTCGGTGGCTTTGATGCTCGATAGCCATAGCACAACCCTCCCAACGCCGACCCGACCTGCATATTTGACAGATGCCAGCGGCAGAGAAATGTCGACTTCATCTGTTCACGGTCCGTCACCGACATCAATAAACGAAGCTTCCATAACGGATCCACTGCCTCGATGACGTCATCATTGAAGGTTCGATGCTGAATTTCGAAGTGAGACGAAATCTGATCAGGCAATACTGTGGGGGCAAAGTGGAAAAGAGAATGAAAACTCTTTCTCTCACACGAGTCGGTTAAATCGTCTAATATGATGTACGAATCAAGAATTTATTAGCCTCTCTCTCCTCCAAGCTTGTATTCACCATCTAATTCAATCTCTGGAACACATTTTCCTTTTTTATGTTGCTTTACATTACATAACCATTTTGATTTGTTAAATATCTTCTCCGAAAAGATCCGGAAACAAAAAAACCTGATTTTCTTATTTGAGGGGGGTGGCGACCGCCACCCACCTTTGCTGGACAGCCCTCGTTAATGACCAATGGAGAGCTGGCCCCTCCTCTCCAGTGGTCACTATTGCCTCTCTCTCTCTCTCTCTCTGTTGGGCTATTTCGGCCCCGTTTGGTTCAGCATTTGAAAAGCACTTTAGGGCTTTACCACAAGACAATCATTCAAGAAACTCTTAATTAGCAATGTATTAACATTAAACAAAAAACTTGAACGAGAAAAGCAATGTACAAGAAGATTCTATTTGTTTTACGAAAAATAAATAATTTAAAAAAAAATTTCTTAGAAAATGATTGCTTGTATTGTTTATAAAATATAAATGAACAAAAAATATTTTCATCATTTGCGAAAATATTTAATACATAATTTGTTGTCCATAATGGAAATATTTTACATTGACTAATTATTTCAAATAATATAATCAATCATTTTAAAGAAAGTTTTTCAAATCATTCATTTTTTTACTAAATAAATGGAAACTAAAACACCAATTTCTTGCCTAAACTAGAAATATCTATAAAAAAAACATTCCTTTGATCTCCCTCCAATTCTCTACGCTCATAGCTCTGCCGCCCCCACCACAAAGGTGACTTGCGTTTCTCGCTTACGCGATCGACGTAGCTTTCATCATGGACATCGCCTTCGACGTCAACATTGCCGGAGCTACCATGCGACCATTGTCATGTGAAAGGAAGTCCCTCCTCTCTCTCTCTCTCTCTCTCTCTCTCTCTCTCTCTCTCTCTCTCTGTGATTCGTGGTGGACGACCACCGTTGACCTCCGTAACAAAGTCGGCTATCATGGTTCAGCCTCGGTTCAACCTTCCATCAAGCCTTAAATGAGAGAGAGAGAGAGAGATCAGAAGATGGGTAGGGTCGAGGATTCTTGATCTTGGTGATTGTGCAGGACGACAACGACGACTTAGATGGTGGCGACCAATGTGACCTAGGGGCTGCATGGATTTCGCGTACCAATGTTTGTTTCGGGTCACCATTAATATTACTTCTTTTTTGTCAGGCGATACTTGTTATATGATGTTTACATTTGGGTGACCTATAACTTAAACACTTGACAAGAATTAATGAGAAGAAGAAAGATCGATTTATCTAGGGTTGGGATTTGTCTGAATGTAAGTTAATGTGTTACACTTAAAAGTGGATCATTTGTGTTAATATATGTCCATCGTCCATGATATTGATCATCAATATAAGATATGTGATTGAATGAAATCAAATGCATCAAACATTGACTGATATATGAGGGTGGCGAGAATTACGTGCCCTGGAGGATGAAGTCCTACATTGTGTGAGCCATCTTTTGAACCTATGAGAGCCACCTCTAAAATCGTACTCATATAACCATATATGTTTATCAGCAAGATTGATAATGTGGTCTATATTATTTGATAGTAAATGATGTTTGACCTTTATTATCAGCATTTATAATCATTTGCTTATAATCATTTGATGTACAATGGTCGCTTTTATTAGGTATACAAGTGAGTTATCGTCGAAAGCATTTGACTCCAAATGCATAGAATTGAGGGTATCATAGTCTTCTCATTACTATTCTAAAAGAAGCCCTAGCTTCTAGATCAGCAAAATGAATATAAAGTTGGCACTTTTGCGTAATGAATTAGTGGACGAGCAATTAGATAGAGTTCTCTACATTATATCTCTAAAAGTCAAATGTATATACGAGCTTCATACATTTCTTTCAGCTAGCTAGTAGGTTGCAAGTTACCACATTTATATGTTCTTGTATAGACCCGACAAATATAATAAACTTCGTCATTGGAAGAGAAAATCGCGGTTGTCATGAAATACAAACATGTAATTTACCACAAAATCTCTATTTTGTCGCCTTAGGCACTCTCCAGGATCGAAGGCGACAAAAGCCATGAAAGTGAAGCTTTTAGTTGTCTCCTAAGGTGCCCCAGCAACCCAACACTTTTTCTCAATATGGAAAATCCTCCTTCAACTATCACCACCCCTCGCCCAATGCCACCGCCACCACACCGGAGCACCATAAATCGTGCCTCAACCGAGACTCTTCCCCCACCAGCATTGTCACCACCAGTGCAGCCATCACCATCACCTGAATCCACCATGGGCAACAAACACAAATTCTCTCTCTCTCTCTCTCTCTCTCTCTCTCTCTCTCTCTCTCTCGTGGGGTTGACCACCATGGAGATAGTGGCCACTGTGTCTGGCTAAGCAAACATAGGGGTGAACACGAAAGTAGGAAGCAAGGGATTGACCAATTTGCGTTGATGTGCATATTATCAGACATGCCCTAATTATTGCCATTTGGGCCAACCAAGACTAATGGGCCTCTAATTCTGTGATCTACTCTCTATTCGTGATCCAAAGGCCTGATATTGACAAGAAGTAGGGGTAATCGGGTTTAGGGTGGATAGATTCCATACCTTGACCCTGTACTCGACCCTGTTATAATCGGTTCACCTTTTTGAATATTGTACCCGACTCTATTTTGCATTGGACCTTGTATACGACCCACCATATTTTTCCAATCCGATTCCCGGGTTAACCCTGTTTATATTAAAACTTGTTTTGCAATAGCCCATCCTATACAAACTTCAAATTTTATATTATTATGCGAGAAAACAATATAATTCTTCTAATTTATATTGAAACATTAAGCACTTGTAATTAATAAGTAGATAAAATTTTAACTAAACAAAAAGCTAAGGATCCACAAGGCAAATTATCACAAATAAATCCTAACCTTACATATATATTAGCAACAAACATGAATTAAATATTAGTCTCATTCCCACAACACTACATGAAACTTTTCATTGATATAAAATGGTTAACAAATCTTTGGCCAAGCATAACTCCTCTAAAAGTGAAATCAACATAACCCATTCTCTAACATAACAAACATGGATCTAGGAGCATATTCGTTACATCGACTAAGAAAATTAAAGTATTTACGACACGATGGAAAAAATTTATGATTTCTGGTGACTCGTAAGAAGCGAGCTTATGGTTGGCGAGGTTTGGAAGTTTCTTGTGATATTACCCCTGCTATTTTTAATGTTTGTTAGATAATATTTTTCACTATTTACATTTACACACAGCGGTGATGCTCATTTTTCCCCGACGAGTATTAAAAAGCAATGCTTTTCTTTCTTTCTGTTTTTTTAGAGGACTTCCAAAGCAAGGAGCGTTTTGCATACGAAGGGTGAGTTTGGTTCGGCTTTGGGGTAAAGCCATTGGGAAAATGCAAACGCCTTTAGCTTAAAAGGGTTTGGTGAAATGCAAATACCGTTTGGTAAATTATAACTGAAAACTGCCTTGAGATGCAACTTTGAGGAAATGCTGTTTGGTAAACATATATTTGAAAAGTGCTTTGTTGTAACTAATTTTATTTTTTTAAAAATTTTAATTTGTTTGGAATTGAAGAGAAAATATTATTTTCACATTTTAAATAATGCAAAAGAGACATATTAACAAATTTATAAATAAAAAATTCACATTAATTAATATCTTTTTAATTAAAAAAATCATTTCATTATAATAAATACGAGTCATTCAATTTTATTTCCATGTAGTCACATTCTATATATGATTATTTTTTAATATTTTTGGAAAAATTTTTATTAAAGAAAAGTATTGGAAATTTCTTTTTTTTTCCATTTTCCCTCTTCTTTGCGCGTGGGCTTGGCTCGGCCCATCTCCCTCCAGCCATGTGAGCAGCCCAGCCCGCCTCCATCATCTTCTTCCTCCTTCCTCCTGTACGCGCGAGAAACCCTAGCTGCCCGCGTAGTCAACGCGAGATGGAGGCGAGAGGGAGGCGGAGCAGGGGACGACCGAGAGGGACAGAGAGGAACGACCGAGACTCGACGGAGCAAAGGATGGGCGAGAGGGAGAGGGACGGACGACCGAGACTCGGCTGTGCAGGGGACGACCGAGAAGGAGATGGAGGCGAGAAGGAAAGGGAGGCGGAGCAACCGAGACAAAGAGCTGGGACGACCGAGGGAGGAGGGAAAGCAGGAGGAGGAGCAGCCGAGCTGGGGGCGGCGAGCTGTATGCGAGGGAGAGAGGAACCGAGAAGCATTGAGAGGGAGAGGGAGGCGGAGGAGAAGGAGCTGCGCAGAGTGTAGAGGAGAAGAAAGAGGAAAAAAGGGCCTTTAGGGTTTCGCCAAGGGTGAAAGTGGAATATTGATAAAAAATAAGGTCAAAATGGTCAGAATGGGTCATTTTCATTAAACCCCCAACTTGTATGCCGAAAATGCAATTTCGGAATGCTCCTTGGGAGCTGCTTTGGCCTAAAGGCCCTTGGGGCCCTTTGGAGATGCAATTACATCTGCTCAAAGTTGTCTAAAATGCTGAGCCAAACAGCTTTGCATTTGACTAAAGGCCTTTAGAGCCCCAAAATCCATTCGGAATGCTGAATCAAACGGGCCCGAAATATGACGAGACAATGAAAACCATCATTATTCACAATTTTTTTAGATAGAAAAAAAGGGGGAAACTCGTAGAGTTTTACTAGGCGGCCCCTCAATCAAATCTCGTCCCAATTTCATCCGCCGTGGATGATCTCGGTGACGTGTCGCATGCATTCCAGCCGACTCATCGCGCTTTTCTCGCGACGTAGCAGTTTCAGTTCCTCGGCGAAGCAAGCGTTCCACGAACCATCGGATACGATGATTCTCACGTGGGGCCCATCGGCAGCGGTTTAGATTCTTTCGCTAAACGTACTACTTTCATGACGATTTCTCCTTCGCGGCACGGCTCTCGCCCGCATAGCGCCACGTTTCGAGGAGAAAATATTAGGTGCGCTCGGGCGCTCCACGTCATCGTGGGCCCCTCCAATCAGCAGACGACGAGTGTTACCACGTGGAGCCAACGTGTCATCTGTGGGTCCTACCCTTTCAGCCTTGCACTCCGCCCTCTCTCTCTTCATTAATTGCACTCGTTCTCTCTCTCTCTTCTGCCGCACGCTCTCTCTCCTCTGCCTACCATGCCTTCTTCCTCTCTTTTTTCCTTTAGAACTCTCCCACGCATCTCATGGGGCATAAGACCGCAACAGCTATTGATAGCAGCTTCTCTATCACCGGAGGCTCCAACTCAAGCTTGAAGTCGCGTTTCGAATGCAGTCTCGCCGGCTGCTCCGGCGTCACACTGCTCCGACATGCGCCCGCCCACGCCTCTTCCCGAACAGTCAAAACGACGGAATCCCCCTCACCCACCCGTTCAACGCCCTGTAATCTCGAAAGTCTTTCAGTAATCTCTCTCGGACCACGCGGATCAAGCCTAGGCATCAAAGCTCGCATCGAGTTCCTTCGATTCTTTTCCATCGAGACGAGATGATTGTTAAGAGCACTAATGTGGCTATGAACACGGTCAAGCAGTTTGCGAATAACTTGATCGATGGAAAACTGGAAAAGCAGAGACAAGAGGTTGGTAAGGATAGAACAAGTAAAGAAGTGAAGATCAATGCCACGCACTCAAACATAAATGGAGATAAAGTCAACAATGAGCTGGTCAACGTATGTACACTGAAGAATCGATTTTCGGTTCTGTATATCTGCAATTAGTTAGTTAGTTTACACAGTTAGTGAACTTCTTGTCAATAAAAGAAAGAGTACTGCAAACAGAGAGAGGCCATGCTCTCAGATGTAATCCTCATTCTCTCATTTTCACATACAGAGAAGTACAAACAACATTTTTTATTCTTTGTTCTCGTCTTCTTCTTCATCTTCTTCAATCTCTGCTTGATCATAAACTTCTATTATGATGTCCATCTTCAGCTCCTTCGAGGCTCTCTGCGCCAAGTCCCACAACCAGAAGATCGCCTTCTCTTTCTCTCCGGCCAAGCGTCAATCGCCTGCGGACTCGCCGGCACCCGTGGCGGCTGAGAAGGCGAAGAGCATAGGCCGCAAACTGCTACCTCCGGCGCCGAAGAGAGAGAGCTAAGATGCGTGGGAGAGTTCTGAAGAAAAAAAAAAAAGGAAGAAGGCACAACAGGCAGAGCAGAAGAAAGAAGAGAGAGGAGAGAGAGCGTGCGGCAATAGAGAGAGAGAGCACGAGTGCAATTAATGAAGAGAGAGGGGACGGAGTGCAAGGCTGAAAAGGTCGGATCCACATATGGTACGTTTGCTCCACGTGATGACACTTCTCGTCCACTAATTGGAAGGGTCCATGGTGACGTGGAGCTCCAGGGCAGCTAATATTTTCTCCGTTTCGAGTGCTTCCTAGACTATATTACCCTCCCAAAAATTGAAATGGTTCCTCATCTTCCGTATCACCGCAAAAGGGCACTCTTGTCTTTCCACCCCAACTGCCTAAAATATCTCCCTTCTCCTTCTTCTTCTTCACCCGCTCAGTCAGCATCTGCGACTTAGCCATATTCACTTCTCTCTCTCCCTCCCTCCCTCTCCGGTCTCAGCCGCCATGGCCACGGTGCTTGGCAACATAACTCTGCCGTTGGACCTGAACTCGCCTAGAGCTTCGGTTTTTGAGCGTGAGTGTCGTCCCTCGCTGCTCGACGTCGTCTCGGGCTTTGACCAAGAAGGATCCCCAGTTCACCTTCTACTACGCCGCCCTGGGTTCCAAGGGCTTGGAGTTGGATGGCGATGCTCGGAGCCACCGGGCCGTGCTGGCTCGGGGCAAGGCTAATTGGAAGGTGAACGGGGTCGATTTTGGCGCGGGGTCCAGCGACGAGGACAGCAACGGGAACGGCGAAGACGAGGGGTAGTTGGACTAGGAGAGGGAAATGAGGAGACGAGTGAAGGAGATGGAAGAGATGAAGGAGCTGGAGAGGAAGGCGGAGGAGCTGCAGACCCGGACGGAGGAGGAGGAGGACGGGGAGGGCGAGGGCCGGGAGGAGACGGAGGAGGAGAAGAAGATGAGAGTCAGAAAAGAGTTTGAAAAGATTAGATTAGGTCGTTTACACGTGATTTTGAACTGGTTCTCAAACCAATTCACGAACCGATCCGGTCGATCCGATCGATCCGATTTTCGGGTGGGTAATCCCTCGTAACCGAAGCTCGGATCGGTTCAAACTGGTTCTGATTTTTGGATCGATTTCCGAACCTATTTCAACGGAAGCTAGTTCCCGACCCTATTTTCCCGATGGGTTGATCGGGGAACGGGTTTACCGGTCCGGTTGGAAAAATTTGCCCGGACCACCTAATATCTTCTACCAGTTCACCGTTGAAGTCTTCACCATTGGCATAATTTCTTGATTAGAAAACGTGATTTGACATGGACCATGCGCTGTGTTGCAAAAATCTACCCACGAAAGTTGAAGATCTTATAATGGTCTTCTTCCTTTATTGTCCTCATCTACTTCAATCTCTATCAACCATTCTTTTTCTTTAATTCCAGGCACGACCCAAATCCAACCATGACCTCCCCAGAGGACGATTCGTACGTCTCATCTTCAACAATGGAGCTGAAAAAACAAGAAACCACCATGTCTGCATAGCCTCCTTCGATCCCTTCTTTTCTTCTTCGTCTTCTGTCTGTCCTTCTGTGTCTTCACATCCTAACGTCCGACCTCTCCGATGCTCAACACTGCTACGACACGGGCAACTTCACGGCCGGCGGCAACTACGACAAGAACCGTGAGCTTGTCCTTTCTTCTCTGCCTAGCAACGTGGATTCGAACGGCGGGTTCTACTCTGGGAACGTAGGGAACGGCTCAGACATTGTCTACGTGCTCAGTTTCTGCAGAGGCAACTCCTTAAACAACACTTGCTTCAACTGCATAAGCTCTGCGGCTGAAGATTTGATGATCAAGTGTCCGAACCAGAAAGCTGCATTCACCTGGTGGGGAAGTCCTCCTTGCATCATCCGTTACTCTGATAGTCCAATCTATGGCGTGAAGCAGACATCTCCGACTAGAAGGTTTTATAACACCGGCGACATCCAGATGGATCAGGATCAGTTCGATCAGATACGGTGGAACTTGACAGAGGAGCTGGCAGCGAGGGCTTCAATGGGGACATCAGAGCTCAAGTTCGCAACAGGGAGCAAGGAATTACCTACCTTCCAGACCTTGTTCGCGCTGTTGCAGTGCAGCCCCGATTTATCTCGGATTGATTGCCAGACTTGCTTGTGGGAATGCATAAATGATTATCGAGGATGTTGCAACGGAAAACAAGGTGGGGTTGTTCGGAAGCCAAGCTGCTATTACCGATGGGACTTGTACTGGTTTTTTGAGTTCGACCCTGACAATCTGCTGTCATCTCCACCACCATCACCAACTGCAGTCGCCGGGGCCGACCCTCCTGGTTCTCCACCTGCAAATGCCCAAGTCACTAATGGTTGGTCCAACTTTAAGGTTGCTGCCGATTTTAAATTCATGAATCACAGCTTTCATTCAGAATCCGCGACTGCTATGTAGGATAAAGTTTTATCCGATACCCATGAAATTGCCTGTCCATGTATCAATGGGGATTAGTTGAGCCTAGAGTTTGGATGTCCATGCTATAGAAAGAGTCATTTTAATCTGAAATGCTGACGATCATGAGTTTCGATTTCAAATTGGGTTAAACGCATTTCTTGATATTGGCAGGTAATATTTCGAAGTCATTACGCATTGTGGTTGATGTGGTAGGTTCGGCAGTTCTCTTGGTGATGGTTATTGTCTCCATGTGTTGCTTTATTAGAAGGAGAACAAGTAATCCGCGCATAGTCTCATCTGGTGAGTGGATTTATCGGTAGTATTGTGTTCTGCATCTTAGTTGTTATTGAATATCTTCTTATCAAGCTCAGCAAAAGGATTTAAGTAGTTTGAGAAGGAAGAGTTAATTATTTTGTTTTTTGTCTTCTTTTCCCTCATGACCAATAAAGAGAGTAAAGATTGATTGGGGTAGGAGGGACCCAACCATGCTAGTCTAATCCGGTGCTCTTCATTGTGATAATGTTCCCAAGCACTGGCTACCCTATAGACGCCACTAAGAGCCACTGTCGATGTAATTTGATATTCAAATTGAGTTGTTTGGTAATGTAGATGCAAATGAGCTTACCATCGTGGAGTCCTTGCAATTTGACTTGGCTACCATTAAAGCTGCAACAAATGATTTCTCTCATGAAAGTAAGTTGGGTGAAGGTGGATTTGGTGAAGTTTTCCAGGTACGTATCGCATAATAGTTAGAAATAATCAAGAATGCTTTACATATGGATTTGATGTCTGAGCAAGAGAAACATATAAATATTTTTCAAGTTAATATTTTAGAAATTTGTAGCAAGGAATTAAACGATAAACACAAAACTCTCTAGGGTAGACTTCCTAACGGACAACAAATTGCGGTGAAGAGGCTATCTCAAAGCTCAAGGCAGGGTGACCAAGAATTTAAGAATGAAATTCTATTAGTTGCCAAGCTTCAGCACAGAAACCCTGTACGGCTACTTGGATTTTGCTTGGAGGGAGATGAAAAGCTACTCGCCTACGAGTTTGTGCCAAATAAGAGCCTTGATTACTTCTTATTTGGTATGTTGTTTTCAACTGATTATAGTTTTTTCTTAAAGCTACATTTGGTGAATGAGAATAAATATATCGGTCTTGTGTGATGAGATTCACCTTGAGTTTTTGAATAAGTGCCACATCCTATCACATTAATGAACTTTGGTGCAAATATGCAGATCCAGAAAAAAGGGGACTATTGGATTGGCCATTACGTTATAAAATAGTAAATGGGATTGCTCGAGGAATGCTCTATCTTCATGAAGATTCTCGACTCCGGTTCATCCATCGAGACCTCAAATGTAGCAATATTTTGTTGGATAGTGAAATGAACTCAAAGATTTCAGATTTTGGCATGGCAAGGATTTTTGGAGTCGATCAAACTCAGGCTAGCACAAATAAAATCGTGAG
Source organism: Melaleuca alternifolia (assembly GCA_019926035.1). NCBI lineage: Eukaryota > Viridiplantae > Streptophyta > Magnoliopsida > Myrtales > Myrtaceae > Melaleuca > Melaleuca alternifolia. The sequence continues at coordinate 2,846,368 of JAGKPW010002174.1, forward strand.
GACTTTGTAAGTCTTAGTTTTTTAATAGGTGACTTTCTGATTGGATGCTGACTTGCTCATTTTATCTATTCAAGGATCTCTAAATCTAAATCTGCAATATACACGTGTTAATGTTCATTTTTGTAGTGGTTACATGTCTCCAGAATATGCAATGCATGGAGAGTTCTCAATGAAATCCGATGTTTATAGCTTTGGCATCCTACTTCTAGAGATTATTTGCGGCAAGAGGAATAACTTCTACCACCAGTTGGATGGGGGTGAATATCTTGCTAGTTATGTGAGTTTTACCCTGCTACTAAAATTGGAATTCCTCTTAAAAACTTAATTCTCTTAACCTATAGAAACAATCGTGGCTTAAATGCTTTTCCTTGGGCATTTGTTCTTCTTCACAAGATTTAGATATCTTGCGTAATGAGTCTTCGAATTATTGCGACAATTCTGTGAAGATTTTTTGGAATTATTCTTGCAGGCGTGGAATCGATGGAGAGATGGCATGCCCTTGGAAGTGTTAGACCCGGCTATCTTGGATTCACATTCAAGAGATCAAGTGCTTCGATGCTTGCACATTTGCTTACTATGCATTCAGGAAGATCCAGCTCTTAGGCCCACCATGGCCATCGTAGTTCTCATGCTCAGCAACAAATCATTTAACCCCCCTTTGCCTCGACATCCAGCGTTCTACATCCAAAGTAGATTGCGGCCACAGAGCACCCCAATGGAAGCGCTTGACTCAGACCAATCCACCAGGAGGTCTATGCCTTCATCGACCAATGGCGTGTCAGTCACCGAATTGTACCCTCGGTAAATTGCGGTGCCATTGGAATCCTTCTTCATGGATGGTCTCACAGTGAGATTTCTTGGCCTTCCGTTGTGATCTTTTGTGAACCACAAGCAAAAAATGCATTTACTTGGAGAATAACTGTTAACTGCACAAATGAGGTCGTGTGCATTTAAAAAAAGACTCTACGCATGCTATCCATTATAGATATTGTGATTCTTCTAAGATTTTGTTACTATGTGAGGCTAAATCGTACATCGATCCACTGTAATTTGGTGCATTATGTACATTATTGTGCTTCTATAAGACTCAATACTACCTCTCTTGTCTAGACTAAATAATCAAATTGAAGTTTTTGATAACTGACCCACTAGACTACACGTTTCTTCACTTGTGAAGCTAGTAGGGCTTCAGTGCTATTTGTAAATATGCGTGCAGGCTGTAGGTGCTTCATCCCTGATAGGCTTTCTCTAGGGAGCTTATCAACACATGTTGGGTTTGCAGGCCCTTATTACAGAATGCAAATCTCATCTAGACCATCTCCATGAAATTCAAGCTGTCCTTTGTTACCATGAGGCGAATTAGTCAGCAGACTGGATCGTCCGGGCTTGAAGCTCTCCCTTTTGAGCCATCCTTCATTCAAAAGCCCTTTTTTTATTGTTCGGAAATTGTTAATCGAAGAAATGAAAATGGCTCATTCGACCAGGAAAAGAAAGACCAGAAGTCTTTGTATTCTTTGACAACATGTGTAGCTCGAGACGAAGATTGTCCATGCCCTATGTGAATGCATGTTCTCCTGTGAAATCAAGAGTAAATTTGTCGCAGTTGTGTCTTCCTAGTTCTTTGACTAGCTGATGTGACTTTTTAGTTAGTTGTTACGATATTTAAATTAGATTAGCTCTGTGACGCCTCAAACATCAATTAATAGATAAAACGAACTTAATTATTTTAATTAAGCTCAAGGGCTCGTCACATCCGGATTTATCACGCCCTGGTCTGTTAGGCACGTGACAAATCCTCACGTGGCTATTAATTCATTTATCAATTGCGACAATATTATCCCAGGACCCATTGTCGACTTAATAATCACGCGAAAATCCCGTACATTATTTGGTAGTTAATTAGGCAAACTAAGCAACATGTGACATAAAGATCTACTTCATATATCATTTACAAAACCCAAACCACCATTATCAATATAGCAAGTAACCATCAAATACAACCCCAACAAAATGCGACATGATTACAACAAGACGAGCCAGAAGCACTTTTAAACATGAGTGGAATAAGATTGGGGGTTGGTTATCCCTAACTCCTCTAACCTAACCTCTTCAACAAAAGGGAGCGAGGAGAAATTCACCGTCAATTGCTTCTACTTCGGTAATCATCTCGATGGCACACCAAAATGAATCACATGGCTAAACATGGAACAATCCTGAAAATGTTAATAACCACGGGGTGAGATAACTCAGTAAGTAGAATTTCTAAACCTCGCCTAGGAGGTGGCCTCGCAATCAACAAACAAAGGTTTGAAAACCACATTTTAAGAGTTAACAAATCATTTCCAAAAACCTTGCCATTTCTTTGAAAATATCACATATCCAGGACTTCCAAAAATCACCCACGAATCCCAAAATTCATCAAAGAATGCACACGTAATTGCATGCATTTATCTTTTATAATCTTTTGGCCATCCTCGGCCACCGGTTCCATAATGATCCGGCTCTTTGGACCGCAGCCCAAGCATCGCCTAGCCCCATCTAGACGGCACCTCCGACTCAAAAGCCGGGCATACCCGCAGAGCGCGTCTCCCCCAAAGTCCATCCGACGAGGAGGCTAATCATCCGTAACTCTTCCGGGTTCAACATGACCTCAGTCGAGTGGCGAGTCTTGTCTTATAGCATGCATCACACACAATCACCCATTCCCAAAGATCCTTTCTTTCATTTTATCTTTAAAATTATACTCAGCACTTTCTTTGCAAAAGAGAGATCATCCATTTCAAAAATCATTTCTTTCACCTTGCTCTTGAAATTAAAAACATCATTTTGCAAAAGAAAGGAATTTTGACTCAAGAAGTAAGATGCAACTTTAAGGTCAAAACAATAATCTTTTTAAACAAGACTGGGAAGACCAAAGCTCCATGATAATTTTGAAAGCTCAAATAAGATATAACTTTGCCAAAAGATAGATTTTTGAACTCAAGAAACGGATTAGAAACCATAGCAAGAACAGAAACATTTTCTGTAAAGGTTAGTAAGACCAAAGCGGGCAATAAATTTAGAAAACCACTTCACAAGTTAACTACGTAACGTTATGCCCTACCCGAGGGTTAGAAAGTCCACTTACAGACAGGTGTTACTCAAAAACACAGAGAGGAGTCGAAGAAACAGAAGCAGGAGCTAATCGGAGTAGGCGAACAGCAGCCCGTCGTCCAGCTCGGTAACCGTACGGACAACTTCCAGGGGCTCTACAGCAGTGAATACTCAACGTTTGAGAGTGTGGCTGGTGGCGTTGGAAAGATCTGGATGTTAAGAAAATAATGGCGCTGGTTTCACTTGATTCGGAGGTCTTTTGGTCAGTCAATCAGAGAAAAACAAAATGGTCGGCGGTGCAGTATTTCGGTCCAGGGGTCTGTAACTTCCGGAGTTGGTTCGGGAGGAACCAGAGCTCCGTTGGGGCTGAAATTTTGCAGGAGGGACGGTATGGAAGTATATAAGAAGGTGGCGGAGGGTTTTGGTGAAGAAAATGGCTTCTGGTAGGTGTTTGAAGGCAGAACAGTGGCTGGGTTTGCTGAGCTACGAATTTCCAGCAGAAGGTAGAAGTGGTTTGTGTGTTCTTGGCTTGTGGTGTGTCCAAATGAAGTGAGCTGCTCTCTATTTATAAGCAAGGAAAATTGGGGTCAAAGCTAGAGGAGAAACTTGGAGAGCAAGTTTATAGGACATTTAATGCATTAATGGCCTATGGTCACTAGCTTAGGTATACTATTCAACATGCTCTTGTCCTTTATTTCTTTAGCCCATATGACCATTAATAAGACTATTCTATCTACTAGGTACTAAGCCTATATAACTTATATTAGCTTTTTAAATGCCTATCCATCTAATAGATCTTTAGGATGATTTCATCATACATGTAAGTGCATTACATCATCAATATTACATCACCCTATGTCTAATAGTCCACATATCTAATTCTCATGATGACACTATAATTAGACTCTTAATTGCCTATTCTTTTAATAGCCTTTTAGGATGACTTCATGCTATAACTAAGTGCATTACATCACCCACATTACATCACCCTAAGCTCACTAGGCCACATGTCTAATTCTCTCCTTATGATGAGACTATAGTCTAGGTTCTTAATTGCCCTCTCCTCTAATAGCTTCTAGGATGACATCAACCTACATCTAGGCATCTTGCATCATCAAGCTTACATCATCCTATGCCCAATAACTCACATGGCTTTATCTAATTCTCATGATTATACTAGAATTAGCCTCTTAATTACCTATCCTTCTAATAGCTTCTTAGGATGACTTCATCCTACCTCTAGGTACCTTACATCACCCTAAGTTAACTAGGCCACATGCCTAATTGTAATTTCAAGATAGCCTCATTATTCTATTTTCCTTCTCTTTCTCTTTCTCTTTTTCTTTCTTTTTTTTTTCTCTCCATTTCTCTATTCGGCCTTCCCTTGGACTTGGCCTGCCTTGGGCTAAGCTTCTTGGTCCACCTCTCTTGGGTCAAACCTAGCCTTCCTAGGTTGGCCCACCTCTAATTTCTTAATTGGGGTTAGAGTCCATCTCTCTTAATTTAGTGCCCAAAATTAATCTAATAACTTTGTGATTAAGTGTCGCCTTTCGGTGACCTCAAATAGTCCTTTCTCTTTAGCAGGCTGATTACCCCACTTTATTATTTAGGTCTTGATACCTTAATCATTTTATTAATCAGAGCCCCAAATCGAGGATGTTACAAGCTCTATTAGTATCTTATCATGGATCTAATTGTAATCCTTTGGGGACAAACAGTTGAATCGTCCCCAACATTTTTACTGATGGTTTGCATGAAACCCTTGCCAACGACCGTCACTAATCTACAAGAGCGGTCCATAATGTAAGTTTCGAGACTGACTCTTTCTTTCTCTAGTACGGTTTCGCTCATTGCCTATCGGTTTCTTCTAGTAGTGTTAGCTCGTTTAGATGACTACAATGGTAGCATATTTTTGCTGAAAAGGTATTTTCCCCAATTTGGGGTAGTTCACCTACTTTTCTGTTCAATAAATCAGCAGAAAGAATTTAGTCACGTATGCCTATAGCACCAAATGAATTATAATTAAGGAGCGTTGAAAAAATTCCTGGAACTGCTAGAATATGTTGTGGCCTTTATAAAGAAATTTGTACTCTCCTTTACCGTTGAACCAAAATGCACCCAATCAATGAAGAAACACAAAATATCACAACTAAAAAACCAAACCTTCTGACCTCGAATGGTAAAAACATATTAAATTCAACAACGTTATTGCCTCCCACTCTTTGTCCAAGGAGGAAAAAAAAAGCTTTGCTTGGATTCGTTTAGATTAAATTCCACCCTCGGTTTTTGGATGTCACGCCCCGCTCTCGAGTGCGTGGCAATCCCCGATTTTCTTCTTCCTTTTCTTCGGTCGATGAGTGCGATGTCCCAAAACTCGTGATCGGCCTTTGAGTCTCTAATGGAAGCGCGGGTCTCTTCCTTGACCACTCTCATAGAACTCCCTTTCCAAACTCAATCCATACCTGAAAAATGGTAAACAGCAACGGGTTGAGATATAAACATTTCAGTGAGTTCCCCGCCTATGCCAGAATTAGGAATACTATTGCTCTAGGGTCCCTAATCGCATCCCTAGTATCAAATGTCACCCCTAATCAATCACACGCTACACAGCCTCTGCGTAGGACCTAACTAGTCCGATCCATTCTATCACCCTTACTCGCCCCAATAACTTCTTCCTCATACCCCATCTACCTATGAGTCAATCGATTCATGACTGAAACTTGGCACTAAGCCAAACCCACCTGTTAGGTCAGGGTTAGCCACAATAATACCACGATTCATTAAGTAAGTAAAAGCATAAATAAATAAATTACTTTTTAAATAAATAAATTGGGCAATTAGCTAAATAAGTCCGTCTACAACTGGCTTGAGACCCTAACTAAGTCTCCTTGGCTCAACCTCACATTCGCGATACAAACCCCACTAATTATAGTTCTATGCTTCCCATTGAGCTCTTTCGATGTCCAATTACTGATTTGGGCCCATTACCTCATTTTCCGTGGCTAAAAGCCAAAATCAAGTGAACCAGGACCCATGACCACTCCGTTCGACTCGCGGGATGTAGACGGCTCATTGCGATCCTGTCGACACCTCATTGGGTCCTATCGACTTCCAATCAGTTAGGGCACAACGGCCTCCTAATTGGCCAAATGTCCATTCATTCAAATCAATGATCAATCATGAATTATAAACGATTCACAATCAATTGCGCATTCAATAACATTGAATAAATCAACACAATATGACATAATCAATTTTAGGATAATTCCCAAAATTTATAAAAGTCAATCACTCAAGCCCACCAAGTAAGGATTCACTTAGTTTTCTAAATCGAATCCATAATCTTCAATTTGATAAACTACGGGCACCATCACTTTAATTGGCAGCCATTTGCCCAACCGCACAATTTCCACAATTGTTACAAAAATAACCTAAAATAATTAAATTTAATAAATAGCCCCTAATTAAGAAAATTCTGAACCATCACTTTTAGTTATACAAATTATCGATCCATCCTTACCTAGCTAATTATGAAATTGAACTGCAACCAATCACTCACTCTCTATTTTACCCCTAAACTTTCGAATTTACAATTTTGCCCGCAAAACCCTGATTTGGCCATAATTGCCAAATTAAGTCTTCCAAGTTACCTAATCAAGTCTCTCAATTTCTACTCTAGCGGTAAATAGGCTTAATCAAGGCATAGAAAATCCACTCACATGTGATTCGTGCATCCCAACCGGCGTTGGTGATGGTGACTCGCGGTGGCGTGACTCCTCGCGCCCTAGCTCGCAATTAGGTTTGACTTGGTTCCAGAAACTCTTGCTCGACACTAAGGATGGACAGCCTAGGTCCAAGACAACTTGGCAACGGCTCCGGCGAGCTCCGGTGAGGCTTCGGCAAGATCGTCAGCGAGCCTCCCAAGGATAGCCCTTGGCCATGGGAAGGTGGCCGAGCTTGTTAGCGGTGGTCGTGGGCGACGAAACGGCTCCTATCATGTTGAAAACCAGTGAACAGACCCGATTTGGGCCAACTGGGTCAGGAACTGGGTCGTTGGAGGGTTCAGTCGAGTCATGGCTTGATTCGCCCTCCTTAGGCCAAATCGGCGAAGGCGAATGGCTGGGCTTTGTAGAAGAGACTCCCACAAGTCCATTGGCGGTGGCGGTGTCGCCTGAGATGGCCGGAGGATGGAGGAATCGTTCGTTGATGGTGGAGGAGTCACGGCTATGGTTTCCAGAAAAGGGAGCTCCGACTTAGAGGCCAAAATTCAGCAAACGGCTTAACAACAATTGCAACAACTAGTAGATCCATGCTCGTGAGACTCCCAGCTGTTGATTGAAGGCAGCGGTGGTGCTTAGGTCTCGCCGGAGGTGGCTCGACGGCCAGTTCGAAGCTCTAGTGGTGAGGGCTTGAAACGGCGATTCTTGGTTAAATCAATTACAACCAAAGCCCAAACTAGAATAAAGGGGTACCTAGGAGTTCAATGGAAGCAACGGCGAAGGCTTTAGATTGAAGGATTATGAGAACAACGACGCGGAAGCTTGGGCACCATTTCCGGAAAACAGAGGTGACCAATTCCGTTGGGGCCTTTTTTGCAGGCTATCGGTGGTGACCAAGGCAGAGACGGTGAAGACAAATGGTTAGATCTTGAAAACGATGTTGCAAGGAATACAACGTCACCAACAGCGAGCCAAATGGAGGTCGGAGGAGGGAGAAACGACGGCGAGAAAGAGGCTTGTCGCGTGGGTCCAAAAGTAGGGGGTTGTCCAAGCCGACAGAGAAAACGGCTCGTTGACGGCACATGGAGGCCGTCCATTGACTGTGACGCAAGTCAACAGGACGAGTGGGACGGCTAGCAGGCTGTGCAAGTGGTTGGCCGGTGATTTAGCCGACAGTGGGCCCTCTCATCGATAGGCACACCACGCGTTCGACAAATTGCTAAAGAGAAAGAAAACCGAAAGGAGGGAGAAAGGAACCGGTTTGTTTGTGCCAGTCGGACCGGTCTAGGCGCACGTTTGATCGGTCTCCATGGGAGAGCTGACTTGTCCATTGACTAGTCAACAATCAACGTTGACCCGAACAACGGTCAATGTTGACCAAAAGTCAACTTTTTCCCAAAAATTCCGAAAAAGCCCTCAAGCCCAAAAGTCACTCCTTTTCGAGGCCAAAATGCAAATAATTGAAGTTCTGGGGACTAAAATGTGATTTTTTAAAATTCAAAATTGCCTAAAACGAATTTTCATGGTTTAACCTGGGGAAATCCCGGGGCCAATGGGCCACTAAGTAAACCCGTAAATCCGCACAACTAATCTTCTAAAAGGGGTCAGAAGCAGGCTGTTACAATGAAAATACAATTTAATGCCATTTAAATCAATTCTAGGCACACCTTCTTTCTCTGGATATTATTTTCTTCTGTTTTACGATTTTCTTTTCTAAGGACGAAAAGATCTTTTTTAATTATGTGAATCAATAATCTGTGCAAAGAACTAAGTTGGTTCTATATGTCTAATTCTTATGCATAAGCTAAATTCTAAACCCTTAAAACACGACATCTAGATAGACTTATTAAGATTGATTTATATATTTAGTTCGTTAAATGATATCTGGGGCTACTATTTTTTTTTTTTTTGGTAACTGAGGACTCCACCACGAGCCCCCCATGCCTAGATAGTACCAAAGGGCCGAGCCCTTATACCTCAGGGGAGACTTGCATTGGACCCAACACCATGGCTCCCTACTTAAGACACTAACAACTGCGAATTTTAAACCCTTAACATTAGCGATAAGAATTAAACTCTTAACCCAACACAACTACCCACCGTTAGGTTGGGGCTACTATTGATTTCTACTATAATCTATTATTTAGAAGATTACTGACAATATGACATCTCTTAATAAAATAATTTTGCAAACTAAGCCTAATAAATCTAGTTTTATGGTTTAAGAGGATCCAAAAGTTGTGAACATTGCTCATTTTAGTACCATAAATTTTCACAAAATCACTTAATTGCCAAAGCGAAGAAAAAATGATTATTTCAATGCCAGTAGCGAGAAATTCTGTTCAAAATATCCTCATGGCTTTTAATTTATCTTAATTTTTTGTGGCTTTTAATTTATTTAAATTAAATTTAGAAAAAGCTAGAAAAAGCATGCGAGAAGAGCTGCAAACCCTTGTCGCCTCTTGTCGCAACCTACTTGAACCTTGCCCAGGAAGGGGGACGGTACCACAGGTAAATTTAGAGGTATTGCTCGTAAAAAGATATGAATTGGCATATTTGAAAGACGGCTTAAAGGCAACGTCTAATCGTAATCTGATTCGATTCCTCAATTTCGAGCCTAGACTCTCCCAAGTCCAATAACTCGTGTGATGTTTAGGCATTTTGATCTTTTAAATTCTTTAACAACCTAAATAATTTTAGGAGTCGCTACTAGCCTATTGGGGTCGGCTAAAAACCGATCTTGGTGCGGGAATGTCATCTCAATTCCTACGGAACCATAGGGTCCGAGGACTTATTTACGCTAACAATTCTATTAGCGCTCTTTCGGTACCTATCACGTACTCTTGCTCATCTTTGAAACCCTAAATGTCATCTGAAGCCACTAAGCATTCATGCAATAGTTTTAGTGAGATTATTTTTATGTAAATTAAACTAAGACTAACTTAATTTAAGCATAAATCTAAGCATTCACATACAAAACTTAATAAAGCATGCAATCAAACTAAAAGCATTGAGAATCTCAACCAAAGAGTCACTTAAAATGTCCATTAAGGACAATTGTTCAATTTTTTAGAAACTAGTTTTAATTAATCAAACTAGGCACTTTCCAATGTTAGGAAAGTGCATGGCTACTCCTAAACAAAACTTGAAATTTTTTAATTTTCGGATTTTTCAAATAAATTATTTATTTATTTTATTTAATATATATTCTAAAATATTATTATTATATTATATTATGAAAATGGATCGGTCGGGTTCGAACCACCAGAGCGCAGGGACCCGGGTCCTCTTAAAGAAAACTCTTTTTTTTCAATTTTCATATTAAAATATTATTTTTACATTTTTAATTATTAAAATATTATCCATATTATAATATTAAAAAGGTCTGGGTCGGGCTCAGAACAAGGTCGGTTCAAAATCAGACCTGGCCACGAGGGCCCTGGGCTCCGGAACTAAGGGGCCAGACCCTCCGAGTGGGCCCGTGGGCTAAGGCTTCTAGCTCGATTCCAAGGACTGGGCTTAAACTCTCGGCCCAGTCCCCTATTTTTTTGTCTTCCTCCCTTTTTATCACACCGGTCCATCCTCACTAGACCAGCCCAACCAAAAAGAACTAATAGCTCGAGAGCAGAATCCCCACACTGGACGGAAACGGGCTGGGCCCAACGTCTAGATGGGACCACGCCGGCCCGGCAGAGGCTGAAATCAGTTCAGCCTCTCCGTGCTCGCGTCTTCTCCTCCTCCACGCGACGATCACTGGCCAAGACTGGGATGGGCGGTAATCCTGCTCATCTCAGTTCGACAATCGACGGCCCAGAGTCTCAAACCCGAACCAGAAAACACCAAACGACCACCGAGTTCTGAGAATAAATCAAACTCCCACAAATTTCAGGGAGACATTTCAGCGAACACCCCTGGGAGGCACTGGTAGGGGAACCATTTTCATGGTCGTCCAAGTCCTGGCCTTGCTCCGATGTTCAAGAACTTCAGCTAACAATATGGAAGAGATAAACGCGCGCCGACCTGGTACTCGACCCGAGCAAAACGGGATCAAGAGATAGTGAGCCTACCTGGTTGATGAGGGCGTGGTCGAACCCCTTCACGGCCTCGTCGTGGCCGTAATCGCTCAGCGCAGCCCCAGTGTCCTCATGGCCATGGCGGCGTACCTGGTGTGGCCCGCCGCGAAGGCGTTTCTCGCCGCGAACACGATCTCCTCTCTCGGGTTGTGTGACTATTACTAGTAGAGGAGTGTTACCCGACATTCACCAAGCTCTGTTGCCGAAGAACTCGAAGGCCTGGCACTTAGGGTCGACGACGGACTTGGCAATTGCAGTAGCTCCACGGAGGGCATCGTCGATGAGAAAGAAGAGGTATTGGTCGACCTTTTCCTTCGGCGGGACCGTGAGCGTCCACCATCTCCTTCATGAACTTCTCGTTGTTGAAAATGGCGAGCCACATGCTCTGGTCAACCACATGCTTTTCCTCCTTTTTTGGCTGACTTCTCCCTGCCCCCACGTCTCCTCATCCCCTTCAATCTTCCTCATGTCAGATTTATTTTCCTCTTTTGACTTCTTGACTTTTATTTTTTTTTATTTTCCTGCAAAGCCGCTCCTCTCTCCTCCTTTTTATCTGCCTCACGTCCCTTCTCATGTCATGCATTTTCAGAAATTTCATTTTTCTTATTTATTATTATTATTTTCCGATTTTTCTTTTTTCTATCCTTCCCCAAAAAAAAAAAAATTCGCCAACTTCTTCAATTAGCCCATTTTTTTATATTTTTTCATTTAATTAATTTTTTTGAAATTTTTTTTAAGACAATAAAAGAATTTTCTATTTTCTAATTAATAATGAATTTATCAAAAATCAAACTAAAAATGACTTTCTGAACTAGCAAAATTAGATGTCAACACCTTTAATGCCTCACCATTGCCACATTAGGCCAAAACTTGCGAAACCCATAGGTGGTTTGCATACGAATTGGGCCCAAGAGCTCAAATCGTATTCTTGACATGAATATTTCGGATTTTGGCATGGCAAGGATTTTTGGAGTTGATCAAGCTCAGGCTAACACAAGTAAAATCGTGGCGACTTTGTAAGCCTCAGTTTTTTATTAGATAATTTTGTAAATGTTGGACTTGCTCATTTTATCTATACAAGGATCCTCTGAATCTAAATCTGCAATTTACATATGGCTAATGTTTATTTTTGCAATGGTTACATGTCTCTAGAATATGCAATGCATGGAGAGTTCTTTGTGAAACACGTTGTGTATAGCTTTGGCATACTATTTCTGGAGATCATTTGTGGCAAGAGGAATAACTTTTACCACCATTTGAACGGGATGAAAATTTTGTTATTTATGTGAGTTTTACCTTGATATTGTACAGAGGAATTCCAATTTTGAAATTGCTATTACTTTGCAAAAACTTAATTCTCTTAGCTATAGAAACACTTGTGGCTTATAAGATTTTCCTAGGTCATTTATGGTTCTTCACAAGATTCAGATATCTTGCGAGATGAATCTTCAAATTAATGCAACAATTTTGTGAAGATTTTTGGGAATAATTCTGTAGGTATGGGATCGATGGAGAGACGACACACCCTTGGAAGTGTTGGACCCAGCCATTGGGATTCAAATTCAAGAGATCAAGTGCTTCAATGCTTGCATGTATGGTTTCTATGCATTCAGGAAGATCTGGTTCTTAGACCCATCATGGCCAAAGTAGTTCTCATGCTCAGCAGCAATTCCATCCCCCCGCCATCGCCTGAACGTCCAGCCTTCTTTGTCCAAAGTAGGTTGCGCGAACTGAGCATATCTCAATGGAAGAGCTTGAATCGGACCAATCCACCAGAAGGACCATGCCTTCGTCGACCAATGGCACGTCGATTTCTGAACTGTACCCCCAGTGAATGTTGGTATAACTGAAATCCTTCTTCATGGAAGGTCCTGCGATGAAAGTGCTTGGCCTCTACGTTTTTATGAACCATAAGCAAAAAGCTATTTACTTGGAGAATAGACTGTTGATTGCTCAAAGCGGTTCCTGTGCATTTAAGAAAAGACTACACATTTTATCCATCAATGTTATTATGATTCTTCGAAGATTGTGTTACTATTTGAGGCTAAATCATACATCACTCCACTGTAATTGGTGCATTTGTACATTATTGTGCTTCTATAAGGCTCAAGACTACCAGTTTTTTCTAGACTAAATAATCAAATCAGAGTGTTCCTTAATTGACCCTCTAGACTGCACATTTCTTCACTTATGAAGCCAGTTAGGCTTCAATGTTGTTAAAAGTATACGTGTAGGCTGTAGGTGCTCCATCTCTGATAGGCTTTCTTTGGGAGGTGATCAACACATGTTGGATTTGCAGACCCTCATTGCAGAATGATAATCTCGTCTAAACCATCTTCATGAAATACATGTTGTCCATTGTTACCATGAGATGAATCAGTTAGCAGATTGGATTGTTGGGGCTCAAAGAATGGAATCCCTCCCTTGTAATTGGTTGTTTAACCCACCTCAACCCTTTTCAGCAATCCTTCATTCAAAAGCCCTTCTTTTTTTGTTCGTAATCATTTTTTTTGGTTGATAAAGAGCTTTCCTTCGTATATTCATATCCAACAAGTTTTGGTAAGACAATATTTTGATTTCAGCACAAATCAAATCCAATACGCTAAGGGGTTGTTAGTTGAAGAAATGAATGCGATATGCTCGTCCAAAGAGAAAAAAAAATTTGTACTCTTTGACAGTGTTTATAGCTCGAGAAAGATCATCAATCTGCTTTGTGAATGCACTTTCTTTTGCGAAATAAAAAAAAAATTGTTGCAGTTGTGTCTTTATAGTTTTCTGATTGATTGATGTGACTTCTTAGTTGGTTCTCATGGTATTTAAGTTAGAATAGCTCTATCAATATCAATTGTTATTCTTGGGGCACAAACAGTTAAGTCGTCCCCAACTTTTTAGCGAGAGGTTTCACAAAAGCCTCACCAATGGTAGTCACTGATCTACAAGCCATTCGCAACGAAAGTTCATACTGATTTTGAGTCTCTTTTTTTGTGTACAATTTCTATGACGTCCCAAGTATGTCACCCGTGAACACATTTTAAATTTTTTATTTATTTGCAGAAGCGTGAAAACATCATTTATCACAACATAAAATGTGTGAAACATTCATACTATTAGGCAGTGATATGTATTTTATGGTGAAGCATTATGATGCCTCTCATTACATATTTATCCTCATAGGTAAGCTAGAGGATCCTATCGCGACTTACTCTTTCTATTGTAAATATTTTAGATCCCTTCTTACCTATTGAATCACTCCTACCAAAGTGAGATGATTCTTTCTCAAAACTACTATTCTCTTTGTAGTTCAAGGCCAAAGAAGCGGGTTGCATCAATCTGACATATTTAAATTATGGGAATTGGTATTACTAATCCATGAATAAGAGAAAATCACATCAAGACTAAAACCTGAGAACATATCCACCACACAACGAAACCCTAGAAGAGCAACTTATTGGCGGATGCAATAATCATGCCGACGTGCCATCTCGAAGTCAAGTCAATCGGATAAGGAACTGATGTTTAGACGCAGACTATTTATTATAAATTGAGGCATAAGACTCTCACTCGCATCAGAATCATACATTTTCCCTTGAGTAAGGGAAGATCCTCGTATTGGGATGTGACTACTAACCGCACAACATGGCAACATGTGGTAGCTACTCCTCCTAGCGTCCTTTTTCGAGCCGAACAAATTGGATCCAGATCACCTGCCGAGATGAGCAGGTGACCAGGTCCTGCAGTTAATGGGGGACTGAATTTTTATTTTTATTTTTTTATTGTTTTAAAAATAATTTTTTGGTCTCGGACGATGGGGAACAAAACCTGGTCATCCCTGCCCAGGCCATACCCTAGGCAGGGAATCCATTTCTGAACAAATTAGTTCACATCCCTAATTCGATTGACATTGCTATTATTTTCGTTGACATCGGGTGGTAATTATCTGTGCAAGTTCGCCCGCAATTACTTCGTTTCTAGACCTGAAAACGCTACGTGATGCGATAGTCAAGCAAGTTGTTGTGAAATAATCAACGTTAACATCGAAACCATTACTGCAGGTTATGTTAAATGGCATGGGCCCGTGACCATTCTAATCTTGACCGAGTCAAGTGACCATGAATACGACACGACGCGGTTGGCTTCCCGCAACTCTGTGCCACTCCTTTTAATCCTGATAATATTTATTCTATTTTAAAGATTTTCCTTTTTCAAAGTACAAATAAATTCGTTTTAGTTCTGCAAACCTCATGGTATTTTACCCTAAAAATTGCTGAATTTATTTAAAAGAGATGTATGTTATTAGTCATCAAATGATATGTCCGGCTGTTATTGACTTTTATATATGACAAAAAAAGGATCATTGACAATCTAACTAATATCTTAGTAAAATCAATGTAAACTAACTTTAGTAAATCTAGCTACTTGCTTTGAGGTTTTAAATTGTCGAAGTCTATTACTTCTCTCTCTTCTTCCTTTTTTGTTTTTTGTTTTGACCTTATCCACTCGCAAGTGAATTCTACTACATAATGAAGAAGCAAAAACCCTGCAATGTATAGCCTGACAATCTCCGGCTCTGCATCAGGCAAAACCATTCGAAGCACCAAAAACCACCAAACCATAATATGACTCACTCATCATCCGCTCTCCATTTCCTTATTTTTCTGACTGTTCTGATCCGAACAGCCGCACATCATGCGGAGTTCTGCAATTACACCGCGGGAAACTTCACGTCGAACAGCGCCTATGCAAAAAACCGCGACACCATCGTC
This sequence comes from Melaleuca alternifolia, assembly GCA_019926035.1. Lineage (NCBI taxonomy): Eukaryota > Viridiplantae > Streptophyta > Magnoliopsida > Myrtales > Myrtaceae > Melaleuca > Melaleuca alternifolia. The sequence continues at coordinate 2,862,016 of JAGKPW010002174.1, forward strand.
AGAGCTCTCTCCGATAACGTGTCTACGCATGATGGGTCCTACGCCACGAGCATTGGCGAGAACCGAGACACCATCTACGCTCTCACTTTCTGCCGAGGCGATACGTCGGCAAATATCTGCGAGAACTGTGTGAGCTCCGCGGTCCATGATTTGGTTGACTGGTGCCCAAACGAGAAGGCGGCTTTCTCCTGGGGAACAGGAGGCCAGCCATGCTTTATCTGATATTCGAACACCCCAATCTACGGCATACTGCAAACGGAACCTACCCTTTTGCTGGATAACGCCGATAACATCACCATCGACATCACCACGAGCCCAGCAATATGGTGGAATTGGGCGTCAGGAGTAGTGAACAAAGCCGTGGACAGCTCTTTGAAGCTCAAGTTCGCAACGGGGCAGGCCAACTTGCCGGACAACCGTACGATCTACTCGTTGTTACAGTGTAGTCCTGGCTTGTCGGCAACCGATTGCAGGAGCTGATTGTACAAAGCCCTCGATCATCATAAGTGCAGCCGCAGAATGCTAACCAGCGGTGTTTATAAGCCAAGCTGTATTTTCCAATGGGATTTGTACCCGTTTTCGGAGTCCATCCACGGTCCACCGCAGTCTTCTCTGCCACCGTCAGCTGCTGATGGAAATATGGACAAAGGTACATTGTGTTTATACTCGTGCAAGAAGTAGCATAGCTTGACATGTCCAATTGGGAAAGATTCTAGATTAACTAGCTTTTTGAATTTTACTCCTTAAAATTGCACTTTAGAATTTATATTTATTAGTGTTCCATTCGTTTTATGAAAAATGTTATTTAGAAAAATGTTTTGTGGAGCTTTTAGTGTTTGGTTCTTGAAAAATAAGATAGTAACGAATAATATTTTCTGCTAATTAAAAAAAACTTCAAATTGGGAAAAATATTTTTCGCTTTTTAAAAAGCCAAAAACATTTTTCATCTTCTTTTTTTAACCTGTAAAATATATTTTCTTTTTTTTAAAATCACCTTTTTCTTTATTTTTAATTTTCTTCTCTTTTTTTCTTTTTAATAAATCAATTTTTTTTTTTATTTTTTTTTCTTTCATTTCATTTTTTTTTCTTCTTACTTGGCCAATTGCTTGCAACAACGGCAGCCGATGACTGGCCATAGGTTAGCTGGGCAAATGATGCGAACATGATAGGCGCTGCGTTCATGGCCAAGTGGGACCAACAAAAGGCCCGGAAGGCTGAACGGTAACTTCGGGCGACGGACCCGGAATGAGCTGAATTTTGGTGGGTCGCAAGGAAACGGTCCAGTCATCAAGGCTGGAGCTTTGCCTCCAGCCCCGCCGTATTTTTGCGATCTGAGATCGTTTAGATGCTTTTTCCATTTATTTTAGCATTTTCGGAATTAAACTATTTTAAGGGCATTTTGGTAATTTGTCGTTTTAGGGCTTGTTGTTTCCAGAAGGCTATTTAGACCTCTTTTGGAGGCTGGCCGCCGGACTTTTGGAATTTCAGAATTATCAAATTAGGGTTCATCCCTTTGAGAGCGATTTTTGCTCGAATTTATCGCGAACGCTGCGTCAGGTGGTATCAGAGCCTAATGGCGACTGGCGGTGATCTTCGTGACGATGTTCAGGAGGTCGTACCCCCAAACTTTGGGGAAGACGCGTTGCAACGTTTGGAGCAGCGGTTAGACTACTTGGATCAGCGGATCGACAATAGATTTCGTCGCTTCGAAGAGCGCTTCGACGAATTATCGGATCGGTTCGATGGTCTCGGTGTCGATGTGAACCGGAATCGGCGAGGTGACAGAAGACCGGGTGCAGATTTTGCTCGCGGCGATCCTGTCGAAAGGCCTGTTCCTGTCCGCGGGCGAAATCATCTTGTGCTTCCGGAGAGTTCCGAAGAGGAGGCAGACGAGGTTGAAGATCTTTTTGAGGAGCGATCTGATCATGGCGGTAGGAATCGTCATGGTGGGGGAAATCGCCGAGGCTTTGACCGGAGATGGCATCATGAAGATCGCGAAGGTAACGACTTTAGACTAAAAGTCGATATCCCCTATTTTAATGGCAGTTTGGGCATAGAGGATTTTCTGGATTGGCTTGCGGATATAGATAAGTTCTTCGATTACATGGAAACCCCGGATGAGAAAAGAGTACGCTTAGTAGCATGTAGGCTAAAGGGGGGAGCTTCTGCATGGTGGGAGAGAGTGCAGAATCGAAGAGTGCGGGAAGGAAGGGAACGAGTTCGTACTTGGACTCGAATGAAGAGGTTGTTGAAGAGCGAATTCCTCCCTCCTGATTATGAGCAGATTATGTTCCAGCAGTACCAGCACTGCCAACAGGGAACTAGAACCGTGCATGAATACACGGCGGAATTCATGAGACTGGCAGAGAGAAATAATCTGTCGGAAACAGAAGGACAGCAGGTGGCGCGGTATCTTGATGGCCTAAAGCCATTCATTCGAGAGAAAATTGGCGTGCAGTTCTTGCGCAATCTGACTGAGGCTAAGAACATGGCGATGAAGGCTGAGTTGATGCAGCGGGAACGGGGGAAGCAGCGGTTTTATGAGAATTATCGGGGCAGTAGCTCTAATATTGCTGGGGAGAAAAGCGGTTCCAATGATCGCTTTGGGTCTGGACGTGGACAAGAGGAGAGGGTGGTAGAGAAGCGTCCTGCAACTGATCCGAAGGACAAGGGACAGTTCCCTCAGAAGACGGCGAACCCGAATCCCTACACTAAACCGGCCGGGATAAAGTGCTACCGTTGCAATCAGATAGGACATCGATCGAATGAGTGTCCCCAAAGGAGGACGACAAACATGGCAGCAAGGGAAGATGATGAAGACCAGTATTGCTGCGAAGCAGATGGGTATGAAGATGATTTTGAGGACGAGGTCGAGGCTGCGGAGGAAGTGAACTGTGTGGTGCGCAGGATGATGTTGACCCCAAAACAGGAAGATGATTCGCAACGTCATCAGCTATTCCGTACTAGGTGCACCATTCTGGGGAAAATATTCGCTGTTGTCATTGACAGTGGCAGCATGGAGAACATTATTGGGAAGGAGGCGGTGAAGAAGCTGGGAGTTCAAGTTGAGAAGCACCCTAATCCTTATACATTGGGGTGGATTAAGTCTGGTACGGAGAGCATCCACGTGACTGAACGATGTAAGATTCCCTTTTCAATTGGCAAGTATCGTGATGATGTATATTGTGATAATGTCGATATGGATGTATGTCATGTTCTGTTTGGGAGGCCGTGGCAATTTGATGTAGATGCTCAGCACTCGGGAAGGAGTAATGAATACAAGCTTGTCAAGGATGGTGTGAAGTACACCTTGTTACCCCTGTCACATAAGGGCAAACAGCCGAAAGGAGATAATTTCCTTACCCTTACGAGGAAATTTGAGGTGGAGCTTCAAGAGACTCGAGAAGTCCATATGCTGATCGTCAAGCAGGTGGTGGAGACGACAGGTGGAGAAACTCAAGTGGAGGAGCACCCTGCAATTGTCAAGCCTTTATTGAAGGAGTTCAGCGAGCTGATGCCGGAAGAGATTCCTGACGGGTTGCCTCCCATGCGTGATATCCAGCATCACATTGACTTGATTCCTGGTGCCAGCCTACCAAATTCGCCCCATTACAGAATGAACCCGAAGGAGAGTGAGATCCTGAAGGAGAAGGTAGAAGAGTTGCTGCGGAAGGGGCACATTCAAAACAGCATGAGTCCATGTGCGGTGCCAGCACTATTAACTCCCAAGAAAGATGGGAGCTGGAGGATGTGTGTGGATAGCCGAGCTATTAACAAGATTACCGTAAGGTACAAGTTTCCAATTCCTCGGTTGGATGATATGCTGGACAGACTGCATGGAGCTACATGGTTCTCTAAGCTGGACTTGAAGAATGGATATCACCAGATTCGCATCCGACCGGGTGATGAGTGGAAGACGGCTTTCAAAACGAAGGAGGGGCTGTACGAGTGGTTGGTGATGCCGTTTGGTCTTTCTAATGCTCCGAGCACCTTTATGAGGTTCATGAATCAAGTTCTGAAGTCTTTTATTGGCAAATTTGTAGTGGTTTATTTTGATGACATTCTAATCTATAGTAGGACTGAGGAAGAACACCTGATGCACTTGAGGGAAGTATTGACGGCATTGCAGCGAAATAAATTGTATGTAAATCTTAAGAAGTGCAGTTTTCTGACTAACAAACTGTTGTTCTTGGGATTTATAATCACTTCTGGAGGAATAGAGGTGGACGATACAAAGGTGAAGGTAATCAGGGAATGGCCTACCCCTAAGACAGTTTCTGAGGTGAGAAGTTTTCATGGGTTGGCGACTTTCTATCGGCGTTTCATTAGGAATTTCAGTACTCTTGCGGCTCCCGTCACTGAGTGCATGAAGAAGGGCAAATTTTTATGGGGCGAAGAAGCCGACAACAGCTTTGCCATCTTGAAAGAGAAGCTTTGTACTGCGCCTGTTCTAGCTTTACCTGACTTTGACAAATTATTTGAAGTAGATTGTGATGCTAGTGGAGTGGGCATTGGAGCTGTCTTATCTCAAGAGCGCAGACCTATTTGCTTTTTCAGTGAAAAACTTAGCGATGCCAGGCAGAGATGGAGCACTTATGACAAGGAATTCTATTCTGTTATCCGGGCTTTGAAGACCTGGGAGCATTATCTGATTGGGAAAGAGTTCGTCCTTTATTCTGACCATGAGGCGTTGAAGTATTTGAATAGTCAAAAAAGGATTAGCAAAGACATGCATGCTCGTTGGTGTCAATTCCTGCAAAAGTTTCCTTTCAGGTTACAACATAAATCTGGTAAGCATAATGTGGTAGCGGATGCGTTGAGCAGGAGAGCCGGCTTGCTGATCACATTGACCCAAGAAATTCTAGGGTTCGAGCAATTGAAGGATTGTTACGCCGGAGATGAGGACTTCGGACAGCTATGGGAGTCGTGTGCTGCTGGCCAACCTGCGCAAGATTTCTATGTGCAGGATGGTTACTTGATGCGGGGCAATCAACTTTGCCTTCCTCGGACATCACTGCGAGAGAAGGTCATCCGTGACTTGCATGACGGCGGATTAGCAGCCCATCTGGGTCGTGATAAGACCATTGCAGCAGTCCGTGAGCGATTCTACTGGCCCCAGTTGCGTCGGGATGTCGGCAGGTATGTACAGAAGTGCTATGTATGTCAAACTGCTAAGGGGCATTCTAACAACACAGGTTTGTATATGCCTTTACCTGTTCCTGACAATATTTGGGAAGATCTGTCTATGGATTTCGTGCTTGGCCTGCCACGGACACAAAGGGGCGTGGATTCTGTTTTCGTGGTGGTTGACAGGTTCTCCAAGATGGCGCACTTTATCCCATGCAAGAAAACTTCTGATGCAGTAGGTGTGGCTAGACTGTTCTTTAAAGAAGTGGTTCGCTTGCATGGTGTCCCTAAATCGATCACATCAGACCGCGATAGTAAGTTTCTGGGGCATTTTTGGCGAACTTTATGGCGACTCTTTGATTCTTCGCTGAACTTTAGCAGCATAGCTCACCCACAGACGGATGGGCAAACGGAGGTTGTCAATAGAACTTTGGGCAATTTGGTTCGTAGTATCTGTGGCGACAAGCCAAAACAGTGGGATGTCGCTTTATCTCAGGCAGAATTTGCCTATAACAATGCTGCTCACAGTTCCATCGGCAGGTCACCTTTTTCTGTTGTGTATACCAAGGCACCTCAGCATACTCTGGACCTGATTCCGTTGCCGAAGCAAGCAAGTACAAGTGCTGCGGCGGGCCACATGGCCAAACAAATTGTGGAGACTCATCATGAGGTCCGGCAGAAGTTGCAGGAAGCCAATCAGAAGTATAAGGCTGCCGCAGATAGACACAGGCGTGCCCAGGTGTTTGAGGTAGGTGACCAGGTAATGATCTACCTTCGGAAGGAACGGTTGCCAGCTGGTACGTATAGTAAATTGCAGCCCAAAAAGTATGGGCCTTACACTGTCAGTAAGAAGATTAATGACAATGCCTATGTTATTGCCATTCCGGCTAGCATGGGTATTTCCAACACCTTCAATGTTGCTGATTTGTCGCTGTTTCATGAGCCCGAGGAGCTATACCCAGGCGCTGATTTGAACTCGCGGTCGAGTTCTTCACAAGTGGAGGAGAATGATGCGGACATGATAGGCGCTGCGTTCATGGCCAAGTGGGACCAACAAAAGGCCCGGAAGGCTGAACGGTAACTCCGGGCGACGGACCCGGAATGAGCTGAATTTTGGTGGGTCGCAAGGAAACGGTCCAGTCATCAAGGCTGGAGCTTTGCTCCAGCCCCGCCGTATTTTTGCGATCTGAGATCGTTTAGATGCTTTTTCCATTTATTTTAGCATTTTCGGAATTAAACTATTTTAAGGGCATTTTGGTAATTTGTCATTTTAGGGCTTGTTGTTTCCAGAAGGCTATTTAGACCTCTTTTGGAGGCTGGCCGCCGGACTTTTGGATTTTCAGAATTATCAAATTAGGGTTCATCCCTTTGAGAGCGATTTTTGCTCGAATTTATCGCGAACGCTGCGTCAGCAAAGCTCGAGCCTCACATGAGGTCTTTAGAACCTCGACCACCTCTTGAGTCTTGCTCGGCTTGCCATATCCGATGAGGCCGATCACGTGCCTCACTTTGGCAAGACATACGTTTGCCTGTGGCTGATCAACCGCTATGGCTCGTGACCGTCAACTAGCTAAGTAAGTAGAGAAAATGAAAAGAGAGAAAATAGAGAAAAGATTTAAAAAATATTTATAAATTTATATTTAAAATTAATTAAAATTGATTTTTTTGGTAATTTTCCTCAGAAAAAGAGTCAAATACCAAACAGCGAAATAAATTTTTTTATTTAGTTTAAGTTTCAATTGAATGTAAAAAATTATGATCTTTTCTTCGGAAATAGCTTCCATGATAATAATATTTGTTCTTCTTCACCAAAAAAAGATAATAATATTTGTTCTTAATATCTTTGAAGCTTATATCTCATTTGATTGGGTACATCCTTGATTGATTATAGTTGATATTATGTTTAGCTTATTTCCTTAGTATTTAATCAGTAAATCCTTAATTAAGCTAACTAACTCACACAATATTTAGTCTCATAATTTTGTCCAAAATAATCTTTCAATCTCACAAAGAAATTATACAAAACCTTAACACATGTTTTCCATAACTTCAAATACTTGAAGAGTAATTTGCAAAGAAGACATTTTTCTGATACTCTTCACAAAAAAGACACTTCTCATAACTAATTAAGAGTTTGATCCAAAATAGGAATTTTCCTTCGAAAAGCCTAGTCAAACTAGGAAAACTACTTGACTAGGAAAGCTTCCTTTTCTACATGAAATTTGAGACATATTTTCAACAATCTCCACCTTAGCTTGACATTTGAACCAAGTCATAATTGCTTTGCTAGAATTTAATCTTCATTGCTACTTTTTCGTAGCCCCTCATGGGCTCCTTAATTGCCATAAGTCCAAGGATTTGGACTTCGCCATTAAACAAAACCACCATTGTATTCATATTTGTCCAGCGATTGACCATGTGAGTTGTCTTAACTCAGCAGTTGCAAGAACTGTTTTTTGTACAAGCTGTACCTTCTTATTAGCGTTATTATGTTGAATACTCCAAAGTAGTGATGCAGCCCAAAGTAGGCTACTCGAACAATAGGATCGGGAGAGTGACTCGCGCACGGGAAATAGGATGAACAGAAATTTCAGCACTGCGCAAGCTCAGGAGAATAGCCGTATCTTTGTCAATACAGATCGGATTGACCTGATTCCAAAGCCAAAAGAACAAAGACTTCTCGATCTACAACTTCTCTTTTTTGGAGTTTTCTGAAATGAGCACTGTAGGATGGTCAAATATGGGGTGGAAGTGGACGAAAATAACGAACAAAAACGGGAAAATATAGAGACTTCGTTGGTTGCTCTTCTAGGCCTCCAAGGAAGTTGAGAGAGCACCGATTCTTCTAGATCGATGAATGCAACTTTTCAAAGATGCAGATTTTTTTTGAAAGCTCTGACTCTTCAAGGATGGAGTGAAAATTCTTCTAGGTTTTCAAGGGTATGAAGTCTGTGAGGTTCACGATACTTGCTTAAAGCAAAGTTTTCATTAATCAAAAGTCGTCTGTCTCTTTACAAGGAATTAGATGACTTATAAAGAAATTAAAGACAGACCATTGTCAAAGAAATAAAGATAGAGCGTTGAAACTAGGAAGTCAAAACCTAGAAACTTAAAAGCATTAAAGAACATTGAAACTAGAAATTAGTAAAGAGCATAATATCTTCATGACTTCCGATGTTGTCTTCTTTCAAGCTTTCGGGAAGGACTCAGGATATCAGTATGGTTTCTCGGTTGAATCGTCAACTTCATCGGTAATCGGCAACTTCATCGATAGAGGTTTCGTCGAGCTTGAATGCAGGCCGATCTTCTTGGTCGAGAGAGCTGGTCTTCAATGCGGGCTGCATCATCTTCCCCATCTTTAAAAGAATTCGTCCTCGAATTCTCGCCATCATCATCAGAAGAATCGCCCACATAAGGTGTTAAATGGCGAACGTTGAAGACATCGTGAATCTTCATATGAGAAGGAAGATTTAATCGATACGCATTAGGATTGATGCGCTCGAGAACTTCGAGAGGTCCAAGCTTGTTATAACTTCCGACGGGATGTCGTTCCGATGGCAAATAAGCCCAAACAAAATCTCCGGGTTCAAAGATAACTTCACGTCGCTGCTTGTTGATGTCCGCTTTGTAGTATTGGCGGCCGTATCTTTTTCATCGAGAGTTTATTTTATATACTGATCATGAAGCTCTCAAGTATATTTCTGGACAACAAAAGCTTAACTCCAGGCGAGCAAAATGGGCTGAATACATCCAGGAGTTCACTTTCATTATTAAGCATAAGGCCGGAGCTCAGAATCAAGTGCTGATGCCCTTAGCCGAAAGAAAAGCTTGCTTTCTACAATGCATTCTAATGTTCTTGGATTTGGTTCTTTTCAGGAATTATATCAAGAAGACCCTTACTTTTCCAAGGTCATTCTCGATGCACTTGAAAAGAGGCTTGCTGATTTTACAGTATGTGATGGTTTTCTTTTCAAAAGAAACCAATTATGTGTGCCGGACTGTTCTCTTCGACAAAGGGTGATCGATGAAGTTCACCGTGAAGGACATTTTGGGCGTGACAAAATTGTGCAACTCATCTCAGCCAAATACTTTTGGCCTCATTTGAAACGTGATGTACATCGACATGTGATGAGGTGTCGACGTTGCCAAATTTGAAAGGGACAAGGTACTAATGCCGGTCTTTATTTGCCCTTGCCGATTCCACATGCCCCATGGGAGGATATCTCTATGGACTTTGTCCTTGGACTACCACGTACAATCAGAGGTATGGATTCGATCTTTGTTGTTGTTGATCGATTTTCAAAAATGGCACATTTTATTCCATGTCGGAAAACTATGGATGCTTCGCGTATTGCCGACTTATTTTTCAAGGAAGTCTATAAGTTGCATGGCATTCCGAAGACCATTACTTCGGATCGGGATACAAAATTTCTTAGTCATTTTTGAAGACAACTGTGGAAGAATGTTGGTACTAAACTACAATACAGTACTGTGTTTCATCCCCAAACGGATGGACAAACGGAGGTCGTCAATCGAACATTGGGAAATCTATTGAGGACTTTGATCGATAATAATCCTCGCTCTTGGGAGACGTGGTTGTCACTTGGAGAATTTGCATATAATTGTGTTGAGAACTGTAGCACTGGATATAGTCCATTTATAATCGTATATGGACGACAACCGAACACTGCTCTTGATCTTGCACCAATTCCTTTTACTGAGAAGTCAAGCAGCAAAGTCGACGATATTATTTCTCAAATGAGGACAATTCATGAAGATGTGCGCCAACAACTATAGAGCAAAACTGAATCTATTCAAGAGTGCGAAATAATGCGTAAAATTCTAGATCATAGGTGCTGTAACGAAGTTTGGCACCATTCAACTTTTCACTAAAGAAGGCGATGGGTCGACCTCCTTGACTTAGAACTCCTCCTATGCCAGTACCCGAGGCATCACAATGCACTTCAAAAACAATATCAAAATTAGGCAATGCAAGTACCGAGGCTGTGCTCAATTTTTCTTTGAGCTGTTCAAAACTTTTTTGAGCTGCATTTGTCCATTCAAAAACTCCTTTCTTCATGCAAGAAGTGAGTGGGGCTGCAATAGTGCTAAAATGCGCAATAAACCGTCGATAGAATGAAGCAAGGCCATGAAAACTTCGCACTTCATGAACATTTGTTGAAGTCGGCCATTCTCGAACCACCTTGATCTTAGAATCATCCACCGAAATGCCATTGTTTGAAATATGAAACCCCAAGAAAAGGATTTGTGGAACCATAAAATAGCACTTGTCGGGAGCCGCATACAATCGTTCCTGCCTTAACACACATAATACTTCTTGAAGATGCTGCAAGTGCTCATCAGGGGACTTGCTAAAAATCAAGATATCATCGAAATAAACCACAACAAACTTTCCAAGAAAAGGCTTCAACACCTGAGTCATGAACCTCGTGAATGTCGATGGTGCATTCGACAATCCGAATGGCATGACGAGCCATTCATATAGCCCATCTTTCGTTTTGAATGCTGTCTTCCATTCGTCTCCAGGTTTGATTCTAATTTGATGATATCCACTCTTCAAATCCAGCTTTGAGAATATAATTGCACCAGAAAGTTGATCTAAGAGATCATCAAGGCGAGGAATAGGAAACTGATACTTGATGGTGATCTTGTTGATCGCTCTACTGTCGACAGACATCCTCCAAGTACCATTTTTCTTAGGCACCAAAAGAGCTGGAACGGCACACGGACTGAGGCTCTCCCTTATAAAACCCTTTTTCAGTACCTCCACAACTTGTCAATGCAATTCCTCATGTTCAGTCGGACTCATTCGGTAATGAGCGAGAGTCGGCAAAGAGGCTCCGAGCATCAAGTCGATTAGATACTGAATATCTCTCATAGGAGGGAGACCATTGGGTAAGTCCATCGAGAAGACATCCTTGAACTCTTCCAAAAGAGGTTGAACTTGATGCGGTACACCAGAGGCAACTTCATTAATCTCACCTATTTTATTAAGCAAAACATACAATATACGAACTCCTTTCAAAGCATCCTTCATATCCTTCATTGTAAGCAATGTAGGAGAGGAGGAATTCTCAACTACAGGAGCTTTCAAAGGTTCCCTACTAGGAGCCAATGTAATCTTCTTGCCTCCAAATTCAAAAGAATATGTATTTCTATAACCATCATGTGTAGTTCTCCTATCGAATTGCCATGGTCGACCAAGTATAATGTGACTAGCATCCATCGGCAAAACATCACACCATATCTTTTCATAATAGACAGAACCAATGGACAGATTAACAAGGCATCGTTTTGAAACAGTTACCTCGGCGCCTTTCTTCAGCCATGACATTTTATAAGGCGTAGGGTGCGTTTTTAACTCCAACTTTAGCTTGTTTGCCGCTACTTCAGAAATTATATTCTCACAACAACTAGAGTCAATAATTAATTGACACACCTTTCCCATGATTGTGCAAGCAGAATGAAAAATTTTGGTACGCAGCCACTTATCTCCAGTGTCATCGCGAGGAGTAAGAAAAATTTTCCTCACCATAAGAAGCTCGCCAGTGTCAGCATGGACTATTTGTTCTTCATCCGCAGCCTCTTCATCATTGTTCAACTCCTCTTCAAGTGGATCCTCAGCATTCTCATCAGAATCATTATCCACCAAGAAGGCTTTACCGGCTGGTCGATTCTTATTGATTCGACAATTGCTAGCACGATGACCCAACTCCCCACAAGAATAGCAACGTATTTCGGACATAGCAGGTTGCTTCGAAACATGGAGCGGAATAGAAGGCTTACTAGCAGATTGCGTTGTAGTCTCAACAACTTTAGCAGTGTTAGTGGTGCTCTTAGTGGCCCGACTTGTCATGGTAGTTAATTGTTGTCTCCGAGAACAAGAGCGCTCCATTTTGAGTGCCCGCTGGTGTACATCTCCTAAGTCCCAGATGTCAAGGACTTCCAAGGCGTCTTGAATATAAAATTGAAGACCATTCAAGTATTTGTTCACAAGCACCTCTTCCGGGTCCTGGATATTATTACGAATCACTAACTCATTGAATTCATTGGTGTATTGGTCCACCATTTGCGTACCTTGTTTAAGATTTTGGTACCGTTGGTAGAGCTCTCTTTTATATCCTTTGGGAAGGAAATATTTTCGAATCTTGGCCTCCATCTTTCTCCACGACATGATCGATGCTTTGCCAACAGCTTGGCGAGCTTGTTTTTCACGTCTCCACCAAGCAATCGCCTTGCCTCGGAATCACATAGCAATGATCCCAACTCGATGGTTCTCTGGAACATTTCGATGCTCAAACACCTCATTCACAAGTGTTAGCCAATCAACAATTTCATCAGGAGACTCAGTACCTGTAAATTCTGGAACATCTTTCTTGATTTCCTTTTCCCAATCTGGCTCACGAATATGTTGTAAACGATGTCGAACATGCCTCCGACCATGAATAGGTTGAACACTCTCCGAAGAGGAAGAGTCACCATGGGAATCTTCAGTCCTGGAACGGGGTGGAGAATTATTTGCTTCAGCCCTCAAATGCTGAACTTCTCTCGTCAATTTGTTGTTGCATACGTTGCTGCAAATTTTCAGCAAGTGTGTGCACTTCATCAAGAGGAATGGTTCTGCCGCCACAACGTCTAGCTTGTCTTGGAGGCATTGTCCTCTCCTCCAAAACTCTGATACCAAATGATGCAGCCCAAAGTAGGCTACTCGAACAATAGGATCGGGAGAGTGACTCGCGCACAGGAAATAGGATGAACAGAAATTTCAGCACTGCACAAGTTCAGGAAAATAGCCGTATCTTTGTCAATACAGATCGGATTGGCCTGATTCCAAAGCCAAAAGAACAAATACTTCTCGATCTACAACTTCTCTTTTTTAGAGTTTTCTGAAATGAGCACTGTAGGATGGTCGAATATGGGGTGGAAGTGGACGAAAATAACGAACAAAAATGGGAAAATATAGAGACTTCGTTGGTTGCTCTTCTAGGCCTCCAAGGAAGTTGAGAGAGCACCGATTCTTCTAGATCGATGACTGCAACTTTTCAAAGGTGCAGATTTTTTTTGAAAGCTCCGACTCTTCAAGGACGGAGTGAAAACTCTTCTAGGTTTTCAAGGGTATGAACTCTGCGAGGTTCACGATACTTGCTTTAAGTAAAGTTTGCATTAATCAAAAGTCGTCTGTCTCTTTACAAGGAATTAGATGACTTATAAAGAAATTAAAGACAGACCATTGTCAAAGAAATAAAGATAGAGCGTTGAAACTAGGAAGTCAAAACCTAGAAACTTAAAAGCATTAAAGAACATTGAAACTAGAAAATTAGTAAAGAGCATAATATCTTCATGACTTCCGATGTTGTCTTCTTTCAAGCTTTCGGGAAGGACTCAAGATATCAATATGGTTTCTCGGTTGAATCGTCAACTTCATCAGTAATCGGCAACTTCATCGATAGAGGTTTCGTCGAGCTTGAATGCGGGCCGATCTTCTTGGTCGAGAGAGCTGGTCTTCAATGCGGGCTGCATCAAGTAGCAGCACCATCTCGAGCTGATATAGTCCCAAAACGTATAAACACAACTGAATACACATATCTGGAAGTATAAGAGACTTGTCTCATATAACTTTCTTTACTGGTAATAGATTAATTAAATTAGGTACCACAATTGATAGCCCCGGCCATCTTGTACATAATCTAGGAATGTGCACTTTCTTGCCCTCCTATCGAGTTTATTTTCACTCACTCGAACGTAACATGTGCAAACCAAATATTCTAAGAATTCCTCAATTAGCATCGTCGTCTAACCAAACCTTCTCTAGATATTGACATCCACTTGTACTTGACAGGGATTTATTCATTGGGTAACTCACTATACTAATTGCATTTGCTGCTAATTGCCTAACCATACCGGCACTATAATAATGTTCTACCTATCCATTTTATAACATATTTTGGTGCGCTAGCACTAGTGTGGTGTCTCACTTTACATTCCTTCAAGCAAAATTCATTCAAAGACTCTAGACAAAACTTCATGCTATTATCATTTTGCACTCACTTGATTGTCTTACCAATTTCATTTTTCATAAAAGCTCTCTATTGCTTGATTTTAATAAAAATCATTAAACTTGCTCCTTAACACAAACTCTCAAGTCCTTCTCAACTAGCTATCCATAATTGTTAGCATGAATCTAGCCATTTTCCTTGAAGGAAACCCCGATAGCCTACAAACATTAAAGTAAATTTAGCTCTACAATTTTTGTGTTATTTTAACAATCGTATTAAACTACACTTCTTGCCTTTTGCTTAAGTTATAATACCTACATGCATTTAGTTTCTCAACCACATAATCGTATAACTGATTTTTTTCCCTCAGAAACTTCATAATTGTCTTGGCAATGAGGCCCAAATGCATACACCATAATTTAGAGTCTTGAGTAGTCACATTTGGCATCTCCCAACGAAATCTATTATTATCTTACCTAGAAGCTCATATAGGTAATTGTGACTGATTCATCTCATTATCACTAGCATACCTTGAATTACCTTCAAAACTTCTCCTTCTGAAGTATACTCATACCTAGCTAATCTAAGGAATGAAAATAATATTCCTATTTAATTTGGGAATGTGCCTCACTTAAGTCAATGTCCTCATGATATCATTAGACATTCTATTTCAAACATTGCTAACACTTACAACATCGTGCTCATTATTATTCTCCGACTGCAATTTACCGCTATTCATGTATCGATAAGTAGTAAACTTGTAGTAAACAACTAGAATATATAAGCTACTAATCGAATGAAGAATCCTCGTTGACAAAAAAGAAATAATTAGTATTATCCAAATTATAATTATTGTCGCAACATCAATGATATATTCAACTCTAATTCCCTTACCCTTGTCATTTTTTAACTTAGGGTAATCTCTTCTAATATACACCACCCTCTTGCCATAGCTTCAACAGATAGCATCATTAGTGTTAAACTAACTTCATATTATAAGCTTGCTCCCCAAGTTTCTCTTATAAGCTTGCTCTCCAAGTTTCTCATCTAGCTTGGGCCATAATATTTCTTACCTATAAATAGAGAGTAGCTCACTCCATTTGGACACATACCACAAGTCAAGAACATACAAACCACTTATACCTTCTTCTGAAAATTCGTAGCTCAGCAAACCTAGCCACTGTCCTGCCTTCAAACACCCACCAGCAGCCATTTGTTTCACTAAAACCCTCACCACCTTTTTATATACTTCCATACCGTCCCTCCTGAAAAATTTCGGCCCCAACGGAGCTCTGGCTCCTCCCGAACCAACTCTGGAAGTTACAGACCCCTAGACCGAAATACTGCACCGTCGACCGTTCTGTTTTGCCCTGGTTGACTGACCAAACGACCTCCGAATCGAGTGAAACCAGCGTCATTCTCTTCATAACATCCAGAGCTTTTCAACACCACCGACCACGCTCCAAAATGTTGAGTATTTGCTGCTATTGGGCCCCTGGAAGTTGTCCATATGGTTACCATGCTGGACGACGGGCTGCTGTTCGCCTGCACCAATTTGCTCCTGCTTCTGTTTCTTCGACTCATCTCTGTGTTTTTTGAGTAACACCTGTCAGTAAGTGGATTTTCTAACCCTCGGGTAAGGCGTGATGTTACTAGTTAACTTGTGAAGTGATTTTCCTAATTTGTCTATACACTTTAATCTTACTAGTCTTGCTGAAAAATTGTTCTCTATTATGCTTTCCAAGTTCAGCTTATTTCTTGAGTTGTGCTGCTTATTTTTGGACAAGGCTACATCTTATTTGAGCTTTTAAAATTATCATGGAGCTTTAGTCTTCCCAGTCTTGTTTAAAAAGATTGTTGTTTTGACCTCAAAGTTGCATCTCATTTCTTGAGTCAAAATTCCTTTCTTTTGCAAAATGATGTCTTCAATTTCAAGAGCAAGGTGAAAGAAATGATTTTTGAAATAGATGATCTCTTTTGCAAAGAAAGCGCTGGTTATAATCTTAAAGATAAAATGAAAGAAATGATCTTTGGGAATGGGTGATCGTGTGTGATGCATGCTATAGGATAAGACCCGCCACTCGACCGAGGTCGTGTTGGCGATGATGATGAACCCGAAAGAGTTTCGGATGATTAGCCTCCTCGTCGAATGGACTTCGAGAGAGACGTGCTCTGCGGGGTATGCCCGACTTTTGAGTCAGAGGGTGCCGTCTAGATGGGGCTAGGCGATGCTTAGGCTGCCGTACAAATGGCCAGATCATTATGGAACTAGCGGCTGGGGAGGGCTTAAAGATTATAAAAGATAAATGCATACAATGATGTGTGGAGTCTTTGTTGATTTTGGCATTCATGGGTGATGATTTTTGGAAGTCCTGGAAATGTGATCTTTTAAAAGAAATGGCAAGGTTTTTGGGAATTATTTAATAACTCTTAAATTGTGGTTTTCAAACCTTTGCTTGTTGATTGCGAGGCCGCCTCCTAGGTGAGGTTTAGAAATTCTACTTACTGAGTTATCTCACCCCGTGGTTATTAATATTTTCAGGATTGTTCCATGATTAGCTACATGATTCATTTTGGTGTGCCATCAAGATGATCACTGAAGTAGGAGCAATTGACAGTGAATGTCTCCTTGCTTCCTTTGGTTGAAGAGGTCGGGTTAGAGGAGCTAGGGATAACCAACTCCCGACCTTATTCAACTCATGTTTAAAAGTGTTTCTGGCTCATCTTGTTGTAATCACTTGTTGTTGGAGATTATGTTCGATGGTTGCTTGTTATGTTGTTAGTGGTCATTTGTGTTGATATGTAAATGACTTTTAGTGATATATGAAGCAGATGATTATGTCACATGTTCCTTAGTTTGCCTATTTAACTACCAAGTAATGTATGGGGACTGCTTCCGCTTGATGATTAAGCCAACAATGGGTCTTGGGATAATATTGTCGCAAGTGATTAATGAATTAATGGCTATGTGGGGATTTGTCACGTGCGCAACGGACCGGAGCATGATAAATCCGGCTGTGGCGAGCCCTTGAGCTTAATTAAAATAATTTAGTTCGTTTTATCAATTAATTGGTGTTCGGGGCGTCACAAGAAACCTTGACCGATGTCGCCATGAGGGCTTCAACTGGCGGGTCAAGGAAGAAAGTTGCTGCAGCGGACGCGAACTTCGTGAGGTTACAGAAGGTGTACGTACTTGCGCAATGCACTCCGGACTTGACGGCTTCAGACCGTGACACGTGCCTCCGGTATAGGATCACCAATCTGATTCAAGGGAGGCAAGGCGTGCCGGTGCTCACTCCGAGTTGCAACTTAAGGTACGACTTCTCCCCTTTTATGACGTCTTGGCACTTCCAGCACCAGCGCCTCGGCCTCCCACTTTGATGACCGGACTTAAAGGTACATTTGTGTTTGTATTGTCTGTCTTCCTCTTTGCCAAATCTCCTTTTTATTAGATTGAAGACTATGGATTTAGTCCAGTGGGCCAAAATAATTGCTCAAACTTTGTATAAAAAATATTTTGCACAAGTAACTACATATATCATTGATGTGAGATTTTTTGGGTCCACAACAAACTGCTCTAAAAGCTTAAGCTGTTAGATGAAGGTTTGGACCTCTTGCCCTAATACCATGTGAGATTTTGTGGGACCAATGTTAACTGCTTTAAGAACTTAAACTGTTAGATGAATGCGTTGATTAATATTTAATTACTTGAACAATTGATTTGAGAGAGCAAGTGGTAATTACCCTTAAATTAAGAGTGGATAAAACATTTGTATTATTTTTCTTTTACATTTATACTTTTACTTTTACTTAAATTTCTTAAACAATAATAACCTATGAACTTTCGTTGATCCATCGATAATGATGCCCCAACTTATGTCATTGTGACTTGAATAAACGTTTATAGCTCAATTTGTGATAAATTTGGTGAATTTTAATTTGTTCATTTAGTTTGTGGTATTTATATGGTGAATTTAAATACTATTTTTAACTGTCATTTAAAAAATTCCTTATCTTACACAATAATTTTATTTATTTAATTTTTTTTAATTCTCACATTTAGAAATGTTATTGTGACTTTATTTTGGCATTTTTTAATGAGGGCTTTTTTGTTTCATTTGGTCACCCCATTGTTTGTATAGAAAAGAGAAATGATAATAAACAGCTTAATGGCGATATGCACAACAAAAATAAAAATTGTAAAAATTTGTGTATATTCATAAAAGTTGTTCATGATCAAGTTTCTGGATTGTACCATGGTAATATCCACTTATTAATAATTAAAAAACGGAAACATATGATATGAGCCGAAAATTTACATGGTACTACCCATTTGCTTTTTCTTCCCCTCAGTTATTTTGAACTTGTTTCTTGTTTAATTTAAGTTAATTTATTGATGCCAAGTTTTCCACCATTATTGTTTGAATAAAACCTAATCCAGTTTGATCTCCCATCGGCAAAGAAAGTAAATCTCTTCGTGACCTATCTAATACTAGAATGCATTTACATCACAAGATTGAAGTACCCAATTGCTAACTAATATGCATATAAGTTTCCTTCCCTAAAACTATGTATAATTTTGATATGTTGGTTTCTGGAGGAAGAAAATGGACGGTTGAAGTCCACCTCCATGATAAGTTAACTTCTGTGTTATTTGGCAACAATGTGTATTGGAGCTTAGATAAGAGTTTCCAGAATTGGTTCAGGGCATTTACGTGCCTGATCTTTGTAGGAAATATTGTATCTGCAATTATGTCTGGAGCAAGAGTCAAGATTGAAAAGCTCAAAAGAGAAAAAAATTTAGGTGTTGGAGAACTTAGATGAATGCCAATTTAGCAACCCAAAAGTTTGGTGCCGGCATTGAATGGAATTTCCAGTCAAGGGTGGGTGGGACCAATGCTTAAAATGCGAGTGTCTACATACTACGCATCCATTACAAAGTTATGGAAGACGTTTCAATGGGGTCATGGGGGTGGAAGCGCATGGAACTTGTAGAGTGGACAATATTTATGGGACGACAATTCAAACGTTGCTATTCCAATAACTTCTTACCGATCTCTCTAGCTTGCTTCGCCGTCTCCATCTCTCTTTTCATCTTCCTCAATTTTGGCAGCTTCAACGCCTAAAGTTTTGAATCAGCAGCACTTACATATGCGTTGCATTACTGCCCAAACACCACCCTCTTCGCTTCCAACTCCACCTACCAATCCAGCCTCAACATCCTCCTCTCTACCCTCTCCTCCGCCGCCACCAATTGCTCTGTTGGCTTTGCCAACCCCCCTT
This sequence comes from Melaleuca alternifolia, assembly GCA_019926035.1. Classification (NCBI taxonomy): domain Eukaryota; kingdom Viridiplantae; phylum Streptophyta; class Magnoliopsida; order Myrtales; family Myrtaceae; genus Melaleuca; species Melaleuca alternifolia. The sequence goes on from JAGKPW010002174.1 coordinate 2,881,443, forward strand.
CCGGCCTAAACCTTCCGGGGCGCCTCGTCTGCCACAGCGACCTCAACACCGCCATGTGCAGTAACTGCATGGCCACTAGAAAGCAAGATAGCCTGCAAAGATGCCCCCACCGGCGGGTCTTGGTGAGATCTGGAACGTTGAGTGCATGTTGAGGTACTTGAACTTGGCCACCTTCTCGGTCATGGAAATATCGCCTAAGTTTTATTTTGCCTCTCCTCCACTACTTTTACGCAAATTTTGGTATAAAAATTCGGTTCGCAAAGTTTTTATTAGACTTGGAACTCTCATTTCAAAAGGATAAAAAAGTGCTTCTACTCATTAAATTGCCCTCGTCCCATTTTCACAAAAAAACAGCACCTTGCTCGTTAAAATGTCGACCAAGGTCCCCTCAGCTATTTCCCGTTTTCAAGTCGAAGGTACACCACAGACTCGGTCTTATATTAATCTTCGGAAGATCCTTCTAGGAAGGGGAAAAAATCAAATGAAAATAACTAGGTTCTTGGAAGTCTTGCTGATTTTGGAAAGGATGGGCGATATCTGCCCTCTATAAGACTAAGTTCACATTTTTTTTCTTTCGCTAAATAGGCAATGTCACCCTTAATGGTTTCCACATATGCAAAGTTTTCCTCAATTTTGTAATTTGCCTAATATGTACTTCCTTCAAATTTAAACTTAATGACTGTTTAAATAATTAAAATAAAGTCTATTACTCATTCGTTGATCTTATATCCATTGTTCAACCCTCAGAGTGAACCTTGAAAAAATCTGGAGTGTCATTGTTACTTGTTGATTTGTCTAATAAATGCTATTGCGGTAACAATACAACCTAAAGGAGGGTGAATAAGTTGTTTAGAAAATTAAAGAAACTTTTGCAGGATATAACAATATATATTTGACAATAACTAATATATAATGAAAGTATCAAGGGAGCTAGCGATGCTATCAAATAGATATAGGTGATAATAAATAGAAAGAATATAGCATATAACAATTCATAGTAGTTCATTTTTATCACCAAGCTAAGGTCCACTCTTAAGAGAACAACTTTAATGGAAGCTGGAATATAATAGTAATCCTCAAGGCGAGATACTGGTCAAGCTAGCGAGTTTTTCCCCGGCCAAACGGATTCGAAGGGGCAAACGTCGGCTAGGGTTCTCGGCCCCATGTGCACAGGGAAAGGAAGAAGATGGTGAACAGGGAGGGGGAGAAGGGGAAAAAAAAGAAAAACGAATAGAAGGTTGGGCCGGGCTGGGGGGAAAAAGTGGGCTGGAAGGAAAAATAAGGAAATAAGAAGAAGAAAATGGCGCCCATGGGCGGAAAGGAAGAAGAAAAATAAGGAAAAAAGAAAAAGAATAAAAATAGAGAAAAATAAGAAAAAATAGGGAAAGAATAGAAAAATACAAGAAAATCATAATTTCATTCCTCAATGCCAAATTGAGTGTAATTTTCCCAAATTTGAGTCCCCAAAAACAGGCCGTTAAACAAATTGCCATATATAATTTCTCTCATCAAAACAAGTTAAGTGAGGGCGGATTTAGTGCAGTTTTCCGGGTAATATTAATTAGAAAAATTGATAACACTTTATAAAAATATTTGAGTATATGTTGACTTTTGTTTTGTGAAGTTACGATTAGAAGCTGCTCATGTATACTCAAACAATCAGATTAACAAATTTCAGGGTAGGTTTTCGCATGGACAACAAACTGCTGTGAAGAGGCTATCAAAAAGCTCAGGACAAGGTGCTGGAGAATTCAAGAATGATGTTGTCCTAGTAGCGAAGCTCCAACAAACCTTGTATGGCTGCTTGGCTTTTGCTTAGATAGAGAAAAAAAGATACTTTTCTATGAGTTTGTGTCGAACAAAAGTCTTGACTACTTTTATTTGGTACTATTTTCCTATTTAAATTTCGAGTGAAGGTGGATTCGAGTGGACTCGTTGTTGAAAGGCTCAGATTTTCTTACTATCCATAATAGAAATTATGATTCTTCTAAGATTTTCTTACTATGTGAGGCTAAATCATACATCGATCCTGTAAGGCTCAATAATACCTCTCTTGTCTAGACTTATGAGTTTTCGATCACTGACCCCACTAGATTATAGGTTTCTTCACTTGTGAAGCTAGTAGGGCTTCGATGTTGTTATAAATATACATCTAGACTATAGGTGCTCCATCCCTGATAGGCTTTCTCTGGGGAGCTGATCAACACGTGGGTTTGTTGGCCTTTATTATAGAATGCAAACCTTGTTTGGACCATCTTCGTGAAATTCAAGCTGTCCATTGTTACCGAGAGGCGAATCAGTCAGCAAACTAGATTGTCCGGGTCTAAAGCTCTCCTTCTTGAGCCATCCTTAATTAAAAAGCCCTTCCTTTATTGTTCAGAAATGGTTAATTGAATAAATGAAAATGGCTCGTTCAACCTAGAAAAGAAAGACCAAAAGTCATTGTATTCTTTGAAAATATTTATAGCTCAAGACAAAGATTATCCATGCCCACGTTCTCCTGCGAAAATCTAGAGTAAATTTGTCGCAGTTGTATCTTCCTAATTTTTTGATTAACTTATGTGACTTTTTAGTTAGTTGTCACGATATTTATATTAGATTAGCTCTATTAGTATCTTATCATGGATCTAATTGTAATCCTTTGAGGACAAACAGTTGAACCGTCCCTAACGTTTGTAACATCACCATCGACATCACCACGTGCCTAGGAATATGGTGAAACTTGGCGTCAGGAGTAGTGAACAACCGTACGACCTACTCGTGGTTGCGCTGTAGTCCTGGCTTGTCGGCAAACGATTGCAGGAGTTGCTTGTACAAAGCCCGTGATTATTGTGAATGCTGTCTCGCTAACCAGCGCCGTTTATAAGCCAAGCTGTATCTTCCAATGGAAATATGGACAAAGGTACATTACGTTTATGCTTGTGCAAAAAGTCGCATAGCTTGACATGACCGATACCATTAAGTTTTTCTTTTTTAGCAAAATTCCAGAGTAACTAACATTTTGAATTTTACACCTTAAAATAGCACCTTATACTTTATACTTACTAAATCTCTGTTTGTTTCACTAAAAATACATTTTAGAAAAATATTTTACAGATTTTTCGGTATTTGGTTCTTGAAAAATAAGCTAGTGAAGAAAAATATGTTATGCTAATTAAAAAAACAACTTTGAAATGAGAAAAATACTTTCTGCATTTCAAAAAGCCAAAAACATTTTTCGTCTTCTTTTTTTGACCTCTAAACTATATCTTCTTTCACAAATAACCTTTTTTTTAATCCTCTTCTCTTTTTTCTTTTAAAAAATATACTTTTCCTTTTCATTTCTTTTTTTTTTCTTTCCATTCTTTTTCTTTTGGCTTCTTCCTTAGCCAATTGCCGACCACGGTGACAATCAGTGACTGACCATAGGTAAGTTGGGCAAGGCTCGAGCCTCACATGAGGTCTTAAGAACCTCGGCCACCTCTAGAACCTTGCTCGGCTTGCCAAATCTGACGAGACTGATCTCATGCCTCACTAGAATTCGGCGAGGCATAGGTTTGCTTGTGGTCGATCACTAGCCATGGCCCATGACCGTCAATTGGCCAAGTAAGAAGAAAAAATGAAAAGAAAGAAAAGAAAAGAATTAAAAATATATTTTTTAAAATTAATAAAAAACTGATTTTTTTGCTTATTTTTGTAACAGCCCACTTCCGACCCCTTTTTCAGGGTTTATTTGAGCGAATTATCGGGTTTAGTTAGTGGGCTGTCGACCCCGGGTGTCCCCTAGATTAAATCGTGAATTTTTGTATTGGACAATTCTAGATTTTCAGAAATCCCGTTTTGGTCCCTCGAAATCTAGTTATCTACATTTTGGCCCCAAAAACCTTGAATTTTTGGCCAAGGGGTATTTTTGGGAAATTTTGGCCATTTGATCATTGATCGGGTCAAAGACCGTTGACCAGTCAACCGTTCTGGGTGAGACCGGCTTCTTAATGGATGAACAAGTCCGACCGCTCGTGCAAACCGGCCCTTTCCCTGCCGATTTTCTCTTTATGCGACTTTTTGTCGAACAGGTTTCTTACGCGCCATGGCAAGCATAGTCCTTATGTTGAGTAGCCTGTCTATTAGGCTTCCACGGCCTCGACAACTGGCCTTCTTCCTTGGAAGGAGCATGGAAAAACAGTTGAAAGAGCTCAAGTCGGATGAATCCACCAGTAGGTCTATGCCGTGGTCGACCAATGAAATGACAGTTACTAAGCCGTACCCTCAGTGAATCGTGATATGAATGGAAGTGTTTCTTCATGATAGTCTCATAGGGACCTCGAGATCCTTGGCCTTCCACAAGGATCATTAAGACGGCAAGAACGCGAGGACAAGATTACTCATATAAAAACGTGATCATTCATAGATAGAGAGTCGAGATCTCCACTTCGCACTTGCATGATTCCGAGATCAGCATGAATTTGGGGTGTGTTAACATTCATTTTATCCGAATGGACGTGTCCTTAATAGGCTTGAATTTCACCTTTCTGTAAAATGATCGCTCCTTATATATATAGAGAAAGAGCCTCATCGAAACATTGGAAAGAGTTAGTGATGGATTTTGTCTCTGTTCTATTTGTTGCTGGAAATTTTCAACGAATTCAAATCCATCGTTTTCTCAATAAAAATTCACATCAAACTTCTCATTTAGTCAATATCATTTATCTTTCCTCTTTCGCCTGTCTTTGACATTTTAGAGAACGCAGAAAGGAATTAAAAACACGTCAATCAGAAAAGAAAAATGAAAAAAGAGCGCCCAAATCAAGAATCACCAAGAAGTTGGCTATTTAAAAAGCCGCCCAGCAAAAGCAAAGCCCCACCCTCGATCCTCCATGGATTTCTCCTCCCCTGGAAGTCAATCTGCAGCTTCCAAGATCGCTCTCAATCAGTTGGATGACCGTTGATTCTCGCTCAGGGACTAACTAAATTGATCTGAGCCGAACCGTCGCAATGGAGTGAGCGACGGGCCGTCGCAGAAAAAGGGGCTTCTGCTAGAAAATCGACCCGATCCTCCGCACCATCACAATCGAGTCTCCAAACTGCACATCCATCACAATTCCCACGGTCAGGGAAGACTTCTCGATGGAGTCATGGCGTGCAAGCGCGTGGAACGTGTAGACTGGACAAAACTTTAGGGGACAACAATTCAAACATAATTATCTCTATAATTCCGTCCCTACCACGCTTGGCAAACACAATCGTGAATCCAGCCATGAAGTCTTGCCTCGCTGTCTCTCTTTCTCTTTCCTCCTTTTTCGTCATTAGAGTTCTCAGTACCAAATTTCTACCCACTTACCTGTTTCATGATTGCCCAAACACCACCTCCTTTGCTCCCAACTCCGCCTACCGGTCCAACCTCAACGCCCTCCTCTCTTCCCTCTCCTCCGCCGCCACCAACAGCACCGATGGCTTCGCCAACGCCACCGCGGGCCAAAGCCCTGCTGACCAGGTCTATGGGCTCTTCCTATGCCGCGGCGACATCGACACCGCCACGTGCAGCGAGTGCGTGACCGCTGGAAAACAACAAATCCTCCGAAGATGCCCCAACCAACGAGTATCTGTGATCTGGTACGACTTATGCATGTTGCGGTACTCGAGTCAGTCCATCTTCTCGATCATGGAGCTCAAGCCTTCTCACATTAAGAACAACACTCTGAACGTCTCTGACCCGGCTTGGTTCGCGCAAGTACTTGGAAAGAGCATCAGGGAGGTTGCCTATAGGGCTTCAGGCAGCGCGTCCGGGAAGAAAATCGCGGACACAGAAATGAACTTCACGAGTTTGCAGAAGCTGTACACGATAGCGCAGTGCACGCCGGACTTGACTGAGTACGACTGCAACATGTGCCTCCTTTTTCTGATTTCTATTGTTGTCTATGGCAAGCAAGGAGGGACGATACTCACTCCGAGCTGCAACTTGAGGTTCGAGTTGTACCCCTTCTACAACGCCACCGCTGTGCGGGCCCCACCTCCTCCTCCCGATACGACACCTGAAGGTAATTTGCAACTTATTGTTTTCTTTGCCACATAATTCAAGGTTTTGCTAAATTGGAATACCGTATGGGAAAAATCTTCCCAAAGGCTGGACCTGCAACCTGCAACAATAAGGCCATTTATAATGAAAGTAAATTATCCTTTCATTGTTCCACGGCATTGTTTCGAGGAGAGAAGCAAACAGATGAATCAAAATTCAGGCTTCAATTTATGTTGGGGCCAAACACAGAAAATGATGAAAATGACTGAAGATGTCTTCAAGCAAGTTTAAACTATTAAAAGTTGGAAAGTGGTGAATATAGATGCGATGGTACCCACCATATCCCTCGGTGTAGATGTGGAATTATCATCAATAAAAACGTGTCATCTATTGCGGAATAGTGCACTTTCTTGTTTTTCCTTAGTTATTTTGAATTTGTTCCTTTTTAGATTTAAGTTTTATTTAGAATTAGTAGGAAGACGTATATGTTTGGACATAACACGTTTAATCGGGATTGACTCAATATGTATTACTAAAATACATAACTATGTCTATCAAAACATTTAAGCTACTTTAAGCTCTTCATAAGAATACGTCACTTGGGTAGATTTCTTTTTCTAAATTAAAAAATTTAAATAACTAAATTAAATTTGTTAGTAAATAAAAAGAAAAGAAACCTAAAGATTGAAATGCACATAAAGAAGTGGAAAAGTATGCATTTTTGAGACAAAACATACGGAGAAATTACCAAATTTTTTTTTATCTTATTGACTTGTTCCAGTTTATAATATTATCGATTTAATTCTAAACTTTTAGATTATTTATCAATTTGGTCTCTACAGTCAATTTTAATTGAAAATTACTAACATGGATGTTAGTCATCCAACATGATATGGTTGGCATGAACATCGATAATTTTAATACATTTTTTAAAATTTTGAAAGATTTATATATTTTTTCCTTCTCTTTCTTTCGCTTCTTTGTTTTCTTTTATGTCTAGTTGTGAGCTAGCAGACTCTTGTCAACCATAGGGGAGGGCCACAGAGCCCTCATAGCCTCACCAGTCGAGGGTGAGGGTCGCAGCCCTTGCCCAATGGCTGTCTAAGAAGGGTCACAACCCTCACTAGGGATTTGCAAGAGCTTCATGGCCTAGCTTGGTTTCAAGGAGGGTCGGCCAACTTCATAAAAAAAAAAAGGAAAACAAGAAAGAAAAAAGTTGTAATAATACAAAACACAGAAAAAATAACGACGAAAAATCATAAAGATTGTCGTGACATCTCCAACTCCACCTGATGCATTGGGCACTTTAAGTATTACTCCAAGGTCGGTGAAGAAGTACTCTATTTTCCTATGGGTTAGTTTTCAACCTATTTAAGATTAATTGTTAGACATTTACTTGTCTGACCCACTTAAACTTGTTTTTAAAACTTAAAGCAAACCATCAATGATCTGCATCAATAAATACGAGTTAAAATAAGGGCCATTGATACGTTTTACCACCTCTAGATTGCCTCAAATTCAAAACTTGATAATGCATGACAAAGCCTGTTGAGCAAGTAAATGTGTCTGTGAAATTATGTCTGACCTTTAACCTATAAGTTGAGATCTTGAGATTAAGTATCGAGCTTGAACCTATTAATCAAAAAGCCAACCCAATTGAAATCCAGCCTGTATTGTGTGGAAACACAAATTTCCGTGCTGTTAGAACTAAGTTGCTGACTTTAGTCTGGAACATATTAAAACGCAAAATAAACAACATAGTTCACATCGGAGTCAGAGTCCGTGTTTAACTCTGGCCGAGGAATTCCTACAAGTCCAACTCATCGTCAGGTTCATAAAGAAGACCAGAACTGGACTTCTTGTGCTTAATATATTCATAAAGGTAATGTAAGTTTGGTTTCCAAAAGATATTTAAAGCCCAAATGCTCGTGTGCTGCAGCAGCGACAATAATTTCAAGGTGAATTCATCAATTCAATTGCGGGTAGAGCTCGGAGTGTTTAGCTTTCCCTTGGTGAATGTTTTAAGGGGCACTGGGAGGTTGAGTAAACAAAATTGGGAATTCCTTGAGTTTAATCTAAGGCTGAAAATGCTTGAGTGATTCAATGATTGTAAATTCTTTAATCCTCTGAATGCACAATGAATTTCTTTGCAGCTGGTTCTCCCAGTAAAGTAAGTACGGAAAATCAGACTGAGTCGTGTAAATTTTCATTGCCCTTATTATTCAATTAATTTCTCTAATAATTTTAGTATATTATTTCGTGCATTTAATTGCAAGGTTCATTAGGTTATGTTGTTTTTACTACAATTGATATTCAATTTAAGTGTAGGATTTCTAGTACTAGCTCTTTTGCTGTTTGATTACAGTTTGGAATATTGCATTTGGGGTATGTTTGGAGCAAGAGTCAAGTTTGGAAGGTCAACTAGAGGAACAAACAAAGGGGCATTAAGATGCGTGCTCTTGACAATCCAAAGTTTAGTGAACGAGTTGGACCGTAATGATGAGTTGTCATAAGAAATGAAAGAAGTCATGGTACTGTTGATGGAGAAGGAAATGAGCATAATCCTGTTGAGTATGTGAAATAAGATGTTGATTGATTGACATGGTGAAATAACAAGTTGTGACAATATTATGGGCAAAACTTGAGTCACTTTATATAATGAAGGATATGAATAATTGCTTATATATACTAAAATGATGTCTCAATTCCGGGTGCTTGAAGGGACTTCAATCAGAGCCCATTATGGATGAATAAAAAATTCTAGACGGACTTGAAAAATGTCTATGAAGCCTTTTCCAATCGCAACCAAGGTACTATGTTCATGGCATCACTAGCAAATTCTTTCAAAAACTTCACTAATACTCTTCCAATTGGGCGCAGTACAATTTCCCTAGAAGAGATAAAGCCCGTCTTGTTAACTAACTGTTGACAAGAAGCGGTGAATGCATAACTTGGCACATGATAAGATGCAAGGTTTGACTATCTGAGAAGAGAAAAACAAGGAAAGTCATGGAAGTAGCAGATCAAAGAACAATTCTAAATAGAATTCCAACATCGAAAATCATGGATGTTGCTGTTGCGGCGTGGTGAGGAACTACGACAATCACATTTTGAAGTACAAGGGTCAAGGAGTTAAGATGAAGTACGTAGGTGGACCATAATGTAGTTATCATAATGGATGATGTTTTAGTATGCTCTTCGTTCAAGTTTAATTTCCCTATTGATAGGTGACCAAACGGACTAAAAATTTGTTTTTCCTTCAACCCGGTCTTTTTACCGTAAGCAGAAACTTACAAATGATTGGACCAAAAAAAAAACTTACAATTGCTGGAAGTGCAGTGAAGTTAGACTTTCTTGTTTAAGCCTCTGATCTCGAGGCTCCTCACTGCATGTCGAAATACCAATCCTCACACTCTAGTCTTAGGTCTAATTCCAATAGAGTGAAGCGGGGCACTAGAATGTTTACATGTTAACCATGTTTTCATCCAAAAAGCTTTTTAGATTAGTTTGGCAATTGTCTCATGGACATAATGGCATGTGTGCAGGAAAAAGCAACAAACTCACCGTGATGATCATCGCCATTGCCGTTCCTGTTGGAGCTGTCGTGGTACTTCTCTTTCACACTTGTTTGCTTCGAAGAAGAGGAAATAAGCCGTACGAAGTCGTCGAAGGCGAAAGTGGTAAACTGACTATATGCCTTTATCTTTTCGTAAACTGTCTACGTCATATAATTGATCATATTATGATACTTCTTTATTTTTCTCAAGGAATCAGACATATAAATCTCACAAACTAAGAGTCTGTTAAAATAACTGTAACTATGCTGTGCTAAAAATTTGCTGTCAAATGCTGCAACTTGTTAATTTAGTTATACAAACTCCAAAACTGTAATACCTTAAAATGAGACAGCAATGACGAACATCTTACAAAAACTGCACCAACACCGTTTCTCATAATTCATGTTGGTCAGCAAGCCGTACCAAATCAGACAAGTGGAGCTCCTAATCCTTATTACAAGCTTTAAAAACATTTCTACTCGTATTTATCAATGCCTAAGTATCAACAGTTTTCTTTTAAACTTGTAACTAAAGGCCAACGTGCATTGGATATCAGAAACAAGTAAATGACACTCAGTACCAACTTTTGTTAGCACTGTACGAGACTAAAGTTATATGATTCGAATTCTCATGGGTAAATATTACCGTTTCGCTTATATGAACATGATAAAAGTTTTTTGTCACTATAATAGAATTGTGAAACGATTCTATCATGATTTTACATAAGTTATGTTGTAAACAAGAAAAACTTACATATTATTACGGGACTATTAAAACATTTATAGAAATATAGATATCCACCAAAGTAATTCACATCTGTTACTAATTTGTGTTTCAAATGGGGTATCGCAAAAAGAATGTTTCATTTCTTTTAATTTGAATTTACATTGATCATATTTTTGGCGCATTAAGCATTCTAGACATGTCTTATCATTAATTGACCCGAGGGGAAAAAGAAAAAACAGAAGAAGAAAATAACAAGCCTACCCACGTACAATACGGCTTTTCTTTGTATGCGTATAATTTGGTTTGCTTCAAAAAAGCAAACGAGAATTTTCCCGTTAGCTTATTAAATGTGCGAGAAAAGATAGTTCTATTCAAAATTACATTCGCACAGAGTATTTTAAGTAAGCCCTACTGTTTTACTAAGAGAGTTATCAACTTCGACTATGTAAATTAGTTTGGTGCAACTCATAGCTCTACATTTTCAAGAAGTGATATAGAAACCCATGCCAAGAAAACTTAACCGGCATAGTGCTATTGGTCAATAAAACGATAGAGCTGGCCATACATTGTCAATCTGAAGTCAATCTATCGTCAAATAGGATCTCTTGGGTTCCTCTTTTTCATGGATAAGTTATATCTTGTTCATCGACCAAGAAGAGACAAGATATCCTACCGCAATCATATATCTCAGGAACTTCTATCACTGCTGCTCCGACAAATAGGGCGAGTATCGGATCCATTTAAAAGGGGGCCGACTAGAAATGGCCTGATTAGTTCAGCTCACTACCTCCATTCAGGCCGATCCCCCCCTCTGAGAAAAATTGAGACTTGTACATACTACAAGAATAGAACTATGTCTTCAATAAGTACAAATAATATAATCACTTCACCATGGACAGTTTTTCCGTTTTATTACGATAAACTTAACTTTGACCCAAAATATCAAAATGAACTAGTGGAACAGGCTGGTTTAGATTCCCAGTACTTGACCGGAACCGTCCTACTCTGGAATTGCTGCCTCCTATATACAACGACCTCCACCAGAAACAATCCGCAACAATCAAGATTCAAAGACAGTATTCGATAATACTGTTCATGCTCTTTCAACCTTCAAAACTGTACTTCACTGGCCAAGCAATTATGATCCCATCGATAGAAGGAATAGTTTGGGAATGTAACGGCTCATTTCTGGCCATCAAGATGAAGTATGTGCAGCAATTCCACAAGAATTCTGCCAAACACCTATGGAAATCTCTCCCTTTCATAGCCTGCTGCATCAAGACGACTCAAACTCCCAATCACCAATACCTCTATTAGGAAAACAAAGCTGTAGGGCACCCTTTCAGACTTGCTTAGAGAAACTGCACCCAAAGAACAAGTGGGATCTAATCTCAGTGCTTTCAAGACACAAAGAACATTAAGTTAGGCCATGATTCGAAGATCATCTGTCAATTCCTTCACATATAGGCAACTTATCTCGTATAGCTAACCATAATAATAATCAAAACCTCTGCACATTAAGTTAAAGCCAAATTAGTCATTGCCATTTAACTCTTGTGCCTCTATTCCGACAATCTCCCAAGCTGAAGCAGAGGTAAGAATGTCACTGGAAGCGGCAGGGCAAGTATTTCTGTATACCAAAGAAGACTTAGTACAAATTACACCCTAAACAGCTGCCTGGATTGATACCAAGTCTTCAGACTGGTATTGGGTCATATCCATTCAGAGTTACAAATTAGATCAGCCACTTGTGCAGTTCAAAGAGGAGCAGAATCATAAACTACTCTCCTTCGTTATTCATCCACCAAGATGCCATTGGCAAGCCATGAGTCATGCTAGAGTGCCAGATTTACCATTAACAGTCACAAAGCGAGGCCTCAAAATGATCTTAATCTTTACCAATTCCCTCCAAGCAAAGGTAGCATCTGCACTGCAATGAACAGGCCTAACACTATCCTCATGTGATCATGATACTAGATTTATCTCAGTAATTTGTTTCCTATAGAATTAATTATTTTGTCTTTTGTCTTCTTTTCCCTCATGACCAATAAAGAGAGTAATGATTGCCTTGGGGTAGGGGGGACCCAACCATGCTAGTCTAATCTGGTGCTCTTCATTGTCATACTGTTTCCAAGCACTGGCTACCCTATAAACGCCACTGAGAGCCACTGTCGAAGTAATTTGATATTCAAATTGAGTTGTTTGGTAATGTAGGTTCAAATGAGCTTACCTCCGTGGAGTCCTTGCAATTTGACTTGGCTACCATAAAAGCTGCAACAAATGATTTCTCTCATGAAAGTAAGTTGGGTGAAGGTGGATTTGGTGAAGTTTTCCAGGTACGTATCATATAATAGTTAGAAATAATCAAGAATGCTTTACAAATGAATTGAACATGATGAAGTCGGAGCAAGAGAAACATGTAAAGCTTTTTCAAGTTGATATTTAAGATATTTGTAATAATGAATTAAACGATAAATACAAAACTCTTTAGGGTAGACTTCCTAACGGACAACAAATTGCGGTAAAGAGGCTATCTCAAAGCTCAAGACAGGGTGACAAAGAATTCAAGAATGAAGTTCTCTTAGTTGCCAAGCTTCAACACAAAAACCTTGTACGACTGCTAGGATTTTGCTTGGAGGGAGATGAAAAGCTACTCGCCTACGAGTTTGTGCCAAATAAAAGCCTTGATTACTTCTTATTTGGTATGTTTTAGTTTAACCTTCTTATGTGCAAAATGTATAGTTTGCTAGAAATTAACTGTTGTCAAGGTTTCACTATATGTGGAAACCTTGAAATTAAGAGGATTTTGTTCTTTCAACTGACTATATTTTTTCTTTAAGCTACATTTGATGAATGAGAATAAATATATTGGTTTTGTGTGATGAGTTTTTCCTTGAGTTCTTGAATAGATGCCACATCCTAGAGCATTAATGAATTTTGTGCAATGATGCAGATCCCCAAAAAAGGGAACTATTGGATGGGCCATTACGTTATAAGATAGTAAATGGCATTGCTCGAGGAATGCTCTATCTACACGAAGATTCTCGACTTCGGATCATCCATCGCGACCTAAAATGTAGCAATATCTTGTTAGACAGTGAAATGAACCCAAAGATTTCGGATTTTGGCATGGCAAGGATTTTTGGAGTCGATCAAACTCAAGCTAGCACAGATAAAATCGTGGGGACTTTGTAAGTCTTATTTTTCGAACATATGACTTTTGTGATTGGATGCTAAACTTGCTCATTTTATCTATTCAAAGATGCTCTGAATCAAAATTGGCAATATACTTGTGACTAATGTTCATTTTTGCAGTGGTTACATGTCTCCAGAATATGCAATGCATGGAGAGTTCTCAGTGAAATCTGACGTTTATAGCTTTGGCATACTACTTCTAGAGATTATTTGCGGCAAGAGGAATAACTTTTACCACCAATTGAACGGCGGTGAATATCTTGCTAGTTATGTGAGTTTTACCTTGTTACTGCACAAAGGAATTCCAATTTTGAAATTGAAATTATTAGCAAAAACTTAGTTCTCTTAGCTATGGAAACACTTGTGGCTTATGTGCTTTTTCCTTTTCCTTGGTCATATAAGGTTCTTCACAAGATTCAAATATCTTGCCTGATGAGTCTTCGAATTAATGCAACGATTCTGTAAAGATTTTTCGGAATTATTCTTGTAGGCATGGAATCAATGGAGAGACGGCACGCCCTTAGAAGTGTTGGACCCAGCTATCTTGGATTCACATTCAAGAGATCAAGTGCTTCGATGCTTGCACATTTGCTTACTATGCATTCAAGAAGATCCAACTCTAAGACCCACCATGGCCACCGTAGTTCTCATGCTCAGCAGCAATTCTTTTAACCCACCATCGCCTCGACGTCCAGCCTTCTTTGTCCAAAGTAGATTGCGAGCACAGAGCACCCCAATGGAAGAGCTTGAATCGGACCGATCCACCAAGAGGTCTATGCCTTCGTCGAACAATGGCATGTCAGTCACCGAATTGTACCCCCGGTAAATGGTGGTGCCATTGAAGTCCTTTTTCATGGATGGTCTCCCGGCGAGATTGCTTGGCCTTCCGTTTCTATGAACCATAAGGAAAAATGTATTTACTTGGAGAATAATCTGTTAATCGCACAAATGGGCTTGTGTACATTTAAAGAAAGACTCTACACATGCTATCCATCATAGATAATACGATTCTTCTAAAATTTTGTTAATATGTGGGGCTAAAACATACATCAGTCCACTGTCATTTGATGCATTATTCACATTGTTGTGCTTTTATATGGCTCAATACTATCTTTCTTGTCTAGAATAAATAATCAAATTGGAGTTTTCGATAGCTGACCTACTAGACTACAGGTTTCTTCACCTGTGAAGCTAGTTGGGCTTCGATATGTTTTAAATATATGTGTAGGCTATAGGTGCTCCATCCCTGTTGGGCTTTCTCTAGGGAGCCGATCAACATGGGTTGGGTTTGCAAGCCCTTATTACAAAATGCAAATCTCGTCAGGACCATCTCCGTGAAATTCAAGCTGTCCATTGTTACCATGAGGCAATCCAGTCAGCAGACTGGATTGTCCAGGCCTGAAGCTCTCCCTTTTGAGCCATCCTTCATTCAAAAGCCCTTCTTTATTGGTCAGAAATCATTAATCGAAGAAATGAAAAATGGCTCGTTCAACCAGGAAAAGAAAGATAGGAAGTCTTTGTATTCGTTGACAATATTTATAGCTCCAGATGAAGATTATCCATGCACTATGTGAATGCACGTTCTATTGCGAAATCAAGAGTAAATTTGTCGCAGTTATGTCTTCCTAGTTCTTTGATTAACTGATGTGACTTTTCAATTAATTGTCACTATATTTAAATTAGATTAGCTCTATTAGTATCTTATCATGGAGTCGACGGGACAAACATTTAATTGTTATCCTTTGGAGACAAACAGTTAAACCGTGCCTAACGTTTTTACCAATGGGTTGCACGAAACCCCTGCCAACAACAGTCACCGATGTACAAGCGGTCCATAATGCAAGTTTCGAACCAGTTTTGACTCTCTCTCTTTGATACAGTTTCGCTCATCGCCTTTTTACTTCTTCTAGTAGTGTTAGCTCGTTTAGATGACTGCAATGGTAGCATATTTTTGCCGAAAAGGTCTCTTCCCTAATTGGGGGCAGTTCGCCCACTTTCTTGCTCGATAAGTCAACAGCAAGAATTCAGTCACGTCCGCCTGTAGCACCATATGAATTCTAATTAAGAAGCATTGAAAAAATTCATAGATCTGCTAGAATATGTTATGGCCTTTTTTATACACTTGTCCTCTCCTTAACCTTTTTACTAAAATACACCCACTCAATTAAGAAACACAAAACATCACAACTGAAAAACCGAACCATTTGATCTCGGATGGTAAAAACATATTGAATTCAACAACGTTGTTGCCTCCCGGTCTTTGTCCAAGGAGGAAATAAAAGCTTTGCTTGGATTCGTTTAGATTAAATTCCGCCCTCGGCTTTTGGAAATACAATTTAATGCTGATTAAATCAATTCTAGGCACACCTTCTTTCTTCGGATATTAATTTCTTCTGTTTTAAGATTTTTTTTTTCTAATGACGAAAAGATCCTTGTTAATTATGTGAATCAATAGTCTGTGTAGAGAACTGAGTTCGTTCTATATGTCTAATTCTTATGCATAAACCAAATTATGAACCCTTAAAACACTATTTCAAGAGTTTTTGTTTTAGCAAAATATTATACTTATTAAGGCTGATTTATATATTTAATTCATTAAATAATACATGGGGTTACTATTGATTTCTTACTATAATCTATTATTTAGAAGATTACTCACAATATGACGTATCTCCTAATAAAAAAGTTTTGTAAGCTAGACTTAATAGATCTAGCTTTGTGGTTTAAAAGAGTCCAAGAGTTGCGTATACTGCTCACTTTAGTGTCATAAGTTTTCTCCATATCACTTAAGTGCGAAATCAGAGAAAAACAATTATTTAAATGCCAACAGTGAGAAATCCCAGCCAAATTATCCAAATGGCTTTTATTTCATTTTTAATTTCCATAGATTTTAATTTATTTAAATTAAAATTTAAAAAAAATGCTTAAAAAAGCAAGCGAGGAGGGCTACAAGCCTTGGTCGCTGCTAGTAACTCAACATTCGCTAGTATAGGCCCAAACTTGCAAAACCCATAGGTGGTATGCATACAGATTGAGCCCAAGAGCTCAAACCTCATATTTGACGTGAATAGGTTGGCGTTGATTCCAATTGATACTAATGTTGATAGTTTTAATAATTATTTTATTTTTTCAAAAAAAAATTTATGTTTTGTTTTCTCTATCTTTTCCATCCTTATGTGTTTTTTTTTTCGCGATAGGGGCCAACGAGGCTTCGGCAAGGGTTGGGAAGCCCTCACTAGGTGCTAGGTAGGGGTGCCAAAATGGGTTAACAACCCATTTTATGACTCATTTTTGTAAGTTCCAACTTTATATGGGTAATCCACTTTTTTTAAAAATGGGTCAAAATATACTGAGAAAAACGGAAGCCCAAAAACAGGGTTAAAATATGGGTCACTCTCTGACCCATATTTGATCCATATTTTAACTCAATTATATAGCCCAGCCCACTCTGTTCCCTAAGGAAACCTGCACTCTAGGACTCGGTTGGCAGCTGCAACTCCTTTCCTCGCCATCGCCGAACTTCGCGCTGCTGAAGAAGTTGGTCTTCGATACCCTCACAGTGGCCGGCAAGTCCCAGCACCACCAGCTCCGCCGCTTCCTCGCCACACAGAGGACCTTTGCCGGAGACACTCTGATGCTGTCGGAGTCGGTGACGGAGCACCGGAGCAAGTTCGAGGCGAACCACCGCGTCGCCTCCGAGGCCGACGTCCGTCGCCTCCTCGACGACGCCCGCGAGGCCTCTCAATTCATCTCCACCATGATCATCCCGACCAAGCTCAATTCCAACGGCGCTTACAGTATCCCTCTTGGCTCTCCCCTCTTGAGATTGTGAATCTGTGATGGGAGCTCCTCGGTTTCTTGCTCTTTCGAATCTCGTTTGGTCGCGCTGTCCACGCGTTCGATGAAATGCTCTTGTGAGCAGAGGTTGTTGCTTTACGATCTTCATGTAAATCAAAGATTGCGCATCAAGTGCTGACTGTTGTTGGATATCGCCTTGGAAGATCGTTCCGTTGGACTCCCAAATAGATAGAGGCGACCCGAAGGATCTCGTTAGTATGCGCATGAATAAAAGTATGATAGATGGTAGGGACGCTTGACAAACAGTAGGATGAATTTTTGATATTTCTCTCTCTCTTTTAGTTATTCGCTTTTTGGGTATTGGGTGGTTTTGCACTTGCTTGCTGTGATATATGTTCTTGGAAATGCAGAGAATTACCCCCCCAACCAAAAGAAAAACGAACTTGTTTTAGTTTCTGTATCATGAGATAGGTTGTCCATTAGATACCGTAGGATCAAACCATTTGGATCCCAATTCACATAGATCTTTGTTGGAGAAATCAAAGAATCAGGAGGATGGAAACATTTGCTTCGGCTCTTCCGCCTGTTGATCATTGTAGGTTGTCAGTGTTGAGGGGAGATTTATAATATTGCTTATTGTTGGTGGATGCATCCGAATAGCCATTTTTTGCTCTACAAATGTTATGGTTGCTGATGCAGATATAGAAAAGAATGTGAACTTGTTTTCTAGTAGTGTCCCACCCGATGTGGTGATATGTATTCTATGTTTCTTTTCTTTTTTTATTGGTATTCCGTTGCTTATCTTGTGAAGAATTGATGTTCTCCGCAGATATGCTCATGATGAAGCCTCAGAACTTGCAGCTGGATGCAACAAAGTTCTTTGCTTCAGTTAGCAGAAGAGAAGAAAAGCTCTTTGACTTTTTCCGTGCCTTGTTTGGTAAGTTGAAAGTTATCATGCCAAATATGCTTCCAATGACTGTATCTTGGGCTATCATTTAAAGACTTATATCTCTGAGCTCCATGTACTTGAGTTGACTTAGTAATTATCCTGTCTCTGAGTTATATCCGATTCAGAGATCATTGGCATTTGAAGCAAAGTCTATGTATATGATGTGGAATTCACAAAGCATAGAGGAAATATCAAATGAGAGACTAGCATTAAGCATCAGGGAGGAAGGGGAGGTCCATTGTGTATGGTTTTAGACAATACTTTGTCAACCTCTGTTATTGATCACATATTTGTTATGTGAATGCACCAGTGATTTCCTTTTCACATTTTCCCATCAAGGGCTTTAGTCTCACCTTGAGCTCGTTGTAATCTGACAAGTTGGAGCCTTGTTGTAAATTGAAAGAGAAAAAAGATATAAAATAAAATTTTAAGAATTATATGGTATAAATTAAAAAAATTATCAAATAAATCATATTGTATAATATTATTTTATTGATGCATTTTAAGTAGATGTGGATTTTCAAGAATATTAATGCATTTTAGAAATAAGGGTTGGGTCGGGTATGGGTCATTATATTTACACTACATGAATATGGGTCAAAACGGGTTAAATGGGTCAAATATGGGTCGACCTATATTTGATCCGACCCAAACCCAACCTGACCCACCCATTTGACACCCCTAGTGCTAGGGAGGGTAATGGCCTTTACTTAGCCTCATCGGCTACAACTGAAAGCAACCTTGCCCGAACCCCTAAGCCTTGCGCATAAATCACAAGCCGTAGCCATGGTAGGGCCTAGGGCCTCATTAGCCAGGGGTAGAGGTGGTCATGGCCTTGCCAACCGTAAGAGAGGCAAACTTCGATTGTAGACCCCAAGCCTCACCTAAACCCCATGCTTCGCCTAATTTGGCCAACCACTGTAGGGAAAAAAGGAATAAAATAAAAATGATAATAAATAATGAAAACAAATGAACTGAATTGCACAAATTCAAAAAATTTAGGAATAAATTAGCATAAATGCAAATAGTGTAAAACTAAATTGACAAAAAAAGAAAATAAAAAAACTGAATTAATACAATCGCAATAGGTTTAAAACTCTTTTGATAATTTTCCCCTAAGATACATTTTGTGAGATAAAGGTTAAGGTAAATCCACTCCAATTAAGGGCCGTTTGTCCACTTTTGGCCTTATTTCTAAACCGATCCTTTTCCCCGATGGGAAAACCACTATAAAGATCTACATACATCATCTTCTATCTCTCTATATATTTTATAATTTAGCTGATAGAAACAATTTGCACTCAATATTTGCAATCTATTTCTACATCTAGCAAATTATTCCTGCATCTATTGAACTTATTCCCTTTTCTCACTTATACCTTGGTTTTACATTTATTTATAAATACATAAAAACGTACTTATGTCATAATTCGTTCTTTTTGCTCACTAGCATCCAAACAACATATTAACTAAATCCCTTTAATTTGCTTCTGTTTTTTTCTCATATTTATTTAGATCATTTCTTTCCTATCGGATTACTCCTACCAAAGTGAGATGAATCTTTCTCAGAAATACTATATCCTTTATAGTTCAAGGCCAAATAAGCAGGTCGCATCAGCCTGACATATTTAAATTATGGGAATTGATATTACTAATTTGTGAAAATGAGAAAATTACATCAAATATAAAATCTGGGAACATCCATCACACAATGAAATCCTAGACGAACAATTTCTCGGCAGATGCAACAATCACACCAATGTGCCATCTCGAAGTCAAGTCAATCGGAAAAGGAATTGATGTTTACCCAATCTAGCCACCGGAGACGCAGACTACTATAAATTGGGGGATAAGACTCACAGTTTGCAGCAGAATCATACATGTTCCCTTGAGTAAGGGAAGATCCTGGTACTGGGATGTGACTTCTACCCGGACAACATGGCAACATTATGTAGCAACTTCTCCTCGCGTCCTTTTTCGAGCCAGACAAATTAGTTTGCATCTCTAATTCGATTGACGTCGCTAGTATTTTCATTGACATCGAGTGGTGATTATCTGGACAAGTTCACCTGCAATTACTTCGTGCGAATCACTTTTCTAGACCTATAAACGCGACATGATGCCATAGTCAAGCTAGTTGATGCGAAATAATCATAGTTAACATCGAGACCATTACTGCTGGTTAAGTTAATTGGCATTGGCCGGTGACCATTCTACTCTTGACCGAGTCAAATACGACACGACGCGTTGACTTCTCACAACTCTGTGAGAATTGTAAGTCAAGTGACCATCAATTCCTAGACAATTCACGATGACTCGCGGCGAATTCGCGACATCGGGTAACTCGCAAAACGAGAGCA
The DNA here is from genome assembly GCA_019926035.1 of Melaleuca alternifolia. Taxonomy (NCBI): domain Eukaryota; kingdom Viridiplantae; phylum Streptophyta; class Magnoliopsida; order Myrtales; family Myrtaceae; genus Melaleuca; species Melaleuca alternifolia. The sequence continues at coordinate 2,902,020 of JAGKPW010002174.1, forward strand.
CGGACGGTCCGGCCTGGTGCGGCTCGGCTTCAGCGAGGTTCCGGCGACACTCCGAACGGAGGTTTACGGTGGTGGCGAGGTGGCTGATCGACTGGACGGGAGGATGGAGGTGGCTGGACAGCGGGGAGGCCCGAACCAATGGCAAATAGCGGCTGCTTGATGGCTCCGGCGAGCACTCACTTGACGACCGGAGCTAGGGGAGGGCAGAACTGTGCCGGGACGGCGTTGGGAGGTGGCAACGGTGGCTGGCCCGTGGCGTGGATAGGTCAGCGAGGCCAGGCCAGGCAGCGCTTCCGCGGTGCAGCGGTGGACGACGTCGGGTGGACAGGGAGCAGCGACGACAGACAGGGAACTGAAACAGGGGGGAACGGACGATGGAGGCGGCAGGAGGGAGGAAGATGCGAAGGACAGCGAGCTCGCACCGCGGCTCAGTGAAAAGGGTCGACGTCCGAGGCGACATTGCGTGGCGAGGCAGCTGGGCGAGGCGGCAGCTGGCGGGGCGGCTGAGGCGGAGCTTGGTGGCGGACGTAGAGGCGGAACGAAGAAGCGGAAGCTGCAACTATGGAGGAAACAGCAACGTCGGCAGGCGCCCAAGGAGGAAGACGAAGGAGAGAGAGAGAGAGAGAGTCTGCTCCGACGGGATGGGTTGGCAGGGGAGAGAGAGAAGGGGAGGTTGGGTCAAATGTGAAGATGGCAGGAGAAGTCAGCGGAAAGAGGGGGAAAAGAAAGAAGAAGGAAAGAAAAAAAAACAAAAAAAAAAGGGAAGGGGAGGACAGAGGGAAAAGGAGGGTGCAGACGGGTTCAGCGAAGAGAAGAGGAGAGACGAGAAAGAAAGTCAACAAAGGTAGGAGAGGGTGCGGTGGGAAAAAAAGGGAGGAGAGAGGGAAAGAATAAATAAAGAAAGAGAGGGGAGGAGAGAGCCGGCCGGCGCAAAGGGGAGAGGGGGAGAAGAGAGAGAGAAATTGGGCTGTTACAATCGCTCCTTATATTTAAAGAAAAAGCCTAATCGAAACAAATTCATCGTTTTCTCTATGAAAATTCCCATCAAACCCCTCATTTAATCAATATCATTTATGTTTCATCTTTCTTCTGTCTTCACATTTTATAAACTCGAAAAGAAATTAAAATCGCGTCAATCAGAAGGAAAAAAAAACATATAGTTCTCGATCTTATATGGGTTGGCTCCTCCCCTGGAAGTCCATATGCAGCTTCCCCAATCGCTCTCAATTAGATGGATGACCTTTGATTCTCGCTCAGCTTCCACAAGTGGTCTTCGTCTTTGATTCTCAGTTAGAGTACGAGGGGTCTCCATCACAAGGTTGGGGGAAGACTCCTCGATGGAGTTATGGCGTGCAAGCGCATGGCACGTGTAGAATGGACAAAACTTATGGGGACGACCAATTCAAACATCATCGTTCCTATAACTCCGTCCCAATCTCGCTTGGCTAATACGATTGTCAATCCAGCCATGAAATCTTGCCTCGCAGTCTCCCTCTCTCTTTCATCCACCTTCTTCATCATCAGAGTTCTCAGTATCGAATTTCTACCCACTTATCTGTTTCATGATTGCCCAAACACCAACTCCTTCGCTCCCAACTCCACCTACCGGTCCAACCTCGACGCCCTCCTCTCTTCCCTCTCCTCCGCCGCCACCAACAGCACCGATGGCTTCGCCAACGCCACCGCGGGCCAAAGCCCTGCTGACCGGGTCTATGGGCTCTTCCTATGCCGCAGCGACCTTGACACCGCCACTTGCAGCTACTGCGTGACCAAGGGAAAACAGGAAATCCTCCAAAGATGCCCCAACCAACGAGTCTCCGTAATCTGGTACGACGCATGCATGTTGCGGTACTCGAGTCAGTCCATCTTCTCGATCATGGAGCGCGAGCCTTCTCTTGTTCTGCCCAACGATGATAAATTCACTGACCCCGGAGAGCTTGGCGGAAGTATAGTTAAAGAAAGCATCAAGGACGTTGCCTACAAGGCTTCACGCAGCGCGTCCGGGAAGAAGTGCGCGGACGCAGAGATGATCAGGAGCTCGTGGGGTCTGTACACGTTGGCGCAGTGCACGCCGGACTTGGCGGAGGACGACTGCAGCTCGTGCCTCCTTTTCCTGAAATCTCTTGTTGTCGTGGGGAGGAAAGGAGGGAAGTTACTCACTCCGTTGGATCGCCTGCTGTGCTTTTTTGAGCACAGCAGGCTGCTGTTCTTTTCTTTTCAGCCGTCCGATCGAAATCGGACGGCTGGAAAAAAATTTAAAAAAAAGTCAAAAAAGAATTTTTTTGGTTTTTTTTTTGAATTTTTTTTTACTTTTTCTGTAAAACCCCAGGCGTCCAATCAAGATTGGACGGCTGAGATTGCACAGCAGCCTGCTGTACTGAAGAAGTACAGCAGGCGATCCACTCACTCCGAGCTGCAACGCGAGATACGAAATGTACACCATTTACAACGCCACCGCCGTGCGGGCCCCACCTCCTCCTCCTCCGGTTACGGCACCTGTAGGCCCACTTCCTCCTCCCGCTGCGACACCTGGAGGTATTTGCAATTTATTTTTTCTTTGCCACGTAATTCACAGTTTTGCTAAATTGGAAATACCGTTTGGGAAAAATCTTCCCAAAGGCTGTTCCTGCAACCTGCAATAATAAGGCCATATATATCGAAACTAAACTATCCTTCCATTGTTCCACGGCATCGTTTCGAGGAGAGAAGTAAACAAATGAATCAAAATTCAGGCTTCAATTATGGTGAAAATGACTGAAGATGTCTTCAGACGAGTTTAAACTATCAAAAGTTGGAAAATGGTGAAAATAGATGTGATTGTACCCACCATATCCCTTGGTGTAGATGAGGAATTAACATCGATATAAACATTTTATCTATTATGGAACAGTGCAGTTTTATTTTCTCATTAATTATTTTGAACTTGTTCCTTTTTAAATTTAAGCTTGTTTAGAATTAGCAAGAAAATTATATATGTTTGAACACTGAAGGCTCTGTCAACGAAGAAAGAGGTAATCAGGTGGACCTATTGCTGTTACTAGAGGAAGGGCTATGGTGGGGCTTGATTAGCCTTAGGCCAGTCAAATGGGTAGGTCCGATCGGGTTTGAGTTGGATAAAAAACGTCATGACCCGAATTAACCCATTTAATCCCAATTGGGCCATTTTTATGTTATACAATTTCAGCAATCCAAACATATCCTAATCCATACTACTGAAATACATAACTATTTTAGCCCTCAAATCCTCACCAGTCCACGACTTGTGGGGGAGGGTTGTGGCCCTTGTTCAATGGCTGTCTAGATAAGAGTCACAACCCTCCGTCGGGAGTTGCAAGGGCTTCATGGCCTCACCTAGTATTAACAAGGGTTGGCCAAGCCTCACCAAACTTAATAGAAAAAAAGGAAAAAAGAAGGAGGAAAAAACAAAATAAAACATAATATTACAAAAAGAGAAAACTTATAAGGGAAATTTATAAAGTTTGTTGTGACACCTCCAACGCCATATGATGGGTTGGGCACTTAATTATTCCTAGAAGGTCGGTGGAAAAGTTCTCTATTTGTCCTATACGTCTGGTTTCAACCTATCTAAGATTCACTAGATTGTTAGGCATTTATTTGTTAGACCCACTTAAGCTTGTTTTTAGAATTTAAAGTAATCCGTTTATAATCCACATCAATAAATATGAGTTAAAGCAAGGGTTATCGACCCGTTTTGCTACCTCTAATTTGCCTCGAGTCCAAAGCTTGATCATGCATGATAGAGGTCGTTGAGATAATTAATGTGTCCGTGGAATTGTGTTTCGAGCTTGAATCTGTAAGTTAAAATCTTTAAATTAAGTGTCGAGCTTGAACCTATTGATAAAAAAAGCCAACCCAATTGAGGTCCAGCCTGAATTATGTGGAAACACAAATTTCCGTGCTATTAATTAGAACTAAGTTGCTGACTTAATTCTGGATCATATTGAAAGACAAAATAAACAAAGTTCTCATCGGAGTCAAAGTCCATGTTTAACTCTGGCCAAGGAATTCCTACAAGTCCAACTCACAGTCAGGTTCATAAAGAAGATCAGCATTGGACTTGTTGTGATTAATATATTCATAAAGGTAATGTGAAATGGGTTTCCGAGAGAGATTTAAAGCTCAAATGCACGTGTGCTGCAGAGCGGCAATAATATCAAGGTGAGTTCATCAATTCAACTGCGGCTAGAGCTCGGGGTGTTTAGTTTTTCCCTTTGTGAATTTTCTAAGTGTGACTGGGAGGTTGAGTAAACATAATTGAGAATTTCTTGAGTTTAATCTAAGGTTGAAAACGGTTGAGTGATTCAATGATTGTAAACTCTTTAATCCTTCGAATTCGCAATAAATTTCTCTACAACTGGTTCTGCTGTTGAAATAAGTATCAACAATCAAATTGAGTCATGTAAATTTCTAATGCCCTTACTATTCAGTTGATTTCTCTGATAATTTTAATATCTTATTGTATCATTTGTATTTAATTGCAAGATTCATTAGGTTCTGTGTTTTCCACTACTATTGATATCGAATCTAAGTATAGGATATCTAGAACTAGCGTTTTTGTTGTTTGATCACTGTCTAGAATATTGCATTCGGGATCATGTTTGGAGAAAGAGTTGAAATTGAGAAGGTCCACTAGAGGAACAAATAACGGAGTATCAAGATTCCCGCTCTTAACAATCCAAAGTTCAGCAAACGAGTTGGACCGTAAGGATAAGCTATCCTAAGAAATGAAAGAAGCCGACAAGGTATCGTTGATGAGAAGGAAAATAGCATAATCCTGTTGAGTATGTAAAATAATGCGTTGATTAATTGACATGGTCAAAGAAAAAGTTGTGACAACATTATGGGCAAAACTTGACTCACTTTATCTGATGAAGGACATGAATAATTACTTACATATTCTAAAAACGATGTTTCTATTCCGGGTGTTTGAAGGGACTCCAATCAGAGCCTATTTTGGATGAATTTAATAAAAATTTAAGATGGACTTGAAAAATGTCTATGAAGCCTTTTCCGATGGCAACCAAGTTTTAATGTTCGTGGCATCACTAGCAATTCTTTGGAAAACTTCACTAATACTCTTCCAGCTGCACGCACTATGATTTCCCTAGAAGATATAAAGTCCTGTCCTGTTATCTGAGTATTGACAAAAGAAGTAGTGAATACATAACTTGGCACATGATATGAGAAAGAGAAAGACAAGGGAAGTTTGGAAGTAGCAGATCGAAGAACCTATGAGATCCATGTCCCCCGTCTCTTAGGAAGAGAGTTCTTGGCTAACTTCTATGTGATACTCCGTCATTGACCCAGAGATAACACTTTTTTCCAGGTTGCGCACTCATAAGTTGCCGCGGAGGGCCGTGAGAATGGTGGACCTGAGGAAAAAAAGCCGTGAGGGCTAGTGGGGCGAAAGCGAACAATATTAATGGTAGTGAGGCGGAGGGCGTTACAAAGTGGTATCAGAGCCGATTCTTGATGGCATGTGGTGACCACAGTGGGCCCTTGTTGGTGCTGAGGGGAGGAGTATGTGAGATCCATGTCCCACATCGTTTAGGGACGGAATCTCGGGCTAGCTTATATGTGATACTCTGCCCTTGACCCACAGACAACATGTTTTCCTCGGATTGCACGCTTATGAGTTGCCGTGGAGAGCCATGAGGATGGTGGACCTGAGGAAAAATAAATTCATGAGGGCCAATGGAGTCTAAAGCGGATAATATTATCGGTGGTGAGGCAGAGGGCGTTACAAAACCATTCTAAATAGAGATCCATAATCCAAAAACCATCAATGTTGCTGTTGTAATGAGGTGAGGAACTACAAAAATCATGGTTTGAAGTTTAAGGGTCATGGAGTTACGGTGAAGTATCTAGGTGACCGTATTGGAGTTGTCATAACAGATGATAGTTTAGTATGCTCTGCCTTCAAGTTTAATTTCCCTATTGACAGGTGACCAGACGGACCAGAAATTTTTTTTCCTTCAACCCGGACACTTCACCGGAAACAAAAACTTACAAATGATTCGACCAAAAAAAACAATACTTACAAATGCTAGAATTGCAATTGAAGTTAAACTTTCTTGTTTAAGCCTCTGCTTTCAAGCATCTTGAGGCTCCTTCCTGCATGTCGAAATACCAATCTTGACAACAAGGTCTATTTCCAATAGAGTGAAGTGGGGCATTAGAATGTTTACATGATAACGATGCTTTAATCCGAAAAGCTTTTTAGATCAGTTTGGCTCTTGTCTCATGCACATAATGGCACGTGCAGGAAAAAGCAACAAATCCACCGTGATGACCATCTCCATTGCCGTTCCTGTTGGAGCTGTTATGATACTTCTCTTTCTCACTTGTTGCTTGCTTCGAAGAAGAGGACAGAAGCCGTATGAAGTCGTCAAAGGTAAAAGTGGTAAAATACTGTTTGCCGTTATCTTTTCATAAACTGTCTACATCATATAATTGATCATATTATGATACTTCTTTATTTTCTCAAGAAATCAGACATATAAATCACACAAAGTGGGAGTCTGTTTAATATAATTGTGACTATGCTGTGCTAAAAAGTTGCTGTCAAAGCCTGCAACTTGTTAATTGAGTTATACAAACTAAAAAACCAGTAATACCTTTAAAATGGATGAGACAGCAATGACGTGCTGGCCGAACATCTTGTAAAAACTGCACCGACACCCTTTCTCATAATTCAAGTTGGTCAGCAAACCGTACCAAATCAGACAAGTGGAGATCCGAATCCTTATTACAAACTTTAAAAACATTACTACTCGTACCTATCAAAGCCTAAATATCAACAGTTTGCCTTTTAAACTTGTAACTAATTAAAAGCCAACGTGCACTGGATATTAGAAACAATTAAATGACAACCAGTATTAACTTTTGTTAGCACTGTATGAGACTAAAGTTATATGATTCGAAATATTCATGGGTACATATTATTCTTTCGCTTATATGAACATGATAAAAGGTTTGTGTCACTATAATAGAATTGTGAAATGATTTGATCATAATTTGCATAAGCTCGATTGTGAACTATAAAAACTTACATACTAATACGGGACTATTAAAAACATTTATAGAAATATAGATATCCACCTTAATTATTCACATCTGTTACTAATTTGTGTTATCAAATGGGGAATCACAAGAATAATGTTTTAATTCTATGAATTTGAATTTACATTGGTCATAGTTTGGTGTTTAATTTATTTTAGACCATGTCATATTATTAATTGACCGGAGGAAAATAAGAAGAAGAAGAAGAAGAAAAGAAACATGCCTACCCAACTACAGTATGGCTTGTCAAAGTAAATATGCAAGAAAGGATAGTTCTATTCAAAATTATATTCGCATGAGTATTTTAAGTAAAAGCCCTACTGTTTTACTTAGAGAGGTATCAACTTCAACTATGTAAATCAGTTGGTGCAACTCATAGCTCCACATTTTCAAGATGTGATATAGAAAACCCATGCCAAGAAATCTTAAACGGCATAAAGCCTTTGGTCAATAAAACGATAGAGCTGACGATACATTCGTTCAAATTTCTTGGTCAATACTCAATCTGTCGTCACATAGGATTTCTTGGGTTCCTCTTTATCATGGATAAGTCAAGCTTGTTCATCGACCAGGAAGAGACAAGATATCCCACCGCAATCATACATCTCGGGAACTTCTATAACTGCTGCTCCGACAAGTAGGGCGAGTATCGGATCCTTTAAACAAGGGGGCCGACCAGAAACGGTCTGATTAGTTCGGCTCACTACCTCCATTCAGGCCGATCCCTGAATTGAACAGGTTGCTTTGAAGCCCCTGAAAAAAATTCAGACTTTTACATATCACAAGATTAGAACTATGTCTTCAGTAAGTACAAATAACCAGATAATCACTTCACCGTGGACAGTTTTTCCTTTTTATTACGATAAACTTAACGTTGACCCAAAATATCAAAATGAACAGGCTGGTTTAGATTTCCAGTACTTGACCGCACCGACCTAATCTGGAATCGTTCACTCCTATATAAAACAACCTCCGCCAGAAACAGTCCACAGCAATCAAGATTCATAGACAGTATTCAGTAATACTGTTCATGCTCTTTCAACCTTCAAACTGTACTTTGCTGGCCAAGCAATTATGATCTCATGGGTAGAAGGAATAGTTTGGGAATGTAACGGTTCATATCTTACCTTCAAGATGAAGTATGTGCAGCAATTCCACAAAAATTTTACCAAACACCTGTAAAAATCTCTCCCTTTCATAACCTGCTGCATCAGCACAATTCAAACTCCCAATCACCAATATCTCTATTAGGAAAACAAAGCTGTAGGGCACTCTTGCAGACTTGCTTAGAGAAAATGCATCCAAAGAACAAATGGGATCTAATCTCAGTGCTTTCAAGACACAAAAAACATTAAGTTAGGCCATGATTAGAAGACCATCTGTCAATTCCTTCACATATAGGCAGCTTATTTTGTATAGCTAACCATAATAAGATTCAAAACCTCAGCACATTAAGTGAAAGCCAAATTAGTCATTGCCATTTAACTCTTTTGCCTCTATTCCTGACAACCTCCCAAGCTGAAGCAGAGGTAAGAATGTCACTCGGAGCGGCAGTGCAAGTATCTCTATCTACCAAAGAAGACTTAGAAAAAATTACACCCCAAACAGCTGCCTGGATTGATACCAAGTCTACAGACATGGCATTGGGCCATCTCCATTCAGAGTTACAGATTAGATCAGCCACTTGTGCAGTTCAAAGAAGAGGAGAATCATAAACTATTCTCCTTGGGTATCCACCAAGATGCCATTAGGTAGCCATGAGTCATGCCAGAGAGCCAGATTTACCATTACTAGCCCCCAAAAAAGGCCTCAAAATGCTATTAATCTAAACCAATTACCTTCAAGCAAAGGTAGCATCTGCACTGCAATTAAGAGGCCTAACACTATCCTCAGCATGAAGAAGTGATCATATACAAGATTTATCTCAATAATTTGTTTCCTATAGAGTTAATTATTTTGTTTATTGTCTTCTTTTCCCTCATGACGAATAAAGAGAGTAAAGATTGCTTGGGGTAGGAGGGACCCGACCATGCTAGTCTAATCCGGTGCTCTTCATTGTGATAATGTTCCCAAGCACTGGCTATCCTATAAACGCCACTAAGAGCCACTGTCGATGTAATTTGATATTCAAGTTGAGTTGTTTGGTAATGTAGATGCAAATGAGCTTACCACCATGGAGTCCTTGCAATTTGACTTGGCTACCATAAAAGATGCAACAAATTATTTCTCTCATGAAAGTAAGTTGGGTGAAGGTGGATTTGGTGAAGTTTTCCAGGTACGCATCGCATAATAGTTAGAAATAATCAAGAATGCTTTACATATGGATTTGATGTCCAAGCAAGAGAAACATGTAAATCTTTTTCAAGTTAATATTTTAGAAATTTGTAGCAAGGAATTAAAAAATAAATACAAAACTCTCTAGGGTAGACTTCCTAATAGACAACAAATTGCGGTGAAGAGGCTATCTCAAAGCTCAAGGCAGGGTGACGATAGTTGCCAAACTTCAGCACAGAAACCTTGTACGACTACTCGGATTTTGCTTGGAGGGAGATGAAAAGCTACTCGCCTACGAGTTTGTGCCAAATAAAAGCCTTGATTACTCCTTATTTGGTATGTTGTCTTCAATGGATTATAGTTTTTCTTTAAGCTACATTTGACGAATGTGAATAAATATATTGGTATTGTGTGATGAGCTTCACCTTGAGTTTTTAAATGAGTGCCACATCCTATCGCATTAATAAATTTTGGTGCAAAGATGCTGATACAGAAAAAAATGGGACTATTGGATTGGCCATTACGTTATAAAATAGTAAATGGGATCGCTCGAGGAATGCTCTATCTTCATGAAGATTCTCGACTCCGGGTCATCCATCGTGACCTAAAATGTAGCAATATTTTGTTAGATAGTGAAATGAACCCAAAGATTTCAGATTTTGGCATGGCAAGGATTTTTGGAGTCAATCAAACTCGGGCTAGCACAAATAAAATCGTGGGGACTTTGTGAGTCTTAGTTTTTTTTTTTATAGGTGACCTTTGTGATTGGATACTAGACTTGCTTATTTTATCTATTCAAGGATGCTTTGAATATAAATATGCAATATACATGTGGCTAATGTTCGTTTTTGTAGTGGTTACATGTTTCCAGAATATGCAATGCATGGAGAGTTCTCAATGAAATCCGATGTTTATAGCTTTGGCATCCTACTTCTAGAGATCATTTGCGGCAAGCAGAATAACTTCTACCACCAGTTAAACGGGGGTGAATATCTTGCTAGTTATGTGAGTTTTACCCTGCTACTGAAATTGAAATTCCTTTGTAAAAACTTAATTCTCTTAGCCTATAGAAACAATCGAGGCTTATATGCTTTGCCTTTGGCATTTATTGTTTTTCACAAGATTCATATATCTTTTTGTAATGAGTCTTCGTTGAGACAATTCTGTGAAGATTTTCCGGAATTATTCTTGCAGGCGTGGAAACGATGGAGAGATGGCATGCTATTGGAAGTGTTGGACCCGGCTATCTTGGATTCACATTCAAGAGATCAAGTGCTTCAATGCTTGCACATTTGCTTACTATGCATTCAGGAAGATCCAGTTCTTAGGCCTACCATGGCCACCGAAGTTCTCATGCTCAGCAACAAAAGTTTTAACCCCCCCTTCGCCTCGACATCCAGCGTTCTACATCCAAAGTAGATTGCGGGCACAGAGCACCCCAATGGAAGAGCTTGAATTAGACCAATCCACCAGGAGATCTATGCCTTTGTCGACCAATGGCATGTCAATCACCGAATTGTACCCCCGGTAAATTGTGGTGCCATTGGAATCCTTCTTCATGGATGGTCTCACAGTGAGATTTCTTGGCCTTCCACCATGATCTTTTGTGAACCACAAACAAAAAATGCATTTACTTGGAGAATGACTGTTAACCGCACAAATGTGGTTGTGCGCATTAAAAAAAAGACTCTACGCATGCTATCCATCATAGATATTATGATTCTTCTAAGATTTTGTTACAATGTGAGGCTAAATCATACATCGATCCACTGTAATTTTGTGCATTATGTACATTATTGTGCTTCTATAAGGCTTAATACTACCTTTCTTGTCTAGACTAAATAATCAAATTGAAGTTTTCGATAACTGACCCACTAGACTACACGTTTCTTCACTTGTGAAGCTAGTAGGGCTTCAATGCTATTTGTAAATATGCGTGTAAGCTGTAGGTGCTCCATCCCTGATAGGCTTTCTCTACGGAACTTATCAACACGTGTTGGGTTTGCAGGCCCTTATTACAGAATGCAAATCTCGTCTAGACCATATCCGTGAAATTCAAGCTGTCCTTTGTTACCATGAGGCGAATTAATCAGCAAACTGGATCGTCTGGGTTTGAAGCTCTCCCTTTTGAGCCATCCTTCATTCAAAAGCCCTTTTTTTATTGTTTGGAAATCGTTAATCAAAGAAATGAAAATTTCGACCGGGAAAAGAAAGACCCGAAGTCTTTGTCTTCTTTGACAATATATATAGCTTGAGACGAAGATTATCCATGCCCTATGTGAATGCATGTTCTCCAGTGAAATCAAGAGTAAATTTGTCGCAGTTTTGTCTTCCTAGTTCTTTGACTAGCTGATGTGACTTTTTAGTTAGTTGTCACGTTATTTAAATTAGATTAGCTCTATCAGTATCTTATCATGGATCTAATTGTAATCCTTTGGGGACAAACAGTTGAACCATCCCCAACATATTTACTAATGGTTTGCATGAAACCTTGCCAACGACCGTCACTAATCTACAAGAGCGGTCCATAATGTAAGTTTCGGACCGATTTTTACTGACTCTCTCTCTCTCTCTCTGGTACTGTTTCGCTCATCGCCTATCGGTTTCTTCTAGTAGGGTTAGCTTGTTTAGATGACTACAGTGGTAGCATATTTTTGCTGAAAAGGTCTCTTCCCCAATTCGGGGTAGTTCACCTACTTTTGTGTTCGATAAATCCACAATTTAGTCACGTACGTCTGTAGCACCAAATGAATTTTGATTAAGGAGCGTTGAAAAAATTCCTAGATCTGCTAGAATATGTGGTGTCCTTTATTTATACATTTGTCCTCTCCTTTACTGTTGAACCAAAATGCACCCAATCAATAAAGAAACTAAAAAACTGAAAAACCGAACATTCAGACCTCGAATGGTAAAAACATATTAAATTCAACAACGTTGTTGCCTCCCGCTCTTTGTCCAAGGAGGAAATAAAAGCTTTGCTTGGATTCGTTTAGATTAAATTCCACCCTCGGTTTTTGGAAATAAAATTTAATGCCGATTAAATCAATTCTAGGCACACCTTCTTTCTCGGAATATTATTTTCTGCTGTTGTAAGATTTTCTTTTCTAAGGATGAAAAGATCCTTTATAATTATGTGAATTGATAATCAGTGCAGAGAACCAAGTTGATTCTATACGTATAATTCTTATGCATAAGCCAAGTTCTAATACCTTAAAACACTACGTGAAGAGTTTTTGTTTTAGCAAAATATTAAACACATTAAGGCTGATTTATTTATTTAACTGGTTAAATGATTTGTGGGGCTACTATTGATTTCTACTATAATCTTTTATTTAGAATAGAAGCTTACTCACAATATGACGTATCTCCTAATAAAACAGTTTGGTAAACTAGGCTTAATAAATCTAGCTTTGTGGTTTAAGAGCATCCAAAAGTTGTTCAAAATACTCACTTTAGTACCATAACTTTTCACCAAATCACTTAAGTGCTAAATTGAAGAAAAAACGATTACTTAAATGCCAAAAACGAGAAATTCCAGTCAAATTATCTACATGGCTTTTAATTTATTTTTAATTTTCTGTGGCTTTTAATTTATATAAATTAAAATTTTAAAAAGCTGAAAAAAAAGCATGCAGGGAAGGCTGCAAACCCTTGTCACCTCTAATGCCTCACCATTGCTAGATTAGGTCAAAACTTGCGAAACCCATAAGCGCTCTGCGTATGGAGCTCAAACTGCATTCTTGACGTGAATATGTCAGCATTGACTTCGAGTGATATTAATAGTGATAATTTTAATAATTTTATTTTTAGTTTTCCTTTTCTTCTTTCTTTTCATTGTTCCTTTTTTTCCACTGCAGTGGCCAATGAGGCTTCGGTGAGGGTCACGAAGCCCTCACTTGCCGCTAGGGACGGTGGTAGCCCTTGCTCAGCCTAGTCGGTTACAAGTGAAGGTGCTTTGCCCAAGCCCCTAAGTCTTTTGCATAGATCACAAGCAATAGCCATGGGTAGGGCTAGCCTTCCAAGGGCCTCGTTAGCCATGTGCAAAGGAGGTCATGGCCTTGTCAATAGAAAGTGACGCAACCTTTGGTTGCAAACTCCGAGCCTCGCCTATTGTTGCCAACAACTGTAGGGACAAAATAAAAGGAACATAATAAAAAAAATTAATTGAACATTTGAAAAAATAAAATTTTACTAAAAGTATTTACATTAATGTCGGCTAGTTAAAATTGGGCAAATGAATTAAATTGGCATAAATGCAAAAAGTTTAGCATTGAATTTGCATAAATGCAAATAATGTAAGACTGAATTGACAAAAAAAGTTTAGAACTGAATTGGTATAATTACAATAGGTTTGGAACTCTTTTGACAGTAGTCCTCTAAAATACATTGCGTGAGGTAAGGGTTAAGGAAAATCCATACCAATTAAGGGTCGTTTGTCCACTTTGGCGTTATCTTAAAACCCTATCCTTTTCCATGATGGGAAAAGAGAGATCGCGAGACCTATTAGTGGTGTTAGTTTGTAAGAGTGGATGTGAGTTTGATCTAAGCCAAATCATTGTAAAGACCTACGTGTGTCATTTTCTATTTCTGTATATATTTTTTATTGTTTATCTAATAGAAACAGTTTGCAGTTAATATTATCAATCTAGTTTTGTATCTATCAAATTATTCTTGCATTTATTAAACTTAGTCCTTTTTCTCACTTATACCTTGGTTTTACATCTATTTCTAAATACATAACAAACGTACTTTTGTCATAATGCATTCTTTTTCCTCTCTAGCATCCAAGCGACATATTACTGAATCCCTTTAATTTGCTTACGTTCTTTTCTCTCATAACTATTTTAGATCCCTTCTTTCCTATCGAAACACTCCTTCCAAAGTGAGATGATTCTTTCTTAGAAATACTATTCCCTTTGCAGTTCAAGGCGAAAAGAAGCAGGTCGCATCAAGCTAACATATTTAAATTATGGGAATTGCTATTACTAATCCGTGAAAACAAGAAAATCACATCAAAACTAAAATCTGGGAACATATCCACCACACAATGAAACCTAGACGAGCAACTTATGGGTGAATGCAATAATCACACCAATGCGCCTTTTCGAAGTCATATCAATCAAAAAAGGAATGATGTTTACCCAGTCTGGCGACGGAAGATGCAGACTATTACAAATTGGAAAAGATCGATTCCTCATGATATAGGTATGCACACAACTCGACTATCTCTACGAGCTACCACCTAACAGTCAATCGGTCCACGATCGAGTTCAAGTTCTGGCCATATGATCAGTTGGATCCTCAATATACATGAACCAATCGCCATTTAAACACATGCACCAATTAATAAGATAAGACAGTCCACAACCAGTCTGATTTATTCCAATCAAATCATGAAGTACACCACAAATATAATTTAACACAAATTGCTCTATACTGTAGATCGCCTCGGCACATTAATTAGGGATTCGCGCAGTTTCCTAATTCGAACGACAAACCATCGTTCGGTATTCTATAGCACCACCACCCTAATTGGCCACCCCTTGGCCAACAATCTCCTATCCAGTCTAATTTACTCACGATATATACCCAATAAATTCCCGGCTCCAGAGCGGTCCTAAATACAGTTCATGCATATTACAGTTCGGTCAATTTATCCAATTCTACTAAAGTAATTAACAATCATAATTGAGGATTATGATATAAATTCTTTTTTGGGTCCGTGTCCTAGGTAATTCAGGACAACGACTCGTGGTGAGCTCGCGACATCAGGTAACTCAAAAATCTGGCACGGCATGTGGTGGCACTGTTCTAGCGAGTCTCCTGCGAGGCTCCAGCGAGACTCCAAACGCTACTTATATTTAAAGAAAGGAGGAGAGAGGGAAAGGAGAAAGAATGTCAACAAAGGTGGCAGAGGGTGCAGTGGAAAAAAAGGAGGAGAGAGGGAAAGAAGAAATAAAGAAAGAGAGGGGAGGAGAGGGAGGGCCGGTGCATGGGGAAAGGGGGAGGAGAGAGGAGAGAAAAGAGAGAGAAATTGGGTTGTTACAATCGCTCCTTATACTTAAACAAAGACCCAAGTCGAATCTCTCTGTTTTATTTTTATTTGTTGTTGGAAATTTTCCATCAATTCAAATCCATCGTTTTTTCCATAAAAATTCACGTCAAACTCCCCATTTAGTCAAATATGATTTATGTTTCATCTTTTGATGAACTCGGCAGTTGGCAAGGAATTAAAAACACCTCAATCAGAAAAAAAAAAAGCTCCCATAATCAAGAATTTCCAAAAAATCGGCTATTTGGTTGGATGACCTTTCATTCTCGTTCAGGGATTAACAAAATCGATCTGAGTCACCGTCGCAATTGAGTGAGCGACGGTACATCGCAAGAAAAGGGGAGATTTCCATTCGCAGGGGGGTTGGGATCCTTCACACCACGAGTGGTCTTTTCACATTCTAATTTATCTGATTAGTAAATTCGAATGCGAGGGGTCTCCAAACTGCACATCCATCAACAATGTCGTGGAAGACTCCTCGATGGAGTCGTGCAAGTGCATAGCACGTGTAGAGTGGACAAAACTTATGGGGGGGGGGGGCGACAATTCAAATATCATCTTTCCTATAACTCCGTCCCAATTCTTGCTTGGCTAATACAATCATCAATCCAACCATGAAATCTTGCCTCGCCGTCTCCCTCTCTCTTTCCTCCTTCTTCTTCATCATCAGAGTTCTCAGTATCGAACTTCCACCCACTTATCTGTTTCATGACTGCCCAAACACCACCCTCTTCGCTCCCAACTCCACCTACCGGTCCAACCTCGACGCCCTCCTCTCTTCCCTCTCCTCCGCCGCCACCAACAGCACCGATGGCTTCGCCAATGCCACCGCGGGCCAAAGCCCTGCTGACCGGGTCTATGGGCTCTTCCTATGCCGTGGCGACCTTGACCATGCCACGTGCAGCGACTGCGTGACCGCTGGAAAACAGGAAATCCTCCGAAGATGTCCCAACCAACGAGTCTCTGTGATCTGGTACGACATGTGCACGTTGCGGTACTCGAGCCAGTCCATCTTCTCGATCATGGAGCGCGAGCCTTCTCGCGTTCAGTTCAACAATAATAGCTTCCCTGACCCGGCGAGGTTCGCGGAAGTACTTGAAAAGAGCATCAAGGACGTTGCCTATAGGACTTCACGCAGCGCATCCGGGAAGAAGTGCGCGGACGCAGTGACGAACATCACGAGCTCGTGGCGTCTGTACACGTTGGCGCAGTGCACGCCGGACTTGGTGGAGGACGACTGCCACTCGTGCCTCCTTTTTCTGAGATCTCTTATTGTCGTGGGGAAGGAAGGAGGGAAGTTACTCGCTCCGAGCTGCAACGCGAGGTACGAGTACTACCCCTTTTACGACACCACCGTCGTCCGGGCTCCACCACCTCCTCCCGCTGCGACACCTGGAGGTATTTTGCAGTTCATTATTTTCTTTGCCACACAATTCACGGTTTTGCTAAATTGGAATACCGTATGGGAAAAATCTTCCTAAAGGCTGTGCCTGCAACCTGTTGAAACTAAATTATCATTTCATTTGTTCCCCGGAATTGTTTTGAGGAGAGAAGCATACAAATGAATAAAAAATCAGGCTTCAATTCATGTTGGGGCCAAACGGAGGAAATGGTGAAAATGACTGAAGGCGAGTTTAAGCAATCAAAAGTTGGAAAATGGTGAATATAGATGCGATTATACCTACCATACCCCTTGGTGTAGATGAGGCATATATGAAAACATGTCATCTGTTGTGGAATAATGCACTTTTATTTTCTCCTTAGTTAGTTTGAACCTATTCCTTTTTAGATTTAAGTTTAGTTAGAATTAGTAGGAAAATAATATATGTTTGGACATTGGGGCCTCTGTCAAAGAAGAAAGGGATAATCAGGTGGCCCTATTGTCGTTACTCGAGGGAGGGCTATGGTGGGGCTTGATTTGCCTTGGGCTGGTCAAATGGGTAAGTCCGATCGGGTTTAACTCATTTTAATGTTATATAATTTTAGCAATCCAAACTTAACTCAATCCATATTACTAAAATACATAACTATGCATATAAAAACATTTAACCTACTTTAAGCTCTTCATAAGAGATATTACTAGGGTAATTTTTTTTCCTAAATTAAAAACTAATAACTAAATAAAATTCTTTGGTAAATAAAAGGAAAACAATCTAAAAATTGAAATGCGCATAAAGAACTAGAAAAGTATGCATGTGTTGTGACAAAACATACACAGAAATTACCAAAAAAAATTTATAATTTATTGCACTCATGCTAGTTTAGTTAAAGATCTTTTGATCTTATTAATTTAATTCTATTTTTTTTTATAATTTGTCAATTTAGTCTTTGCATCCAATTTTGAAGAAAAATTACTAACATGAATACTAGCCATCCAACATGATATGACCGGCATAAACATTGATAATTTTAATACATTTTGTAATATTCTGAATTATTTATATTGTTTCTTTTATTTTTTTCATTTCTTTTATTTTTTTAAAGTCAGATTGCGGGCTGGCGGACCCTTGCAAACCACAAGGGAGAGCCACAGAGCCCTCGTATCCTTGCTAGTTGAGGGTAAGGGTCATAGCCCTTGCCTAGTGGCCGTCTAAGCAAGGGTCATGACCCTCACTCGGAAGTGGCAAGAGCTTGATGGCCTAGCTTGGTTTCAATGAGGGTCGGCAAGGCCACACCAAACTTCATAGAAATAAAGATTAAAAAAATAAATGTAATATTACAAGAAATAGAAAAAGTAAAAATGAAAAGTTATAAAGTTTGTCGTGACATCTCTAACTCCACCTGATGCATTGGCGCTTTAATTATTACTAGAAGGTCGGTGGAAAGGTTCTCTGTTTGTCCTTTGGGTTAGTTCTCAACCTATTTAAGATTCACTAAATTGTTAGGCGTTTACTTCTTTGACCCACTTAAACTCATTTTTAAAACTTAAAGCAATTCATTTATGATTTGCATCAATAAATATGAGTTAAAATAAGGGTTATTGACCCATTTTGCCACCTTAAATTTGCCTCAAGTTCAAAACTTGATCAAGCATGATAGAGCCTTTTGAGAAAGTAAATGTGTCTGTGAAATTATATATCGGGCTTAAATCTATAAGTTGAAATCTTGAAATTAAGTATCAAGCTTGAACCTATTGTTCGAAAACCCGAACCAATTGAAATCCTGCCCGTATTGTGTGGAAACACAAACTTGCGTGCTATTAGAACTAAGTTGCTGACTTAAGTGTGGGTCATATTAAAAGGCAAAATAAACAACATAGTTCACAGCGGAGTCAGAGTCCATGTTTAACTCTGGCCAAGGAATTCCTACAAGTCCAACTCACTGTGAGGTTCATAAAGAAGACCAGAACTGGCCTTCTTGTGCTTAATGTGAGTTTGGTTTCCAAAAGATATTTAAAGCCCAAATGCTCGTGTGCTGCAGCAGCGACAATAACTTCAAGGTGAATTCATCAATTCAATTGCGGGTAGAGCTCGGAGCGTTTAGCTTTCCCTTGGTGAATGTTTTAAGTGGCACTGGGAGGTTGAGTAAACAAAATTGGGAATTCCTTGAGTTTAATCTAAGGCTGAAAATGCTTGAGTGATTCAATTATTTTGAACTCTTTAATCCTCTGAATGCACAATAAATTTCTTTGCGGCTGGTTCTCCCAATAAAGTAAGTATTGACAATCAGAACAAGTCGTGTAAATTTCTAATGCCTTTATAATTCAATTGATTTCTTTAATAATTTTATTATCTTATTATATCACGTTTAGTTTAATTGCAAGGTTCATTAGGTTCTGTGTTTTTCACTACAATCGATATCGAATCTAAGTGTAGGATTTCTAGAACTAGCTTTTATGCTGTTTGATCACAGTTTGGAGTATTGCATTTGGGATCAAGTTTAGAGCAAGAGTCTAGATTAAAAGGTCAACTAACAAACAATGAAGCATTAAGATGCGTGCTCTTAACAATCCAAAGTTTAGTGGACGAGTTGGACCGTAAGGATGAGTTGTCATAAGAAATGAAAGAAGTTGATATGGTACTGTTGATAGAGAAGGAAAAGAGCATAATCCTGTTGAGTATGTGAAATAAGGTGTTGATTGATTGACATGGTCAAAGAACAAGTTGTCACAATATTATGGGCAAAACTTGAATCACTTTATATGATAAAGGATATGGATAATTGCTGGGGACAATTGCCAAATAAGTCCTAAACCTTTTGCTACTTTGCCGATTCAGTCATAAACCTTTTTTTTTTATGCCAAATCAGTCCTAAACCTTTTGCAACTTTGCCATTTAAGTCATTCCGTCAGCTTTTGGCAGGAAAATGCATACGTGGTGACGACGTGGCGGCCACGTGGCACAAAAAAAATTCGAAAAATTAGAAAAAAAAAAAACCTACTTGGCTGGCGAAGGCCACCCCCGCTAGCCCTCGCCGGCCGCGGGCGAGAGGGGGGGCGGCCTCTGGAGTGGCCGACGAGCTCCGGTGGCCGGCAGAGCTCGCCAGGCAAGTAGGTTTTCTTAAATTTTTTCTAATTTTTCAAAAAAAAATTAATTTTTTTTGTGCCACGTGGCCGCCACATCGTCGCCGGTGAGGTCCGGTCTGCCACGTCGTTGTCGCGTATGCATTTTCCAGCCAAAATCCGCCAGAAGGACTTAAATGACAAAGTTGCAAAAGGTTTAGGACTGGTTTGGCATAAAAAAAAAGGTTTATGACTGAATCGGTAAAGTTGCAAAAGGTTCATGACTTATTTGGCAATTATCCCATAATTGCTGAAATATTCTAAAAATAATGTTTCAATTCCGGGTGTTCGGAGTGACTTCAATCAGAGCCCATTACGGATGAATTTAAAAAAATCCAAGTTGGACTTGTAAAATGTTTATGAAGCCTTTTCCAACCGCAATCAAGGTATGACGTTCATGGAATCACCACCAAATTCTTTCGAAAACTTCACTAACACTCTTCCAATTGGGCGCACTACGATTTCTCTAGAAGAGATAAAGTCTTTCTTGTTATCTAAGTATTGACAGAAGAAGTAGTGAATACATAACTTGGCACATGATACGATGCAAGGTTTGACAATCTGAGAAAGAAAAAAACAAGGAAAGTCTGGAAGTAGCAGATCAAAGAACCATTCTAAATAGAACTCCAACATAGAAAATCATCGATCTTGCCATTGCGATGAGGTGAAGAATTACGAAAATCACGGTCTTAAGATGAAGTATGTAGATAACCATAATATAGTTATCATAACAGATGATAGTTTAGTATGCTTTTCCTTCAAGTGTAATTTCCCTATTGATAGGTGACCAAATGGACTAGAAATCTGTTTCTCCTTCAACCCGGTCATTTTACCGTAAGCAAAAACTTACATATGATTCGACCAATAAATAAATAAATAAACTTACAAATGCTGGAATTGCAATTGAAGTTAGACTTTCTCGTTTATGCCTCTGATCTCGAGGCTTCTTCCTGCATGTCGAAATACCAATCTTCAAACTTCAGTCTTTAATTTAATTCCAATATAGTGAAGCGGGGCGTTAGAATGTTCACATGTTAATCATGCTTTCATCCAAAAAGCTTTTTAGATTAGTTGGGCAATTGTCTCATGCACATAATGGCACGTGTGCAGGAAAAAGCAATAAACTCACCGTGATGACTATCGCCATTGCCGTTCCTGCTGGAGCTGTTATGGTGCTTCTCTTCCTCACTTCTTGTTTTCTTCGAAGAAGAGGACAGAAGTCGTATGAAGTCGTCAAAGGCAAAAGTGGTAAACTAACTTTTTGGTTTTATCTTTTCGTAAACTATCACTTCGTCATATAATATTGATCATATATGATACTTCTTTTTTCTTTTTTCTCAAGGAATCAGATATAAATCACACAAAGTGGGAGTCTGTTTAATATAATTGTAAATATTCTGTGATAAAAATTTGCTGTCAAATACTGTACTTGTTAATTGAGTTATACAAGCTGCAAAACTGTAATACCTTTGAAACGGATGCAACATCAATGACGTGCTGGCCGAATATCTTATAGCAAACTGCACCAAGACTCTTTTGTGAAGTTTTGTAAGACTACTGCTAACTGTCCTAAAAGTTTAAGCCATTAAGTGAAGGCGTGGATTAGTATTTAAGTATTTTCACACACCCCCTCATGCTTAGTCTTGTCTTTTTTTGCCTAGTACTAAGAGTGAAAATATTTTGGGGAGACAAAATAGGGGCCTGAGAAGATTTGAACTCAGGACCTCCTGCTCTGATACCATGTGAAATTAGGTGACAGCGTTGATTAATATTTAAGTACTTTCACACCTTTCTCATAATTCAAGTTGGTCAGCAAACTGTACTATATTAGACAAGTGGAGTTCCTAATCCTTATTACAAACTTTAAAAACATTTCTACTCGTCTTTATCAATGCCTAAATATCAATACTTTTCCTTTTAAACTTGTAACTAAAAGTCAACGTGCATTGGATATTAGGAACAATTAAATGACAACCAGTATCAACTTTTGTTAGCACTGTACGAGACTAAAGTTATATGATTTGAAATACTCAAGTGTACATATTATTCTTTCACTTATATGAACATGATAAAAGTTTTGTGTTTTTATAATAGAATTGTGAAATAATTTTATCATGATTTTACGTAAGCTCTATTGTAAACAAGAAAAACTTACATACTATTACGGGAATATTAATAACATTTATAGAATTATAGATATCCACCTTAGTAATTCAAATCTGTTACTAATTTGTGTTCTCAAATGGGGAATCACAAGAATAATGTTTAAATTCTATGAATTTGAATTTACATTGGTCATAGTTTGGTGTTTAATTTATTTAAGACCATGTCATATCGCTAATTGACCCGAGGAAAAGAAGAAGAAGAAGAAGGAGAAGAAACAAGCCTACCCAACTACACTATGGCTTTTCTTTGTATGTGTATAATTTTGTTTCCTTCAAAAAAGCAAACGAGAATTTCTCCGTTAGCTTAGTAAATGTGCGAGATAAGATAGTTCTATTCAAAATTACATTCGCACGAGTAGTTTAAGTAAAAGCCCTACTGTTTTACTTAGAGAGGTATCAACTTCAACTATGTACATCAGTTGGTGCAACTCATAGCTCCACATTTTCCAGATGTGATAAAGAAACCCATGCCAAGAAATCTTAACCGACATAACGCCTTTGGTCAATAAAACGATAGAGCTGACCATACATTCGTTCAAATTTCTTGGTCAATCAAAACTCAATCTGTCGTTACATAGGATTTCTTGGGTTCCTCTTTTTCATGGATAAGTCAAGCTTGTTCATCGGCCAAGAAGACAAGATATCCCACAGCAGTCATATATCTCTGGAACTTCTATAACTGCTGCTCCGACGAGTAAGGTGAGTATCGAATCCATTTAAACAAGGAGGCCGACCAGAAACGGCCTGATTAGTTCGGCTCACTACGTCATCCAGGCCTATCATGAATTGAACAGGTTGCTTTGAAGCCCCTGAAAAAAATTGAGACTTTTACAAGCCACAAGATTAGAACTATGTCTTCAGTAAGTACAAATAACCAGATAATTACTTCACCGTGGACAGTTTTTCCTTTTTATTGCGATAAACTTAACGTTGACCCAAAATATCAAAATGAGCTAGTGGGAACAGGCTGGTTTAGATTTCCAGTACTTGACCGGAACCGACCTACTCTGGAAGAGACAGTATTCAGTAATACTGTTCATGCTCTTTCAACCTTCAAAACTGTACTTCGCTGGCCAAGCAATTATGGTCCCATCGATAGAAGGAATAGTTTGGGAATGTAACAGCTCATTTCTGGCCTTCAAGATGAAGTATGTGCAGCAATTCCACAAAAATTTTACCAAACACCTGTGGAAATCTCTCCCTTCCATAACCTGCTGCATCAGGACAATTCAAACTCCCA
The DNA here is from genome assembly GCA_019926035.1 of Melaleuca alternifolia. Classification (NCBI taxonomy): domain Eukaryota; kingdom Viridiplantae; phylum Streptophyta; class Magnoliopsida; order Myrtales; family Myrtaceae; genus Melaleuca; species Melaleuca alternifolia. Next base: position 2,925,335 of record JAGKPW010002174.1, read on the forward strand.
ATCACTGATATCTCTGTTAGGAAAACAAAGCTGTAGGGCAGTCTTCCAGAATTGCTTAGAGAAACTGCATCCGAAGAACAAATGGGATCTAATCTCAGTGCTTTCAAGACACAAAAAACATTAAGTTAGGCCATGATTAGAAGACCATCTGTTAATTCCTTCACATATAGGCAGATTATCTTGTACAGCTAACCATAACAAGATTTCACACCTCAGCACATTAAGTGAAAGCCAAATTAGTCATTGTTTCGACAAAAAAAAAAAAAAAGCCATTGCCATTTAACTCTTGTGCCTCTATTCCTGACAATCTCCCAAGCTGACGCAAGGTAAGAATGTCACTCGAAGCGGCAATGCAAGTATCTTTGTATACCGAAGAAGACTTAGGAAAAATTACACCCAAATAGCTGCCTGGATTGATACCAAGTCTTCAGACACGGCATTGGGCCATCTCCATTCAGAGTTACAAATTAGATCAGCCACTTGTGCAGTTCAAACAAGAGCAGAATCATAAACAACTCTCCTTGGTATATATATCCACCAAGATACCATTAGGAGGCCATGAGTCATGCCAGACTGCCAGATTTACCATTACCAGCCCCAAAACAAGGACTCAAAATGCTCTTAATCTAAACCAATTCCCTTAAAGCAAAGGTAACATCTGCACTACAATTAAGAGGGTTAACCCTATCCTCAGCATGAAGAAGTGATCATGATACAAGATTCATCTCAGTAATTTGTTTCCTATAGAGTTAATTATTTTGTTTATTGTCTTCTTTGCCCTCATGACCAATAAAGAGAGTAAAGAATGCTTGGGGTAGGAGGGACCCAACTATGCAAGTCTAATCTGATGCTCTTCATTGTGATAATATTCCCAAGCACTGGCTACCCTATAAATGCCACTAAGAGCCACTGTCGATGTAATTTGATATTCAAATTGAGTTGTTTGGTAATGTAGATGCAAATGAGCTTACCACCGTGGAGTCCTTGCAATTTGACTTGGCTACCATAAAAGCTGCAACAGATGATTTCTCTCATGAAAGAAAGTTGGGTGAAGGTGGATTTGGTGAAGTTTTCCAGGTACGTATCGCATAATAGTTAGAAATAATCAAGAATGCTTTACATATGGATTTGATGTCCAAGCAAGAGAACATGTCAATCTTTTTCAAGTTAATATTTTAGAAATTTGTAGCAAGGAATTAAACAATAAATACAAACTCTCTAGGGTAGACTTCCTAACGGACATCAAATTGCGGTGAAGAGGCTATCTCAAAGATCAAGGCAGGGTGACGAAGAATTTAAGAATGAAATTCTATTAGTTGCCAAACTTCAGCACAGAAACCTTGTACGACTACTTGGATTTTGTTTGGAGGGAGATGAAAAGCTACTTGCCTACGAGTTTGTGCCAAATAAAAGCCTTGATTACTTCTTATTTGGTATGTTGTTTTCAATTGATTATAGTTTTTCTTTAAGCTTCATTTGATGAATGAGAATAAATATATTGGTATTGTGTGATGAGCTTCACCTTGAGTTTTTAAATGAGTGCCACATCCTATCACATTAATAAATTTTGGTGCAATGATGCAGATACAGAAAAAAGGGGACTATTGGATTGGCCATTACGTTATAAAATAGTGAATGGGATCTCTCGAGGAATGCTCTATCTTCATGAAGATTCTCGACTCCGGGTCATCCATCGTGACCTAAAATGTAGCAATATTTTGTTAGATAGTGAAATGAACCCAAAGATTTCGGATTTTGGCATGGCAAGGATTTTTGGAGTCAATCAAACTCAGGCCAGCACAAATAAAGTCGTGGGGACTTTGTGAGTCTTAGTTTTGTTTTATAGGTGACTTTGTGATTGGATACTGGACTTGCTCATTTTATCTATTCAATGATGCTTTGAATCTAAATCTACAATATACATGTGGCTAATGTTCGTTTTTGTAGTGGTTACATGTCTCCAGAATATGCAATGCATGGAGAGTTCTCAATGAAATCCGATGTTTATAGCTTTGGCATCCTACTTCTAGAGATCATTTGCGGCAAGAGGAATAACTTCTACCACCAGTTGGACGGGGGTGAATATCTTGCCAGTTATGTGAGTTTTACCCTGCCACTGAAATTGAAATTGCTTTGTAAAATCTTAATTCTCTTAGCCTATAGAAACAATCGAGGCTTATATGCTTTTCCTTTGGCATTTATTGTTCTTCACAAGACTCATATATCTTTCGTAATGAGTCTTTGAATTATCGTGACAATTCTGTGAAGATTATCCAGAATTATTCTTGCAGGCGTGGAATCGATGGAGAGATGGCATGCCCTTGGAAGTGTTGGACCTGGCTATCTTGGATTCACATTCAAGAGATCAAGTGCTTCGATGCTTGCACATTTGCCTACTTTGCATTCAGGAAGATCCAGCTCTTAGGCCCACCATGGCCACCATAGTTCTCATGCTCAGCAACAAATCTTTTTGCCCCCCGTCTCCTCGACATCCAGCATTCTACATCCAAAGTAGATTGCGGCCTCAGAGCATCCCAATAGAAGAGCTTGAATCAGACCAATCCACCAGGAGGTCTATGCCTTCGTCGACCAATGGCATGTCAATCACCGAATTGTACCCCCGGTAAATTGCGGTGCCATTGGAATCCTTCTTCATGGATGGTCTCACAGTGAGATTTATTGGCCTTCCGCCGTGATCTTTTGTGAACCACAAGCAAAAAATGCATTTACTTGGAGAATAACTGTTAACTGCATAAATGAGGTCGTGTGCATTAAAAAAAAGACTCTACGCATGCTATCCATGATAGATATTATGATTCTTCTAAGATTTTGTTACTATGTGAGGCTAAATCATACATCGATCCACTGTAATTTGGTGCATTATGTACATTATTGTGCTTCGATAAGGCTCAATGCTACCTCTCTTGTCTAGACTAAATAATCAAATTGAAGTTTTTGATAACTGTCCCACTAGACTACACGTTTCTTCACTTGTGAAGCTAGTAGGGCTTCAATGCTATTTGTAAATATGCGTGTAGGCTGTAGGTGCTCCATCCCCAATAGGCTTTCTCTAGGGAGCTTATCAATAGGTGTTGGGTTTGTGGGCCCTTATTACATAATGCAAATCTCGCCTAGACCATCTCCGTGAAATTCAAGCTGTCCTTTGTTACTAGGAGGCGAATTAGTCAGCAGACTGGATTGTCCGGGCTTGAAGCTCTCCCTTTTGAGCCATCTTTCATTCAAAAGCCCTTTTTTTATCGTTCGGAAATCGTTAATCGAAGAAATGAAAATGGCTCATTCGACCAGGAAAAGAAAGACCAGAAGTCTTTGTATTCTTTGAAAATATATATAGCTCGAGACGAAGATTATCCATGCCCTATGTGAATGCTTGTTCTCTTGTGAAATCAAGAGTAAATTTGTTGCAGTTGTGTCTTCCTAGTTCTTTCATTAGCTAATGTGACTTTTTAGTTAGTTGTCACGATATTTAAATTAGATTAGCTCTATTAGTATCTTATCATGGATCTAATTGTAATCCGTTGGGGACAAACAGTTGAACCATCCCCAACATTTTTACTAATGATTTGCATGAAACCCTTGCCAACGACTGTCCCCAATCTACAAGAGCGGTCCATAATGTAAGTTTCGAAACTGACTCTCTCTTTCTCTGGTACGGTTTCGCTCATCACCCTATCGGTTTCTTCTAGTAGTGTTAGCTCGTTCAGATGACTACAGTGGTAGCATATTTTTGCTGAAAAGATCTGTTCCCCAATTCGGGGTAGCTCACCCACTATTGTGTTTGATAAATCAGCAGCAAGAATTTAGTTACGTATGCCTATAGCACCAAATGAATTCTGATTAAGGAGCGTTGAAAAAATTCTTGGAACTGCTAGAATATGTTGTGGCCTTTATAAGAAAAAATTTCGTCTCCTTTACCGTCGAACCAAAATGCACCCAATCACTGAAGAAACACAAAATATCACAACTGAAAAACCAAACCTTCTGACCTCGAATGGTCAAAACATATTATTGCCTCCCGCTCTTTGTCCAAGGAGGACAAAAAAGCTTTGCTTGGATTCGTTTAGATTAAATTCCACCCTTGGCTTTTGGTACAATTTAATGCCATTTAAATCAATTTTAGGCACACCTTCTTTCTCTAGATATTATTTTCTTATGTTTTAAGATTTTCTTTTCTAAAGATGAAAAGATCTTTTTTAATTATGTGAATCGATAATTCGTGCAGAGAACGAAGTTGGTTCTATATGTCTAATTCTTATGCATAAGCCAAATTCTAAACCCTTAAAACACGATGTCCAGAGTTTTTGTTTTAGCATAATATTAGACTTATCAAAGCTGATTTATATATTTAATTCGGTAAATGATATCTAGGGCTACTATTTTTTTTTTATAACTGAGGATTCCACCACGAGCCTCCCGTGCCTAAACGTCACCCAAGGGCTGAGCCTCTATACCTCAGGGGAGATCAGTATAGGACCCCAACACCATGGCCCCCCACTTAAGACGCTAGCAACTGCGAGTTTCGAACCTTAACATTGGCGATGAGAGATAATGTCTTAACCAACACAACTACCCACCGTTGGGTTGGGACTACTATTGATTTCTACTATAATCTATTATTTAGATGATTACTTACAATAGGACATCTCCTAATAAAATTGTTTTGTAAATTAGGCCTAATAAATCTAGTTTTATGGTTTAAGAGAATCCAAAAGTTGTGAACATTGCTCATTTTAGTACCACAAATCTTCACAAAATCACTTGCCAAATCAAAGAAAAAATGATTATTTAAATGCCGGTAGCGAGGAATTCTGTTCAAAATATCCTCATGGCCTTTAATTTATCTTAATTTTTTGTGGCTTTTAATTTATTTAAAATAAATTTAGAAAAAGCTGAAAAAAGCATGCCATGAGGGCTGCAAGCCTGTGACCTACCCGAACCTTCCCTAGGAAGGAGGACAGTACCACAGGTTAGAGGTATTGCTCGTAAAAGGATGCGAATCGGCATCTCTAAAAGACGACTTAAAAACAACATTTAATCATAGTCCGTTTCGATTCCTCAATTTCAAGCCTAGACTCTCCTAAGTCCAATACCTCGTGTGACGTTTAAGCATTTTGATCTATTAAATTCTTCAACAACCTAAATAATTTTAGGAGTCGCCACTAGCCTATTGTGGTCGGCTAAAAACCCATCAAGAGGCAGGAGTATCATCTCAATTCCTACGAAACCATAGGGTCCAGGGACTTGTTTATGCTAATAATTCCATTAGTGCTCTTTCGGTACATAACTAGTTGGTCATATAATTTACAGTGATCACGCACTCTTGCTCATCTTTTAAACCTTAAATGTCATCCGAAGCCACTAAGTGTTCATGCAATAATTTTTATGAGATTATTTTTTTGTAAATTAAACTAAGACTAAGTTAATTTAGAAAAGAAATTAACACACAAAGTATTGAAAGACAATGCTAGAAATAAACACTCAAAGTATCGACATGCGATGCGATAATGAACACTTAGATAATTTAACGCAACTACTAGAATTTAGAAACCCGCCGCTCATCAAGTAATTAAAAATACAAGGTTTCTTTATAAAAATTTCCGATCATCGGCCTAATGACATCAACTTTATTTGGGCCACCTCCTTGGTCATTGCTGTGAGCCATAACCCCATGGAACTCGATTTCAACTTTAAGACATCATTCAATGCATTCAGTTAAGTAAATCATTAGCAATATACACATCAAATTAAATAGATGGTCTCAATTGACATGAAATTTACTCATGCAATTTAATTAACTCAAGTCATTCTCATAAGCTATTTATCAAATCATGCATAGAGTCTAAACATAAATCTAAGCATTCACATACAAAACTCATGCAATCAAACTAGGCACTTTCCAATGTTAGGAAAGTGCATGGCTACTCCTCCTAAAAAACGAAACTTGAGATTTTCGGATTTTTCAAAAAAAAAATATTTTTATTTTATTTGATAGATATTTTAAAACGGATCGGTCGAGTTTGGACCACCCGAGCATAGGGACCCAGGTTCTCTAAAAGAAAGCCCCTTTTTTATTTTTTTATTTCATTAATTTTTTTCAAATATTTTTAAGATAATAAAAGAATTTTCTATTTTCTAATTAATAATGAATAATGAATTCATCAAAAATCAAGTTAAAAATGACTTTCCAAACTGGCAAAATTAGATGTCAACATCTCTAATGCCTCACCATTGCTAGATTAGGCCAAAACTTGCGAAACCCATAGATGGTCTCCATACGAATTGGACCCAAGAGCTAAAAAATCGTATTCTTGACGTGAATATTTCGGATTTTGGCATGGCAAGGATTTTTGGAGTTGATCAAGCTCAGGCTAACACAAGTAAAATCGTGGGGACTTTGTAAGTCTTAGTTTTTGATTAGATAATTTTGTGAATGTTGTACTTGCTCATTTTATCTATACAAGGATCCTCTGAATCTAAATCTGCAATTTACATATGGCTAATGTTTATTTTTGCAGTGGTTACATGTCTCCAGAATATGCAATGCATGGAGAGTTCTATATTAAATACGATGTGTATAGCTTTGGCATACTATTTCTAGAGATCATTTGTGGCAAGAGGAATAACTTTTACCACCATTTGAACGGGGTGAAAATCTTGCTACTTATGTGAGTTTTATCATGCTATTGTACAAAGAAATTCCAATTTTGAAATTGATATTACTTTACAAAAACTTAGTTCTCTTAGCTATAGAAACACTTGTGGCTTATAAGATTTTCCTAGGTCATTTATAGTTCTTCACAAGATTCAGATATCTTGTGAGAAAAGTATTCGAATTAATGCAACGATTTTGTGAAGATTTTTTGGAGTAATTCTGTAGGCATGGGATCGATGGAGAGACGATACACCCTTGGAAGTGTTGGACCCATCCATTGGGATTCAAATTCAAGAGATCAAGTGCTTCAATGCTTGCATATATGCTTTCTATGCATTCAAGAAGATCCGGTTCTTAGACCCACCATGGCCAAAGTAGTTCTCATGCTCAGCAGCAATTCCATCCCCCTGCCATCCCCTGAACGTCCAGCCTTCTTCGTCCAAAGTTGGTTGCACGAACTGAGCATCTCAATGGAAGAGCTTGAATCGGACCAATCCACCAGAAGGACCACGCCTTCATCGACCATGTTGTGCAAAAAAACACTCTAACTAGATGAGAAAGAAAACAAGAATAATCAAGAAAACAGAGATTTACGTGAGTCGGCGAAAACCCGCCTACATCCACGGGAGAGAGAGACTATATCTTATTTTGGCACATCACCCCTCAACGAGTACAAGGTACAATGTTGAAATAAATAGATCTTTAGATCCCCACCTTCCTAATCCTAATAGGAAAGAAATTACACCCTAAAGATATTATCAAATCTTTAGTGATTATCCCCTAAATATTAGAGATATCATGATATCCTAGTTACATCAGGACTATATCCAATAAAAATCTCTTATAGATAGATCCAAATCTAGGAAACAAATAGCCTGCAATCTTCAAGCCTTCCTAGATTTCCCAATCGACTTCTAATTTCAAATTTTCAATCGATCGAAATCTTGTGGAATCCAAGACAACTTCAACAATCTCCACCTTTGGCTTGAATAAACCACAAGCCCTCACTCGAACCAAGAAAACGAATATATCTCCCCCTCCACCGTACCTTGCAAAGGTACGCCCGCACCTGAATCAGTACGGCCTCCATCAACTTCAATGATGAGTGAGAGAAAGCAAGTCATTGTAGGACTTGAACTTCTCTATAGTAACTGTCTTCATGCCAGCATCCACGGACACAGATGCTCCACCTTGCATTATGGTTCCTATAAGTCGATATAGGTTCTCATGCCTTTGTCCCTTAAGAACAACCAAAGCTCCCTTGATCACCTTCAAACTCCACCTTGAGCGATGTATTTGCATCCATTGGATTCAAGTGCTCCCAATGAGATCAAATTCTTCCTTAGACCTGGAACATGACGCACATCTGTCAAAGTTATAACCATTCTATCAAACATCTTGATTTTCACGGTTCCAACTCCCATAATCTTGCACGAAGTATCATTCCCCGGAAGAACCTTTGATAAACCTTGTTGAATCAAGAGGTCCTTCATCCTTCTCCGCCATAGTGTAAAATTATTCTTCCCAGTGAATTGTTCAATATCAAATCGAGTGGTTGAACCTCTTCCAGCCATCTAGTCAGAAGTCACAATACAGGAACGAGGAACCTGGATTGCTCTGATACCAATTGTTGTGCGGAAGAACACTCTAACTAGATGAGAAAGAAAACAAGAATAATCAAGAACACGAAGATTTACGTGGTTCGACGAAAACCCACCTACATCCACGGGAGAGAGAGACTATATCTTATTTTGGCACATCACCCCTCAACGAGTACAAGGTACAATGTTGAAATAAATAGATCTTTAGATCCCCACTTTCCTAATCCTAATAGGAAAGAAATTCCACCCTAAAGATATTATCAAATATTTAGTGATTATCCCCTAAATATTAGAAATATCATGATATATCCCAGTTACATCAGGACTATATCCAATAAAAATCTCTTATACATAGATCCAAATCTAGGAAATAAATAGCCTGCAATCTTCAAGCCTTCCTAGATTTCCCGATCGACTTCTAATTTCAAATTTCCAATTGATCGAAATCTTGTGGAATTCAAGACAACTTCAACAAACCAGTGGCACGTCGATTTCTGAACTGTACCCCCAGTGAATGTTGGTGTAACTGAAATCCTTCTTTATGAAGGTCCTGCGATGAGAGTGCTTGGCCTCTACGTTTTTATGAACCATAAGCAAAAAGCTATTTACTTGAAGAATAGGTTGTTAATTGCTCAAAGGGGTTCCTGTGCATTTAAGAAAAGACTCTACACATTTTATCCATCAATGTTATTATGATTCTTCGAAGATTGTGTTACTATTTGAGGCTAAATCATACATCACTCCACTGTAATTGGTGCATTTGTACATTATTGTGCTTCTATAAGGCTCAAGACTACCACTTTTGTCTAGACTAAATAATCAAATCAGAGTGTTCCTTAATTGACCCTCTAGACTGCACATTTCTTCACTTATGAAGCCAGTTAGGCTTCAATGTTGTTAAAAGTATACGTAGGCTGTAGGTGCTCCATCTCTAATACGCTTTCTTTGGGAAGTGATCATCATGGGTTGGATTTGCAGGCCCTCATTACAGAATGATAATCTCGTCTAAACCCTCTTCATGAAATTCATGTTGTCCGTTATTACCGGGAGACGAATCAGTTAGTAGATTGGATTGTTGGGTCTCAGAGAATGGAAGCCCTCCCTTGTAATTGGGTGTTTAACCCACCTCAACCCTTTTCAGCAATCCTTCATTCAAAAGCCCTTTTTTTTGTTCGTAATCATTTTTTTTTGGTTGATAAAGAGCTTTCCTTCATATATTCATATCCAACAAGTTTTGGTAAGGCAATGTTTTGATTTCAGCACAAATCAAATCCAATACGCTAAGGGGTTGTTAGTTGAAGAAATGAAAGTGACATGCTCGTCCAAAGAGAAAAGAAAAAAAAAAGTTTTCGTACTCTTTGACAGTGTTTATAGCTCGAGAAAGATCATCAATCTGCTTTGTGAATGCACTTTCTTTTGTGAAATCAAAAAAAAAAAAAATTGCAGTTGTGTCTTTCTAGTTTTCTGATTGATTGATGTGACTTCTTTGTTGGTTGTCATGGTATTTAAGTTAGAATAGCTCTATCAATATCAGTTTTTATTCTTGGGGCACAAACAGTTAAGCCGTCCCCAACATTTTAGCGAGAGGTTTCACAAAAGCCTCACCAATGGTAGTCACTGATCTACAAGCCATCCGCAATGAAAGTTCTTAATGGTTTTTAATCTCTTTTTTTGTGTACAATTTCTATGACGTCCAAAGTATGTCACCTGTGCACACATTTTAAATTTTTTCTTTATTTTTTTAATTGCAGAAGCGTGAAAACATTCATTTATCACAACATAAAATATGTGAAACATTCATACTATTAGGCAGTGATATATATTTTATGGTGAAGCATTATGATGGCTCTCATTACATATTTATCCTCAGGGGTAAGCTAGAGGATCCTATCGCGACCTATTCTTTCTCGCGTAACTATTTTAGATCCCTTCTTTCCTATTGAATCACTCCTATCAAAATGAGATGATTCTTTCTCAAAACTACTATCCCTTTGTAGTTCAAGGCCAAAGAAGCGGGTCGCATCAATCTGACATATTTAAATTATGGGAATTGCTATTACTAATCCGTGAATATGAGAAAATCACATCAAAACTAAAACATGGGAACATATCCACCACACAACGAAACCCTAGAAGAGCAACTTATCCGCGGATGCAATAATCACACCGATGTGCCATCTCGAAGTGAAGTCAAGTCAATCGGATAAGGAACTGATGTTTAGACGCACACTATTGTAAATTGAGGCATAAGACTCTCACTTGCATCAGAATCATACATTTTCCCTTGAGTAAGGGAAGATCCTCGTATTGGGATGTGACTACTAACCGCACAACATGGCAACATGTGGTAGCTACTCCTCCTAGCGTCCTTTTTCGAGCCGAACAAATTAGTTCGCATCCCTAATTCGATCGACATCGCTAGTATTTCCATTGACATCGGGTGGTAATTATCTGTACAAGTTCGCCCGCAATTACTTCGTACAAATCACTTTTCTAGACCTGAAAACGCTACATGATGCGATAGTCAAGCAAGTTGTTGTGAAATAATCAACGTTAACATCGAAACCATTATTGTGAAATAATCAACGTTAACATCGAAACCATTACTGCAGGTTGTGTTAAATGGCATGGGCCCGTGACCATTCTAATCTTGACCGAGTCAAGTGACCATGAATACGACACGACGCCGTTGGCTTCCCGCAACTCTCTGCCACTCCTTTTAATCCTGATAATATTTATTTTATTTTAAATATTTTCCTTTTTCAAAGTACAAATAAATTCATTTTAGCTCTGCGAACCTCACGCTATTTTACCCTAAAAATTGCTGAATTTATTTAAAAGAGATGTATGTTATTAGTCATCAAATGATATGTCCGGTTGATATTGACTTTCATATATGACCCAATTAGGATCATTGACAATCTAACTAATCTCTTAGTAAAATCAATGTAAACTAACTTTAGTAAATCTAGCTACTTGCTTTGAGGTTTTAAATTGTCGAAGTCTATTACTTCTCTCTCTTCTTCCTTTTTTGTTTTTTGTGTTGACCTTATTCACTCGCATGTGAATTCTACTACATAACGAAGGAGCAAAAACCCTGCAATGTATAGCCTGACAATCTCGGGCTCTGCATCAGGCAAAACCATTCGAAGCACCCAAAACCACCAAACCATAATATGACTCACTCATCATCCGCACTCCATTTCCTTATTTTTCTGACTGTTCTGATCCGAACAGCCGCACATCATGCAGAGTTTTGCAATTACACCGCGGGCAACTTCACGTTGAACAGCGCCTATGCAAAAAACCGCGACACCATCGTCAGAGCTCTCTCCGATAACGTGTCTACGCATGATGGGTCCTACGCCACGAGCATGGGCGAGAACCCAGACACCATCTACGCTCTCACTTTCTGCCGAGGCGATACGTCGGCAAATATCTGCGAGAACTGTGTGAGCTCCGCGGTCCATGATTTGGTTGACTGGTGCCCAAACGAGAAGGCGGCTTTCTCCTGGGGAACAGGAGGCCAGCCTTGCTTTATCCGATATTCGAACACCCCAATCTACGGCATACTGCAGACGGATCCTACCCTTTTGCTGGATAACGCCGATAACATCACCATCGACATCACCACGAGCCCAGCAATATGGTGGAACTTGGCGTCAGGAGTAGTGAACAAAGCCGTGGACAGCTCTTTGAAGCTCAAGTTCGCAACGGGGCAGGCCAACTTGCCGGACAACCGTACGATCTACTCGTTGTTACAGTGTAGTCCTGGCTTGTCGGCAACCGATTGCAGGAGCTGCTTGTACAATGCCCTCGATCATTATAAGTGCTGCCGCAGAATGCTAACCAGCGGTGTTTATAAGCCAAGCTGTATTTTCCAATGGGATTTGTACCCGTTTTCGGAGTCGATCCACGGTCCACCGCAATCTTCTCTGCCACCGTCAGCTGCTGATGGAAATATGGACAAAGGTACATTGCGTTTATACTCGTGCAAGAAGAAGCATAGCTTGACATGTCCAATTGGGAAAAATTCTAGAGTAACTAGCTTTTTGAATTTTACTCCTTAAAATTGCACTTTAGAATTTATTTTTATAAGTATTCCGTAAAAAAGATCGGCGGAGAGCCTTCGTTTCACGAAAAATATTATTTAAAAAAACGTTTTGTGGAGCTTTTAGTGTTCGGTTCTTGAAAAATAAGATAGTAAAGAATAATATTTTCTTCTATTTCGCTTTTTAAAAAGCCAAAATCATTTTTCATCTTCTTTTTTTAACCTATAAACTGTATTTTCTTTCAAAAAAATCACCTTTCTCTTTATTTTTAATTTTATTCTCTTTATTTTTTTAAATAAAAAAATAAAAAAAAATTTCCTTTTCATTTCTTTTTTTCCTTTTCATTTCATTTTTTTCTTCTTCCTTGGCCAATTGCTTGCAACAACGGCAGCCGATGACTGGCCATAGGTTAGCTGGGCAAAGCTCGAGCCTCACAAGAGGTCTTTAGAACCTCGGCCACCTCTAGAGTCTTGCTTGGCTTGCCAGATCTGATGAGGCTGATCAAGTGCCTCACTTTGTTGAGACATACGTTTGCCTGTGACTGATCAACCGCTATGGCTCGTGACCATCAACTAGTTGAGTGAGCAGAGAAAATGAAAAGAGAGAAAATAAAGAAAAAATTTAAAAAAGATTTATAATATATCTTTAAAATTAATTAAATTAATTTTTTGGGTAATTTTCCTCAGAAAAAGAGTCCAATACCAAACAGCGAGATAAATTTTTTGATTTAGTTTTAAGTTTCAATTGAATGTCGAAAATTATGATCTTTTCTTCGGAAATAGCTTCCGTGATATTAATATTTGTTCTTCTTCACCAAAAAAGATAATAATATTTGTTCTTAATATCTTTGAAGCTTATATCTCATTTGATTGGGTACATCCTTGATTGATTATAATTGATACTATGTTTAGCTTATTTCCTTAGTATTCAATTAGTAAATCCTCAATTACGCTAACTAACTCACACAATATTTAGTCTCATAATTTTTTCCGAAATAATCTTTCAATCTCACAAAGAAATTATACAAAACCTTAACACATGATTTTCATAACTTCAAATACTCGAAGAGTAATTTGCAAAGAAGACACTTTTCTAATACTCTTCACAAAAAAGACACTTCTCATAACCAATTAAGAGTTTGATCCAAAATAGGAATTTTCCTTCGAAAAGCCTAGTCAAACTAGGAAAACTACTTGAATAGGAAAGCTTCCTTTTCTACTTGAAATTTGAGACATATTTTCAATAATCTCCACCTTAGCTTGACATTTGAGCCAAGTCATAATTGCTTCGCTAGAATTTAATCTTCATTGCTACTTTTTCATAGCCCCTCATGGGCTCCTTAATTGCCATAGACTTATTCCTAAGTCCAAGGATTTGGACTTCGCCATTAAACAAAACCACCATTGTATTCATAATTGTCCAGCGATTGAACATGTAAGTTGTCTTAACTCAGCAGTTGCAAGAACTGTTTTTTCTACAAGCTCTACCTTCTTATTAGCATTATTATGTTGATTACTCCAAAGTAGCAGCACCATCTTGAGCTGATATAGTCCCAAAACGTATAAACACAACTGAATACACATATCCGGAAGTAAAAGAGACTTGTCTCATATAACTTCTTTACTGGTAATAGATTAATTTAATTAGGTACCACAATTGATAGCCCTGGCCATCTTGTACATAATCTAGGAATGTGCACTTTCTTGGCCTCCTATCGAGTTTATTTTCACTCACTCCAACGTAGCATGTGCAACCAAATATTCTAAGAATTCCTTAATTAGCACCGTCGTCTAACCAAACCTTCTCTAGAGATTGACATCCACTTGTACTTGACAGGGATTTATTCATTGGGTAACTCACTATACTAAGTGCATTTGCTGCTAATTGCCTAACCATACCGGCACTATAATAATGTTCTACCCATCCATTTTATAATCTATTTTGGTGCGCTAGCACTAGTGTGGTGTCTCAATTTACATGCCTTCAAGCAAAATTCATTCAAAGACTCTGGACAAAACTTCATGCTATTATCATTCCCCACTCACTTGATTGTCTTGCCAATTTCATTTTTCATAAAAGCTCTCTATTGCTTGAATTTAATAAAATCCTCAACACAAACTCTCAAGTCCTTCTCAACTAGCTATCCATAATTTTTAGCATGAATCTGGCCATTTTCCTTGAAGGAAACCCCGACAGCCTACAAACATTAAAGTAAATTTAGCTCTACAATTTTTGTGTTCTTTTAACATTCGTACTAAACTACACTTCTTGCTTTTTGCTTAAGTTATAGTACCGACATGCATTTAGTTTCTCAACCACATAATCGTAAAACTGATTTTTTTCCTTCAGAAACTTCATAATTATCTTGGCAATGAGGCCCAAATGCATACACCATAATTTAGAGTCTTGAGTAGTCACATTTGGCGTCTCCCAACGAAATCTATTATTATCTTACCTAGTAGCTCATATAGGTAATTGTGATTGATTCATCTCATTATCACTAGCATACCTTGAATTACGTTCAAACTTCTCTCCTTCTGAAGTATACCCATACCTAGCTAATCTAAGTAATGAAAATAATATTCTTGTTTAATTTGGGAATGTGCCTCACTTTAGTCAATATCCTCATTATATCATTAGACATTCTATCTCTAACTTGCTAACACTTACAACATCGTGCTCATTATTATTCTCCAACTGCAATTTACCGCTATTCATGCATCCATAAGTAGTAAACTAGTAGTAAACAACTAGAATATATAATCTACTAATCAAATGAAGAATCCTCGTTGACAAAAAAGAAATAATTAGTATTATCCAAATTATAATCATTGTAGCAACATGAATAATAGATTCAAATCTAATTCCCTTACCCTTGTCCTTTTTAAAATTAAGGCAATCTCTTCTAATATACACCACCCTCTTGCCATAGCTTCAACAGATAGCATCATTAGTGTTAAACTAACTTCATATGTTCAGATTTACACTACTTCTAGTATATTCTGGTTCTTCATCTACTTTCACTTTCCAAAGCAATAGGCAAAAGTTCATTAAATTCTATCCCACGAATATAATTACTCAAAATCAAGTCGCGAATCCCATCAAACATTAAGCTTGTTGACCTAGAGAATATTGACAACAATAATAGTAATATTTACATTATAAGGCAATGAAAATTATATAATCAAAGCATGCACCTTATTATCAAAGTCAATCTCAATTGAACTCAATTGACTTACTTTTGTTGCTAACTATATCAGCTAGGGGGTGGAAAGTGATTTCAAAAAGTTTGACAAAATTATATAATGTCTAGTTGAATATAGCCGGAATAACTTCTTATGAATATAAGCAAGTTAATCTATGCACAATGAGGTGATTATATTGAGTGCAATGTGCTTTTATAAATCAGACCTAGATATAAGTACAGAGATATAAAAATAGGCACACAAAGCTTTATAGTGGTTCCTCTTAGTATAAGCTTATATCCACTCTCCTAAACTAACAACTTATTGACTTGACTCCATCCTAAGTAATTATAATTACTGCTTTTGATTAAAACACTTCTTCCTGAAGCCAGTGCTTTTTATACACAAACGGGTAGTTTACACTATCACATACCTAAGTACAAACTATAACATGCTAGACTTCTTAATGCGATTAAGAATAATAGTATAATGTAAAAATGTTTTTTGTCAATTTGGATGAATATAGCTTGACTCTCGTTTTCTTGATTTCATTAGTCTTTGTTTACTCCTTAATATCTAAGTTTCCCAGTAGACAATCTCCATGGGGATTAGTGTCTAAGCTATCTAGTAGATAGTTGTTGAGCAAATCAATAAGAACCCAATCGAAATGGAGTTACCATTCACAAAGAAAATGAATGACAAATAATGTATATAATTAGTATCATGTGAGTACTGTGTAACTTGAAACCACATAAATACATATATTTAGAATTACATACATCATCAATAGTTATTCTTGGACATAAAACATGACATAGTTGTATACTCTTCACAAAATAGTGGCCCTGAGAATATTTTTCAACCTTTTGAATTCATCACCTTTAGTTGTATGAACCGCTAGATTAGTTACTTCTCAACCATATATTGTATATGTGACCCTTCATGAACAAATATAGAATCACATCCTTTTGGAGTCTGATTAGTCATTGATGTCATCGATGACAGTGCATGACTACGCAACGATTGTGTGTGGCCATGCGTGGTGGCGCTTGTGGCATCCCCTGGAGATACACAGGCTATCAACATCTCGTCTTGACGAGAACTATTCATCCATATGATTAGAATTAATTTTCACTAGACAATTTCGAAAACAAGCTAAATCCGAATGTTTCAGTTTTAGGTTATGTTTGCATGATTGCTTGAATACTACTGTAAGCCATGAAAACGGTATCCTAATATCTCCATAGCCTTAATCTAAAACACAAAAAGAGAGCAAAAAAGGATTTACGCCCCTAATTTGAAATTCACATTTCTTGATGTGGAATAATGATAATTGATAATTCAAGTGTCCTTTATTTGTCTTAGTATTACTAGTTCAATGAGATTGTCCCTCATGAATAACGTTTTGTAATGACTGCTTATGTGAGGTTATTTGTGCATTGGGATTAGATAAAAGACTTGAGCACTCTATAAAAAATATTTCAGCCATAGACCCTCTCATCACAAGTCAAGCTCTACTTGACCCATACTAGCCATCCCCATTGACTAATTAAAAATAATAATATCTTACTTTCTTAGATCATGCTCATAAATTGATTAATTACAATATCAGCTAATGTGACCCACATTAGGAAAAACTCTTATGGTGTGGTCGCTTTTCCACAAGGCTATCGCTTTTCATGGACGGTCAACCAAGCTTTCACCTCTCCCACGTAATGCCTTGTGAAAGTATAATGTGCCCTAGAGAACATGTCTCTTGTATCCATGGCCAAGGCCCTGGCGTAGTAAAGAATAGGGAAAATAAATTGATAAAATAAGTTCAAAACTATGTCATTTCATTGAAGACTATCGATGTCAAATACTAACATGCCATGTAGGACGGCCCGCGCTAACAAGATCAACAACTCAGCTTTTTTCCAGCCTAAATTAGTCAAATGAGAACTAATTGGAATATTGTCAAAAAATTTAAGACTACAAAGGTCAACCTGGAAATTTTAGGATGGAATTGACAGCCAATTTTACCCAAACAAATGGTAATTTACAACCAATGAAATAAAGCTAATAATTTCATGATAACGTCTATAAAAAATCAATAAGTCATCAGAAGATTAGGGGAAGAAGAACACTAGAAGTGTCAAAAGTTGTGTACGGTGCTCACTTTAGTGCCAAAAGTTTCAAAACGCTCACTTCAGTTCCACTTTTTCAAAAAATAAAAAATTTCAGTGCCAACTCCGATATACCTGCTGGAAATCCGACGTGGCCTATTGTTTATTAATTTCCAAGTCCAATGTGGCTCACCGAAGGCCTAGTCAGTATATAAACATAAAAAACGACGTAGTGTAGTCAACTTTCCCAAAAATAAGAACCCTAAATCAAAAACCAAAAAAGATAAGAAATAAAAAAGGAAATACAAGCGAGGAGCCCTCCTCCCTGTGGCCGCCACCCCAATGCCTGTGGGTGGCGGCCGTTACTGGCAGGGTTGTTAGTCCCTTGGCGAGGGCCAGTGGGGTCGCGACCCTCTTCGAGTACCAGCAGATTCATGTACTGATCAACGTCGAAGGAAGTGGTGTTGATGGCGTCAAGGGAGGCGGATTTGGACAGAGCGTCGGAGAAGACGGAAGGATCCGGCGAGTAGAAGCTGGACAATATATCTCTCATCCGCTTCACCTTGTCATCCAATGGAGCGTCGCCTCCTGCAGCCATTTCTGTTCTCACTGTCTCGCTGTTTCTAAAGCTCACTTCAAGGTTCAACGAGAGTTATGCAATGTGGTTCAGAGATGATTGTCTCGATCAAGACGAAGACAATCCTCCTCCTCCTTCGTCTTCTTCTTCTTTTGCTCTCCTCCTCCGTCCTCAGCTCCTTCAGTAACTAGGCCTTAAGTCCTGACCTTCACTACCAGTGGGAGAGGGTCGCGACCCTCTCCCGGTGATGGCGAGAGCTGCCAGTCGCCAACCATTGCCAAGGAGCCGGCGACCTCACCTGCCCTCGCCAAGGGGCTGGCGACCCCGCCGTTGGGCGGCGGCCACAAGCAGGAGGGCTCCAGCCCTCCCCTGTATTTTTTTTAAAATTTTTTCTTCTTCTTTTTTAATTTAAGTTAATTAAAATTTTAGTTTAAACCCTGATTTGATCGATTTCCTACGTGGATTCTTATTTTGGCCAAATAATTACCACGTCAGATAAGACCAATAATTATAAAAGCCACGTCAATTTTTGGCCGGAATTCTCGCCGTTGGCACTTAAAAGATCATGTTTTTTCGGAATTGGTACTGAAGTGAGTGTTTTGAAACTTTTGGCACTAAAGTGAGCGCCATAAACAACTTTTGGCACTTCTTGTGTTCTTCTCCCGAAGATTAGGTGACTGGTAAATTCTTTTTTCCCCAATTCTTTGATACTTACCAACACTTCGAGAAACCTACCAATACAGAAGAAAAGTCCCTTCTTACACACAATAGTAGAATCATCCTATATAGATTACTTTTTTTTTTTGGTAAATATAAGATCATATATTGTCTTTGTCAAAAGAGGATTACAATAAGAGTGACCCAACACCACAAAACTCGCACTCATGAAGACAATGTGTCATTATGAGTGAGAGGGTGACGTGGTTATAGGTAAAAGAAAAGGTAAACCCAATAAGATAGCTATCTATTGGAGCAGTATACGAGCAGCCTCAGATTCAAAAACGGTCTAATCAATGTTCCATCCACGCTGCATCTGCCTATTTTTGGGGTTATTTGGGACATATTTGTATGTCATAGCACTATCCCGAAACTTCTCTAGTCTTTTCTTCATGGCCGGCAAGAACACTTGATGGCTTCGAAAAATGGCATTGTTCCTTTCCATCCATATAATATGACAAAAAGCTACAAAACCTGAGCGGGTTAAACTACTGTAGAAGTCCTTTCCAGAACTATTTTTAATTGCCCACTTGAGATTACCTGACCACGATCTATTACGCCAAGGCAGATTACACTTGGCAACCCAAAAAAGAACTAATATGGCAAAAAGAATCGTCCTATGTTTATGTGCTAATACGGGCAAATTGTGCATTGCAAGGCCAAAAGTGTGAGAACCTTAAAGTATGAGGGTCAAAAGTTTATGGAAACCTCATGGATTCATCTGAGTAGGGTAACAGCTTATGGTTTTTGTTAAAGAAATGCCTTATTGTTTTGAAAATAGTATTTTTCCCTATTAGGTATTTGGGCATCCACTCTTTTATGATTGCAATTAACTGATGGTTTAAGATCTGCTGAGAAAGATCATTAATTATCTGATCAGGTACCTTGGCTGCGATCTTAGTTTCTGTCGCCGTTCTCGTAATACTTCTCTTCATTGGTTGTTGTTGCCTTCGGAGGAGGGGAGCACAGAAGAAATATGAAGCGGCGCAAGAAGAATGTGGTAAGACTATTGTTTTTCAGAGAAAAAAATAAAAGCAAAAACAAAAGACTAAAAAGTACAATTGAGAAACTTAAAGATTGTGAAGCTATGATGGTAAGACATGAAAAATAAGTATAAGTCTAAACAACTTTGTTGCTCTCTCGTGAAGGTGTAAGCGAGATCACATCCTTAAAGTCCTTGCAATTCGATTGGGATATTTTACTTTCAGCAACGAGCAATTTTTCTCAAGAGAACAAGCTTGGCGAAGGTGGATTCGGAGAGGTTTACCAGGTAAATTAGTGATCATTAAGGTCGTAAAATGCTTTTGGATATCGCTTGATGCTCTGTTTGGATATGAAATTGAATAAATGATGATATATAATATCCTCCTTGAAATTTATTTAGGTTCAATGGGGCACCTGAAATTTTTCAGAAGGGCTTTTTCGCTAAATATAGAGCTAGATGCAGTGTACTTTGACAACTAAATGAAATTTTGTAAGACTACTGTGAACAACTCTAAATACTAAAGTTATTAGATGAATGTGTAGTTTAAATATTAAATATCCTATCATTTCCCCTCACAAGCCTGAAAATATATTATTGGAGAGACGAATAAGAGATTAGAAATATATAAATTTAGTACATACTGTTATGATATCATGTGAAATTTGTCGGATTATTGTCACCTATTACGAAATCTTAAATTATTAATGAATGTAGAGTATGATATTTATATATTTACAAACAAACCATTGTTGAACCAATCCCATATCATGAACTTTCAGCTCACTTACGCAGTGGACATTGAGTGGGCTACATCATCCTCTCTTTTTTGAAAAATTTTCGTGATAAATTTCTAAATTTCTCTGTCTAGCCATAAGAATCACTCGTGAGGGATGCCTACTAATGATCGTAAATAGTGTCCATGGAACTATTGTGTGGACGCTATAATATCATGATGACATGACCGAACAATTTTAGATCTTCGGGGATCCAATGGAATTAAAATATAGTTTCAAAGATAACATTACATATCAATTTAATATTCAGAAAATCATTATCGTTAAATTAAAAAATACAAAGTGAAGTCTTTCGCAAGACTTTGTCATCTTTCACAATTTTTTCAGGGTAGACTTCCCAATGGAAAAGATATAGCTGTGAAGAGGCTATCCCAGAACTCAGAGCAAGGCAAAGAGGAATTTAAGAACGAGATTGTGTTGGTGGCGAAGCTTCAACACCGGAATTTAGTGAGATTGCTCGGATTTTGCTTGGAAGGAGAGGAAAAGCTCCTCGTATACGAGTTTGTGCCCAACAAAAGTCTCGACTACTTTCTGTTCGGTTTGTTCCACTTCACTGGTTTTTAGGTTCATTTCCTATGTTAATGTACGATATAGACGATTAAGCGAATACTCATATCCCTGTCAACTTGATCATATATGACATTTTGAATCTACTCCTAGGCTTCCTAGATAATAATCTCGTTTAAATCATTGCAGACCCCAAGCAAAGCAACCAATTAGACTGGCCAAGACGTTACAAGATAATATTGGGCATTGCTCGAGGGATGCTCTATCTTCATGAAGATTCTCGGCTTCGAGTCATTCACCGGGATTTAAAAGCTAGCAACATCTTGCTAGACAACGATATGAACCCAAAGATTTCGGATTTTGGTATGGCGAGAATTTTCAGAGTCGATCAAAATAACGCAAACACTAGAAGAATCGTAGGAACCTAGTAAGTCTTGCATTTTTCAAAAGTTTACTGTAAAGTAGCTTCTGGTTTGGAATTAATAACGGGTTTAGCATAGATATTAGGCATCCCAAAATTTAACGTTCTGGTGGTGGTTTTCAGCGGTTACATGTCCCCGGAGTATGCGATGCACGGACAGTTCTCTCAAAAATCAGATGTTTACAGCTTTGGTGTCCTAGTCCTTGAGATCATTTGCGGCAAGAGGAATAGCTACTACTTTAATTCTGATAAAGGCGAAGGTCTCGCGAGCTATGTAAGTTTTCTGGATGATTTCATCTTTTTCAAAGCTCTCAATCCACGATATCGTTCTGCGGTTCATTTGTGTTCAATTGAACTGCTCTAGGCTTGGAAACATTGGAGAGGCGATGCGCCTTTGGAAATATTGGACTCGGCATTGGGAGAATCTATTTCTAGAAGCCAAGTACTCAGATGCATACATATCTGCTTCCTGTGCGTTCAGGAAGACCCGGCTAATAGACCAACCATGGCGAGCATAGTTCTTGCGCTGAGCGGCCAAGCTCTTAGCCTACCAGTGCCTCGAGAACCCGCCTTTTTCCTCCGAACGGAACCGCTGGATAACATGACAGGGAATGACCAGGGACATTACCAAATCACCGGCAGCTCTGTGCCTCTGTCGGTCGATGGGGTATCGATCACTGAAGTCCACCCTCGATGAAGCGTATGAACATCCATTCACAGGATGATTTCATTTGCTTCTCAAGCCAATTATGTGGATGTTGTGTGTAGAAGTACTATTTAGTTTTTTAGTTTTCCACGAACTGCTTGATGAGTGTGCTTGTAGCCATTAATAAACTGCTAGTGATGCGGTTTCTCTTTGTACTAAAGAAGACAGCTATTTCTAGTTGGATTGACTTCTAAATTTTTGCTTTTGATTAATATCATTCAACATCGACAAAGTGGGAGGAGAAAAGAGAAAGGCGCATTTTGGAAACAGCCATTACAGCCGAACTATGCACACTTATTATGAAGTGGTTGTCGTGGCCATAGTATTTATTCAGACTCCGCCGTATTGATACGTAAATCTTGGAGAAGTCTACGTATACAATGAGAACAAAAAACACCATCAATGTATTCGTTTTTATTTGCATATTTGTTGCACCACATTCTCGTCAGGCACGCCTCTCATAATCTAGCACGTAAATATAGCCCGACACTAAGATAATTATCAGAAAAATACTGAACTTATTGTATGGATATTAATTAAGTCTTACACCTTTTAATTTAACTAATTGAATCATTAATCTTCTGTTGTCAATGCAGTCATTCTCGTTAATTTTGACTCGAAATCACTCATGTGGACGTTTGTCGCTTCACGGTGTATTCTCATCTATTTTAGTCCTGACACCTATACTCCTGCCAAGTGTATGTAATTGACATCTATGTGGAGAACTAGGATTACGGCTGACTCCTCAACTAAGGTGGACTTAGAAAGAGGGGGATGAGGATGAAAGGGACAGCGGTGATGCTTATAGCTTGACTTTTTTGTCAAATAACTGCAATATGATAACCAATGATGCTTCGTATATTGAAATCATTCATAAAATTGGTTTATAAAGAAATGTGGCATCCTTGATAGTATTGCATATTAATTTTTTTGTGTGGATCAATTGAAAAACCCCTAGGAACTAAATTTCGTAAATCACAATTCTGAATATTGTAAATAATGTGGTAAATCGATACAAATCTGCACGTCGAGCACGATATTGTTGAGGTTTGGCCTAAACACATCTACCAGCTCTTTCAAATGGTGCATTATACATAATTGAAATAATGGTGGAAATGTTCCAAAGAACCCTTAAGAAGGAGAAACAAAAATTGTTGACAGATGAAATGTATTTTGCGTGGTACTCAAATAATTTAGATATTTTTAGTAAAGGACTGCGCACCCAACTTCATATCATATGAATTTAGAAAATGCTCTATAAGGTAAAAGTCAACCTTATCATCACATTGAATAAGGATTTTGTGATGTGGTCCTCGTAGTCTTATGTCGCATGAATCTAGTCATGCGCGCCCCCGTTAACGAATAATTTTAATTAAGAAGCATTGCAAAATTCTGGTATCGGCAAGAATACAACGCCTTTATTCATTTAAAAACCCTATTATTGACCATGCACGAAGAGCAATTCCTTCACATACAGAGAAGATTTATTCGGTAAACGAATACGCCTCGTATCTCATTCTGCAGTCTTTGAGTTGGAGTTGAGCCCCGATTCCCGAACATTGCACAAGGAGAACGTCGTGAGCATACTCCAAGCAGCTAGTGCAATCATAATCAGCGAGGGCGCCATTGCAAGCCGCATGACCATAGCACTGAGAATTGAAAACCGTGTTATGTCCATAGTAGTTGTATCCAGATCCTGCTGTATTGATGCGCAAATCTCTCAGAAGTCCACATAAACAGTAATAGAAATCATCTCCTTCGTCGTATTTCTCTCCGTTGCAGATTTGCTGCACCACGGTCTCGTCTGGCATGCCCCTCACAACCTGGCAGATACAGTGAAGACCGATAATGATAGCCACAATTCTCTCGAGAGAAGCCATACTCGTTTCTCTATACCTTCGTTTCTCTCTCTGTCTTCGTGTTTTCTTTGCTGTTTCACTAGACAATACGAAAGACATTTCCATACTGGAATGCCCCGGGCCTTTTATGGTGGTGAGCACGAATGCAACATTAATTGTCACGCCCTCGTTTTTCTTAGTCATGTCTATGATGACGTGTTTCACCTGAAAATTATCGCTTGTCCATTGCTTGACCGATGATTATCATGCTTCGTAATTGCCAAATTAGGATCTCGACACTGAAACTTATGCACTTAATGTGCGGCCGAAAAATTCATGATGCTCTTGTCGTATCCTAACCTTTAGAGTCCCAATTAACAGGTGTTTCATCCAATCTGTGTGTTTTGGGGTGCGTATATGCGGGTGTGCAAAAACGTCATAGTAAATTTGCATGGTGGCAACAGTATGCTGGTACCCTTACTTCAGTTAACCTTCAATTTGAGGCCGCGGCCTGATTGCCAATTTCGACACGCAAGAGAGAGAGAGATACCAAGCAGAAGTGAGACAGGTGGCAGCAACTGGAATGGCAGGATAATTGTCGAAAAAGTTTTAAACTTTTTGTAACTTTGTCGATTCATTTCTAAACATTTTCTTCTTCTTTTTTGTCAATTCAATCTTAAACATTTTCAAATTTTGTCATTTAAGTCCTTTTGACGACTTTTCGCTAGAAAAAACCTACCTGGACGTGACGTGGCCCGATCGATTGTTGCCGTTCACACGATGGATTCGTGCACTACACTTTGAAGTGTGGACGTCAAAATAGACCGGTCCTTGAGCGTACGTACGCGGTTTAACTATCATAAAAGAAGTTCATGCAAGTCACCTAAATTTACGCCATTGTTCTCATTCCTTTGACCCTTGAAGCGGGGTATACGAAACCTGTGCACGTGGATACATTCATTGCATGCTACTCGCGGGGCAACTAACAGAATGGGGAAAAGAAACCATCAAAACCCTCACTATGTCTAATATGAAACGTTTTTTTTAAACGTTTTTTTTTTCATATGACACGTTAAATCGTAAATTTGTATCTGTGTGATACGTTTATCCAAAACTTGAATCATCATGACATATTTATCTCAAACATTTTTTTTGTAACACGAAAAATCATGAATTTGTATCATTGTGCTACAAGAGTATAAGTTTGAAACAATGTATCACACATATGTAAGTTTGAGATTTTTGGAGTCAAAGAAAAAGTTCGAATTAAATGTGTCGCACGGGTACAATAATATAGCATAGATTAAAGCTTTTGATAAAATTTTCCCAACATAATAACATTGCATCGTAATTTCTCTTTACGTTCTTTTTCCAAACGAAACAAACTAGTTCACATCGCTAACTCAATTGACGTTGTGAGTAATTCCATTGGTATAGGGAGGTGACCATTCCTGCAAGTTGTCCCGTAATTTTTCATTCATCACTTATATACACGATAGGACATCATCACCATAGGTCCATTACTACACATTGTATTAAGCTGTGGGTAACCGGTTTTTTATTCATCGTTCAAAATTCTCCATTTGCTAAAAAAGATACATAGTAATTCCTCTCTTCTAAGCATTAGTGTTGGTTAGGAAGGATTAGGAGGTAAGAGAAAGTACTTTGAAAGTACATATATAATCTTATTCGATAGAGACAAAGAGACTTATAATATATTTGTAGAGGTCAGCAACGATTAGTACAGCCAGTTTTATGTAGATTTAAATTCATTGAAAGTCTCCAAATATAAAACAATTTGTACATTGGCAAACACATTTATTCTTTTTTTCTCATTTATACCCTATTTTTACATCTAATTCTAAATACTTAAGAAAGATACTTGATGCAGCCCGTATCATTGCGTCTCTCACCAACAAGTCGCCATCGGCAAGTTCCACAACGTTCGCTAAGCTTAAAAGATCCGCTCTCATTCAAACTCATCAATCCTCTCAACAAGTCAATAACCAACAAGACTCTCATCTTTGACTTTATCATTTTCCGTACATTGAAAATATTCTGTTTTGATATTGTTTTTTTTTATTAACTCCTAGTTCCTAGGCTTGATTTGAGTCTTTCCATTACCTTCTATTTTTCTTCAAAAGGCAATCAATATTATATAGAAAGCAGACTTAATTTTATGAATGAAATATTCTTTGGTATTCTCTTGAATCTCAAAAAGTTTATACTCTTGAAAACCTACTCTGTCCTTGAAAAGTCAGAGATTTTCAAAATTTGCATCCTTGAAGATTGTAGCCATCAATCTAGAGGAATTGATGCCCCACTAGTTTCATTGAAAGCCTAGAAGATTGATAGTTGAAGTCCATTCTCGTGCTTACATTGACTAGTTCTGTTTTCCTCACTTTTTTCCCAAATTGGTAGCTCTATAGTGCTAATCTACAAAAACTCAAAATACAAAAGTTGTGGATCTATGAATCCTCGTTTGTTTGCATTTGGAATCACTCTATTCTGACTTGCTCATTGATAAATACGAGTCTTTTTCTGAAGACTCGCAGAACTGAAATTTCTGTTTGAATTTCTGTAAGTCCCTCTCTGTATCCTTTTTTTTTTTTGGCTTGGTAGCCAAGCTTTCGGCTACATCAGTGTTCATGCCATGATGCATTTTTTTCTTTCTTTTCTCTCATTAGCATCCAGACGACATATTAACTCAATCTCTTTAAATCCTTTCTCTCCCTTTCTCTGACAATTTATTTGAATCCCGTCTTTCCTTTTCGAATTCCTCCTGCCAAAGTGAGATGATTCTTCTCTGAAATACTCTTCCCTCTGTAATTCATGAAAATAAGTGAGTTGCATCAAGCCACATATTTAAATTAGGGCGATTCACGTTACTGATTCATAAAATAAAATAAAAATTCGGAAGAATAGAACCTGGGAGCATCCACCACAGATGAAACTCTCGACGAGCAACTTCACTGTGGCTGCAATTATCGTACCTGCACGCCATCTGGAAGCTAAGTCAATCGGAAAGGGAGCAATTGTTAGTCAACTCAGCGAATAGAGACGCAGAAAGGAGGAAAGAAAATTGGAACATAAGCTGAAGCGTTTTTCTTCCAGTGCACTTAATTCACGAATGCGTCCCCCATGGGACGACCAACGTGCCGCGACAGCTACTTTAAGTTGCGTGGAAGACTTGTCAACCGGGACGTGGGAAGAAGCCTCCCGCATGACCAAAGTCCTTGCGGACCGTCGGTGTTGGGTTTGGAAAAGCAGAGACAAGAGATTGCTGAGGATAGAACAAGTAAAGAAGTGAAGATCAATGCCACGCACTCAAACATAAATGAAGGAGATAAAGTCAACAATGAGCTGGTCAGCGTATGTACACTGAAGAATCGATTTTCGGTTCTGTATAACTGCAATTAGTTAGTTAGTTTATACCGTTAGTGAACGTCTTGTAAATAAAAGAGAAAGTAATGCAAACAGAGAGAGGCCATGCTCTCAGATGTAATCCTCATTCTCTCATTTTCACATACAGAGAAGTACAAACAACATTCTTCATTCTTTGTTCTCGTCTTCTTCTTCATCTTCTTCAATCTCTGCTTGATCATAAACTTCTATAATGATCAAGTCCCACAACCAGAAGATCGCCTTCTCTTTCTCTTCGGCCAAACGTCAATCGCCTGCGGACTTGCCAGCACTCGTGGCGGCCGAGAAGGTGGAGCATAGGTCACAAACTGCTACCTCCGGCGCCGAAGAGAGAGAGCTGAGATGCGTGGGAGAGTTCTGAAGGAAAAAAAGAAGGAAGAAGGCACAACATGCAGAGGAAAAGAGAGAAGAGAGAGAGAGCGTGCGGCAATAGACAGAGAGCACGAGTGCAATTAATGAGAAAATATTGGGTACACTAATTGTGACAAGTAGATTGTACAATAATCCATTCAAATCGCGCCATATAGACGGTCGGGCTCACCAATCTGCGAGCTGTGAAAGTCTAAAGATTTCAAGGCGCGAAGGCTTTTGAGGATTTTGAAATCTTCTGACACCCTTCCCTTTCTCCCTACGTATTGTCTCTTCAGTCAGAAGCTCATTCCCCTCCATTATGAACGTTCCTCCTTCTGAATTAAGCCGTTCTCCAATTTGCACTAACCAATCTCGCTCCCGACTCTCTGACTCACCTCGCTCCCGACAAACGCCACCGTCGCTTGACTTCGGCCTCCTCTCAAGCATCGGACGCTCGACACTCTCTCCCTCTCGATGCGACCCCCTCTCTCCCTCTTGACTCACGAGCCCTCGCGAGCCGCTGCCCTCGCCGCTCCAAAGGTACATAATGTATACATTTTCTCTCTGTCGTCTCTTCTCCCTCCCATGTTCTGAGGAGAAGCCAAACGGCTTGACTCCACCGTGCGTCGGCGGAACCCTAGCTTGCATGCGGAGCATGGTCGATGCTAGCATCCTCAAGTGTTCCTATTTGTCATCGTCTTCTCGCTTTGAATTAAAGTCCCCATTTTGATGTGCTTGTTGAACAATGCGTGATGTCGACATCACTGTTGTCGCGACCTTTCCAAAGGTGCACCACCTAAAGTTAGGCTAATGGATTACTAAGTATTACTTAACTCGAGCTCTCCCAAGCTCATACCAATTCGCGACTTAGGTTTCATTTTTTAATCATGCAAAGTCAATTTCAAAAGGGAGTTGCCACTAATCTATTTACGGTGGGTCGATTAGAAACCCATGTAAAATACTGGGAGTCGTATTTTACCCCTACGAACCAGAAATCATGAATTCGGGGACTTGAGAACCTATTTCTTCTATTTCGAAAAAAATGATTTGCAAGCAGTTTGAATTGATTTTTTTCAGTTTATTCCCTAATATGCATGGTGATCACGCGGGTGCGCAAACAATTATTTAAATGCTTAAAGAAATAAAACAATGAACAAAGATGACCTAATGATGCAAATTAACAAGAAAACTATTTTTTTTTTTGGTTTTTTAATGTGCATGCAATGCATGTAATGAAAAAGTAATTCTATATGCAAACATCTTAATGCAAATCTAGATTAATGAAAACAATTATCAATAGTTAAATAACATCTAATTTAAACTAGGAATTATATTAATTCCTAATTAAAACTAAAATCTTATCTTAACTATTGATAATATTTTAAAACATGAAAACCAAACTAATGTGCAAATGCATGAATGTCTAAACCTAATGACATGACCTAACATGATACTAATTTGGACTAAATGACATGTTGTCTAACTAAGTGAATTAAATAACACACAAAGGTTTTTTTTTAAAAGCATTTTCTTATTTATTTAAAAATGTGAAAACCTAATCTAACATGATACCTAGAAATCTAAATGAATTATTCTATCTTGATATAAATGGACATGCAATGACAATTAAATTAAATTAATTAACCACATGTAACTATCTAAATGATGCATGAATGATTTTTTATTTTGAGTTTTATCAATGGAAATTCAAGTTTAAGTAAATGCACAAATTAAATATGTTACTAATCTAATATGAAAACATTAAAAAAAAAAAAAAGAAACTTGTACTAACATGAACCTAAGTCTAATATGACATGCATCAAATGGCTTAAATTATAATGCAAATTTGACCTAATAATATAAAATGGCTAAAAATGCAATTTCTAATTAACATTGCATGAACAAATATGCATGCCTAATCTAAATGTTATGCAATGATTAATAATGCAACCTAGAAAGAAAGACTCATGTTTATGCATATAAGTTTTTTATATTTTTATTGACTTTTGAAATAAACATGAAAACCTAATTTTAGCATGCTAATTATATTTAAAATGAAACCTAATATAATCTAAATGCAATTTAATGTAAACATAAAAATGCAATTCTATCTAAAGTGCAATTCTATCTAAAATGCAATCTAACATGTAATGCAATCTTTTTGGTATTTTATGAATTAATTTAAAAATGCAACTAAATCAACGGATCGTATCTCGGGCATGAGATCGGATCGGTCAATTTAACGTGCGGCCGCGAGTCGTATCTCAGGCGGGAGATCAGATTATCGACCAATGCACGAAATATCATAACTAATAATGCCTATCATTAAAAAAAGCAAATAATAAAACACGCAAATAAAACAAGCAAATACTAAATAATAAAATGCATAAGTAAAGAAATCAGCATAAAGGAAAGATTTTTATTGCAGAAAATGTGTTTTCTTTAATTTAATATTATTATAAACGAAATAATTGAAAAATAGAATAATAAAAGTTAATTGGGTCAACCTCCCTCTTTCACGAGTCTCCTTCCTTGCAGAGACATCCCATGATTGTAGAGAGCTCGCAAAGAGCTACGTGTGCCGTCAACCGATGACTGAGCATGATTGGCGGCACGATTGACTCGCCAAGAAATCTCAAGCAAAGACACTACAAGAGCGAGCAACATCGCATGAAACAGGATAAAAAATAAGGCAAGTTTATTCAAGCAATATGTCAACCAAGTTATGTCAGTGAGGAACTCGGATGCAGGACCAAAAGACAGGGAAATCAAAGTCCACAATGTGCCCAAGACCCACAATAACATGCATAAAAGAAAATAATAACACCACGGAAGCTTGGAGATTAATCAAAGCCACAAAACCCTAATTTGATCGTAGCAAAAATAAACATAATAGGGAGACGTCTGGGAAATTTAACAAAACGAGGAAAAATTCGACTCCCTCCGTGATGCGGGGACGGCGATGAGCAGGCGCGCTCGAGCGAACTCGAGCCAAGCCTATGCTCGTCCTCGAAATCCCTCGATCATGATCCTGGGGAAGGCTCAGTCACACGCCCACTGCTGTGACAAAAACAAAACTCACCGTAGAAAGAAAAAAAACTCGGAAAGCTGCGGGCGAGTCTCCGATGGAGGTTCACAGGGAGGCGTCGCGAAACTGGATTCGGACGAACGCTCAGTTGCTTGCTTCACTCTTTTTCCGGTCTCACGTTCCCTCCCTTTCTCTCTGGAAGTCTCTCGGCCAGCCTCTGGAAGTCTCTCGGTCTTCTCTGTGTGTGTGTAATGCTGTTTTTTTTATGAATCCCTACTGCGAGTATGTGTGCGGTGCTTTTTTTTTCGAGAGTCCCCACCGAAGAAAGAAGTCCCCCCCTCCTTTTGCTCTGCCCCTGCACGCCTTTTATTGATGGGAGGGGGAAAGATAATGTAGTCAAATTCTTAAAGATTTGACCCAATTCTTTCTCTTATCTTTTCATAAAAGATTTTACTTGCCAAGAGTACTTTCCCCTACTTTAATGTTTATCTCTCCTGCTTTGCATACTGCTCACCATCATCATTTAATTTTTGGGATAAAGAGAATTTCAGCTAGATTTTGCTGAAAAGATTTGGTTAAAAATTATTTATCTTTATTTCATTGAAATTCTCTTATCCACTAAATTTTCTTCCCAAGTCGCCGCCGATGATTTTAAAACCTAAAATTTAGGTGTCAACAGCTGCTCCTCTTTGAAGGTGAGCTCGCAGAGGTTGCATTCAAAGATTAACTGATACCTAAATTTTGACTTCAGAGATGCTATGCATGATATTTTTGTTGAGATTAACTCTCATTTTTAAATGTGATTATGACATGATAAATGCAAATGAAGGAAAAAGGAACATACCTGAAATTACTTACCTCGTTGAAATGGCAGATCAAGGTATGTATGAGCTTTGAGACTGTCATCTTAAGCCCGAACACTTGCCTCGGTCACAAAAGAAAGACAGTGAAAGAACCTGACTTGTTTTCTTGAGGCCCGAACCCCTACTTCGGTCACAATAGAGGCAAACAATGAAAGAGACCTGAATTGCTTGAGGCCCGAATCCTTACTTCGGTCACCACAGAGACAAAACGGTGAAAGCAACCTGAATTGCTTGAAGCCCGAATCCTCACTTCGGTCACCACAGAGGCAAAACGGTGAAAGAGACCTGGATTGCTTGAGGCCCGAAATCTTAATTCGGTCACCACAGAGGCAAAACGGTGAAAGAGACTTGGATTGCTTGAGGCCCGAAACCTTAATTCGGTCACCATAGAGGCAAAACGGTGAAAGAGACCTGAATTGCTTGAGGCCCGAAACCTTAATTCGGTCACCACAGAGGCAAAACGGTGAAAAGAGACCTGGATTGCTTGAGGCCCGAAACCTTAATTCGGTCACCACAGAGACAAAACGGTGAAAGAGACCCCCGAATACTTCGTCAAAGAGGATTAAACTCTTGAGGCCCGAAACCTTAATTCGGTCACCACATAGGCAAAACGGTGAGCCTGATTGAGACCTGTCACATCCTGCCACAAGCTCTCGAGATGAGACACCGATACATCACCATCGGTACCTGCACATAGTCAACATGCAAGTAGACTGAAGTACATGCATTCAGGATTCTTGATCCCTGAAGGGATAATCACATCATCAAATCATCTGCTTTATTATAAAATGCATTTCATATTTGAGAGACAAGAGACATTCAGTCAGAAAGGACTTATCACTCACTCTCATTTAGAAGGGCTTTTGTCCTAGTGAGGGAGTAGCTAAAACACTCAGTCTTACTATCATCATGCCAACAAAGATCTGAGTACTCTCGCAAGTGGTACAATCTTACCAATCAGGGAGGTCTTTAACAGGACCGTAATTTGGGCTTGGTCAATGGTTAAGTAAAGGAGACTCTCTGAGTCAAGGCTTAGAACGAAATTCTTCAACAAGTATCGCTAGGTTTACAAGTCAAGAACCATGCAAATGCAATAGAAACAGTCTTGCCCGCATTTCTTCAAGCTAAGCTTAACACATTAGGAATCTCACATTAATTCAAGTGCCCTAATCAGAAGAGACTTTGCAGGCTTGGCTTAAAAGATGCGCATGAAAACTGGGAATTTTTTTTCAGACTCAACTTTCGAGCCTCAGACTTTGATTCATTGGGGATGCTATATGATGTTAAATTCACTGAGGATTATTGACAAGATTGCCCCATTCAGCATCTTTTAGAATTTGGACACATTGAAGGTCGACTTTTTTTTTTTGGCAGATTCGAGCTTTTGGCTCTGACTTCTATGGGCATCGACCTTGCTTTTACTAGGCACTCTGCTTTTTCTTGCCCCTAAATTCTTTCACTTTTCTTTTGAATTTGGGCATTGGCCTTGCTTTTACCAGGCACATTGCTTTTTCCTTGCCCCTACTTGCATTTGTTTCTTGATCTATCGACTAAATTGGACCAACAACATTTTGGGCTGACATCCCATGATGTGATGCTCGTATTAATTTTGATGACCTTGATTTTTACATGCCCCAGTGTAAGAGATCATCCCTATTGTGGGTTCAATTTGAAATGAAATCACAGGCTCGAGGTGGTTAGCAATGGATAAGAGTGTTTAGGATATAGAAATGAATGCTCTTCATCATCCCTAAGGCACTTGATTTAATATTCGATTCCACAGGTAAAAGCAACACTCAAAGATTGATGCAAGTGAAAGCAAGAAAGTTTCTATTCATTTTTCTCCTTTGTACCTCTAGCTTGCCCCAATGTGGGGTTGCTCTTGACAGGGGTATTATGAAATGAAATTTCTCAAGTGTTTAGGCTCAAAATGGGTAACCAATGGTTTGTTATAGTGTTAGAGAAATGAACTGCCTCTCATCATTTCGGTCATTGTACCTTTCGCGAGATAACTCTTTACCCTGCAGACATGGAATTTTGTATGCTCATCTCACAATGGTATAAATAAAGGACTGTGTATGGATAAGGCTTGCCTTTCATCATCCTGATACGTCTCATTGAAAAACTCAATCAATCAAGGAACGTTAAAATCAGGAAATTGCATCATTCAACACTTTATTAATTGAATTTAAACATTGACAAGAGAAAGGAAACATCATGGATAGTATTTCTTGAGAGCATCTGCATTGACAGGATTTGAGAATTCCCGACCATCCATCTCAACTAGGATCAGTGCGCCTCCAGGGAGCACCTTCTTCACAACATACGGTCCACTGTAATTTGGAGTGAACTTACCTCTGGGATCAGGAATAATGGGGAGTAATTTCCTGGATAGCACTTTCTTTTATCATAAATTTTTTTTTTGGAAACAAACACAACCCTATATTAAATTCTCTATATTTCTGATTTGGACACGAACATTTAACTTAGTAGTCAGTTATTCAACCTTTTTTCTTTTGGTCTTTTCTTGAGCATTAACCCATCAACCAAAACTCTCAATTAAGATTAACACTCTGTATCTTTTGTGAAAAAATTTTGGTGGGAAAAATTGTCATCATTTTCCAGTATTGGGATCATGCAGGAAAATGAGTCAATTGAAAATTTTCAAATAGTCAATGAAAAGCCTATACTTAAATTAAAAAATGATTTTCTCTTTTAAGAATGAAAACCACTTTCCAAATTACAACTAGATTTTTGTGCTTGGATTACACTTTCCAAAAGTATTTTTCTGAGATATAGTTGGCATTTCTTGAGCTATTCAAAGGAGGATTTCTTTGGAAAAATCGACAGAATCTTCAACGAGATTGATCAGTAAAAGTGACATAGATGGAACCTTCCATGAGGTTGATTAATGAAAATGACGACAAAATCCCATATGTTCCTTTCGTTCAAATGTACGTTCTCATAAAAATGTAAAAATAGGAAAATAGCGAAAAAAGATATAACTGAAGTCCAGAAGTCCATATACACGACCCAGTTTCCAAGTCAAGGGCAGATACTTCTAAATCTATTCTTGAGGGTAGCCCCTTGAAAGTAGGTCGAGACAATTTGACGTATGACATCCCTGTCCCATATCGCCTAGGGAGGGAATCCTGGGAGAGCTTATATGTGATAAGCTGCCCTTGACTCACCGACAACACTTTTTCTCAAGGGAAAATAAAGTCGTGAGGGCCAGTGGAGCCTAAAGTGAACAATATTGTTGGTGGCGAGGCGGAGGATGTTACAAAGTGGTATCAGAGCCAACTTCCGACTGCATGTGGTGACCACAGTGGGCGCTCACTAGTGCCGCTGAGGGCACGTCCCCGCTGTGCCCTTGAGGGGGGAGGAGTATGTGAGATCCTTGTCCCACATCGCCTAGGGAGGGAATCCTAGGAGAGCTTATATGTGATAAGCTGTCATTGACCCACCGACAACGCGTTTTCTTGAGGAAAAACAAAGTCGTAAGGGCCAGTAGGGCCCAAAGCGGATAATATTGTCAGTGGCGAGGCGGAGGACGTTACATGACCGCTCCACTAGAGAAAAGTTACATCATTCATTTGTAAATAACCATCAATTTTTGTATTGATGCCATGTCGATTTAGAAGACTTGGTCATTTGATTTAATGGGTGAGTTCATGCAGTCATGTCGTTCAAAGAAGTGATAGAGTCCCCCTCAAGTCTCATGAGCCATCAATGTATAAGCAATTACTCTAGCTTTATCAAGAGAACCGTAGATTGGCAAAATAACTGGAAATTTGTGTATGGAGAAACTTGAGATTTTGGGTTAGAGTCTACCCAATTTCACTGCTTTGAGCTCTATCTTCAAATAGCAATGCCTCACGGATCGCTAGCATGGACATACATGTAGATGGAGCTCTATCTTCAAATAGCAATCCTCACGGATCGCTAGTATGGACATACAAGTAGATGGCATGCCTTTGACTAATAAGAAAACGTGCTTAGTTTGATGCACAAAATCTGGCTCAATGTATCACTTTAGCACTATAAAAAAATAGCAATTGCTAGGAAGAATTAAATCACGAGAATGTAATTATATGACCTGAGAACCATCACAAACACAAAAATTAACACTCAGGGCACGCTGTCTCCCGTTTGTCAAGGCTACCGGGGATATGGCTCGGTCATGGAGGTCTCGTTCTTCGAGAAATGGTTCGATTTGCCTCTTGACTTGTCGACTTCAGACGCCCTGGAATTGTAATCCTGCGTTGATGACATATCGGACTCGATGCCACTATGCATGAAGAATGCCGGTTGGGATGGCACTTGGAGCGTGACCGAGTGGCTGTTAAGCATGAGAAGCACCGAGGCCATTGTTGGCCGCATAGCCACGTTTTCTTGGACGCATAGGAGACCAATGTGGATGCACCTCGCAATTTCGGCACTCAATCCAGAAGTTATACAGGGATTGATGATGTTCGATATTATTCCTTCCCTCCAATTCTTCCAAACCTGCAAGTATTTGACAAACATTGGGGAGATCGATCTCCGAAACATTCTGCCAAATGAGAAGTCATGTTCTTATACTCACATAGCTCATAAGGACCTCCGTGTTATCGCCCACCTAGAAAAGATTGTTCCTTTGACCACACACAATCTCCAATACAAGCACTCCGAAGCTGAAGACATCTGACTTGATCGAGAAGCTTCCATGCATCGCATACTCCGGCGCCATATATCCACTGGGCATCACAATAAATCCATCATACTAGCTTTATAGTTTGCCCATGTTATTTTGATAAGCATTAGCTAAGGAGGGTTGTGAACACACTTACTAGGTCCCCACAATTTGGTTTGTCTCTGCTTGAGTTTGGTCCAACTCGAAGAGCCTCGCCATCCCGAAATATGATATCTTAGGATTCATGTCCGAGTCCAACAAAATGTTGCTGGCTTTAAGGTCCCGATGGATAATGCGAAGTCGAGAGTCTTCATGTAGGTAAAGCAACCCTCGAGCAACACCCATTATTATCTTGTGACGCCTATCCCAGTCGAGATTCGCACGTTTCACGGGATCTACAGATTTTGTTGAAAGCCACGTTAAATAAGACGTTGCTTAATCATTTCATGATCTGATTTCAAGAATGACAACGAAAGGAACATACCAAATATGAACTGATCAAGGCTCGAATTGGGTACAAATTCATAAATGAGAAGCCGCTGAACTCCTTCCAGACAAAAACCTAGGAGCCTTACCAAGTTCCTATGTTGTAGCCTAGTTAGTAACATGACCTCATTCTAAAATTCTAATTCTCCTTGGCCGGAATTCCGCGACAGCCGTTTCACTGCGATTTCTTGTCCATTGGAGAGCCGACCCTAAGATTTGATCAAAGCAGGTCCTTGTGAGCATCAATATGTGATTGAAGCATTTCGAAGAGCATCTATTTTGTTGCTTAAATTTTAATGCAAGAGACCAGAGGATGCTTTGTTAGTTAATACCATGTAGACAGCACCAAAACCACCTTCTCCTAGCTTCTTGGAATTAGAGAAGTCATCAGTTGCCGCCCTGATGGTGCTGAAATCAAATTGTAGGGACTCCGCCGTGCTTATTTCATCCACAACTTCACCTAGACACAGAAATAAGCCGTCGTTCAGAGCATTAATCACTTTACTATTGTTCTTATAATGAAAGCTTCTTAAGCTTTTAACATATAGAGTTGCACCTGAGGGCATTACTATGAACTTGCTATATTGGCCTGCTCAATTAGTTTATGTTAAATATAGACATTGAAAAATGTGTAATTGGAAAAGTATCAAAGTGTCGATTCCATGTTCTGGAATTCTCCATCCAACTTTTTAAATTTTGTTTTGGCTTATTTGTTACTTCTGTGCCGGTGCAAAAGTCTAGTAATTAGTCAACTTAGTTTTTTTTTTTCAATGATCTTGTTAACCTCATGAACAGTTGCTGTTCCAATGAAAAATAAAAGACCGACCTTCGACTTTTTGTCTGGGCTGCTTCTTCTTCCTTTTCGCTATCAGGAGTATGACAATGCCGACAAGAAGTAGCGCAGAACCACTTGTGGCAATTGCAATGATCACAGTCTTCGTTGAATTGCTCTTTCCACCTGCAAGAGCAAAGGCACATTACTTTAACGATCATTGCTTACCGATTACAGAGTAATACACCGGAGAAATCACTGAAGTGTCATTTCGAATGCGGAAACGAGATGCATGTTGAACATACATCGCACCATTCTTTGATAACTCAAGGGAAAGTCATACGGATTTCTGCTCGTCTTATCAAGCCTCGTCTAATTGAGAGTAGTCACCTCTGAAAATATATCACATTATTCTACAGAATCACCTCTCCAGAATCGCCTTTTCAATTCCAAATCCATTGCTTTTCTGAATTTCTTACGGAAATCAGAGCAATGACAGCGCAATGGTTTGCAGAAACAGAGTGGATCAAGGAACGACCGATGCTGCTGGTATTGCAAATGCTCCGGTCAAAGATTTCTGCAGAGTTATTGGATGCATCCCCCGTGGACATAAGGGATCCATATGCACACGAGGACCACCAGCGAAAAGCATGAAAGTGACGACGACAATCACGCCCGTCGTCGCCCTCTCAGCAGCCGTGCTCGAATCGATCGTGCTTTGGTCTTGGTTTTCTTTTATTAGAATAAATATTTTTTTTATAGTTTTTAGGCCGTCCTATCTATCTTTATAGAAAACGTACTGGAAAGGTCAGGATATATATACTTTGCCCTACCATATAATAAGAACATAAATAATAAGAGGAATTTCTCATCTAACTCAATCTCGAGAAATGCTTTATCTAACACGAGATCTCACCTAAACCCTTAATTAAGTGACATACTGGTTTTTAGTTAGTTGCCGATTGTTTAATCGATGGATCTAAATTATTTCGGCACCTACTAAAAATTTATCGTGTCATTTAAATAAGAGACCTTAGAATCTCTAGCATTGCTAATAGATCTAGTTTTTGTTAACTTCATTTGCGAAAGATCAAGCACAACTAAGGTTATTTTTGCCCTCTTTTTTCCTTAGACGCCTGATGCTACAAAGTTTTAGTTATAATCCAAGATCCCATGCCAGAGCGTGTAACCAATGTTTCGCTTATGGCCTCGAAATTTTCTTTCCCATCTCTCTCTGCTGTCATTTTTTTTTTGGGTGCTTCTATGTTAATTAACGAACCGTGGTGACTGATTGATGGGAAGTAACGAAGATCTGCTAATAATTTATCACCCTAGTGGAGATGCATCAATGATTAGAGCTACTGACCCATTTCCTTTTTTGTCTAAAATATGGACCAACCAGCCGTGTTTGGCAAGAAAAGTGTTTATCCAACCAAAAAAATTACATGGTCTATAGAACATTAAAATTAAGCATACTTGAAACAATTGCAGTTCAAATCTCAAGTGAAATCCGCATAATCAACAACTAAGATGGTTTTAGTCCACCTGAATCATAGAAAAAAGTAACACAAACGCCATGTTCGTGACTTGTGTCAAGATCCTACATACCTGGCGGTGGAGCTGACGCATCTGCCTCCGTTGATGGTGGTGCGGGCGGCGGTGGAAGTGGCTCCCCAATCTGGTCGAAGAACCGATCATTGGTCTCATACCGGAACCGGCAACTTGGTGCCATGATCCTCACTCCCATCTTCCCGGCACAGCAGTTCGGGAGCCTTGCGACGATTGTTACCAGGCAGTCGCTGCATTGCTGCTCGGTCAAGTCTGGCGTGCACTGTGTCATCGCGTAGATTGTGTCGAAATCCACAGCTGTGTTGCCCGTCGCGTACTTCCTTAGCGAGCCGCCGCCTGCTGCCTCGCTCCGCAGACTGTCCAGCAGTGTCCGCAGCGCCACGTTGTACTTGTCTGGGCTCGTGACGTTGTTCACGTTGAACAGCTGGAAATCAGGATCGGTTGTGACTGTGCGGAAGATCGAGGCGTTAGAGTACCGGACGGTGCAGTTCTCACTGTAGAGGACCGCGCTCTTCTGTAAGGGGCAGAGCCGGCGGATGTCGGAGGCTGAGCCATTAAGGCAGCTGCGGCAGCTCTCGGCAGTGAGGTCGGCGAGGCAGGAGCCGATGACATATATGGTTTGGGAGGCGCCAGAGACGGCGGTGGAGGCGTTGAAGAAGCCGTAGGTGAGGGACAAGGAGTTGGTGGTGGAGATGGAGGAGAGGAGGGTGGAGAGGGTGGTTTGGTAGGTGCTGTCGGCGGTGAAGTTGCCGGTGGTGGCGCAGGCATCATGTGGGAAGAAATTTTGGGCATTAACGGTGGAAGCAAGCAGGAGGAGGAGGAAGAGAGGAAGATTTGGAAGATCCATGCTTCCTTACTGTTTTTCTTGGGGCTGTTCCGGGTCTTTCTTTGATTAACGTCGACAGGCTAATAATGGACGAAAGCATAGCTTGTGTAGCTCCTACACAAGTTGCTTCGTCGAAACCTGTTTGGTCCACGGCTTGGTAGGGTCAACTTGAACTTTGATGCCAATGAAATCATTGGTCATTTCTTTTTGTCTTTGCCAGAAATGGAGGTCAGATGAATCTAACTTTTTTGAACCATTCTTTCTTCTCAACCATCCAGTTCTCTATATTTCAAAGTCAAACATCCCCCATTATCTTTTGAAAATCGTCTGGCTACCACTGGGGACAGGTAAATAGAATTGGGAAACATGAAAACTCTGCTTGGCCAACTCTTTGAATCTAATTGGAATGGTCGGTCGTCAAATATGTCTCGATCTCGTCCGCAGATGAAGACAGAGCTAGCAAGAGTTAGTGGGGGTAATCTTTCTTTTTTACAAAGCAATGACTTGCAGATTCTTTAGGCATAGCTCGATAATGGCACACTATCTCCACTCGTGGGATGGAGTTTGCCCTATCGAATCGATTGGCATGTGCATCGTACCTATTTCTCAGTAGCACTTATACATATTCCACTTGGATATCCTCCCCATGGCCTCAAACTTTGGTCTTATGGAACAAATAGAGTTTCGATTCAACTTGAGCCTCGAGGACGGCGGACCTGTATACCATTTGAGCAATTTCTCCTTCATGGCCAATCCCACTACGTATGAGACATGGGCTATGCTTCATTATTTCCTGCACGGTTTTGTTCTTTCAATAGGACATAAGTTAACAACAGCTTGCCTTTTTTTCCCCTTCCTAAAACATCTTTCATCGTTTAGTAAAGTATTTTTACAGAAAGTTCTAATTCATCTAGCGTCATTCTTTCTTAACGAAAGGTTCATGCATCTACATAACCTTCCCTCTTATCAACTAAAAACAGTTAAAAATCGTGTTGCCAGATATTTTGATTACCCTTTTCTATTCAATGTTTCCCCTCGCATGCTCAATAATCGCCATTACATCGAAAAACTTTGCTTTTGAATGAATCAAAACGGTGTTCAAGAAGCAACATAGGTTCTGGTAAACGTCGACATTCAACATCCACATAAAATTTATGTGCAGTTCTCATATTATCCCAACAACTTGGAATAACCATGTTATATACTTGATTCGTCATGGTGGGCATTTAAAATGCTATATAGCTTTCAAACATACGTGGTATAGAGCCTAGCTCTCGAACACTTGCCCATAAAATTATTCAATCACATGCAATGATCCATTCCACGTGAAAATAATATTTTTTTAACATGAATGATCACGCCAACTTACTTAAGACCGTTGTCAGACATAATCAATAGTTTCATAATCGTTGATCACGACTAATGTGATCACACGTTCATCTTTGTCCTTAAGACCAGGCCGCTATCCCTATTTGACTTTAAACAGTTGCGATGAAGGTTCCAGACTATAATGTATAATGTGTTATAGCTGGCGATTGAGATTGGAGTAGATAAGGACAATAGCGGAAAGTAAGCAATAGAAAATCTTCGAAGTTGATCTTTTCCAAACGCGCTCGAACCATGCGCTGCGTTTTTTTTTTCCAGGGTTTTTATCATAACATTTATGATAACGAGTGACATTTTTAGACATTGAATAGCATGCGGGATTTTACGTTTTGCTTAATCTAAATCTTGTCAGGTGTCTTCTTTAATCCCATAAATATATATGTATGA
Organism: Melaleuca alternifolia; assembly: GCA_019926035.1. Lineage (NCBI taxonomy): Eukaryota > Viridiplantae > Streptophyta > Magnoliopsida > Myrtales > Myrtaceae > Melaleuca > Melaleuca alternifolia. The sequence goes on from JAGKPW010002174.1 coordinate 2,967,259, forward strand.
ATGAGATTCTAATAATACATGTACATCGACGTGTAAATTTGCTTATATATAATTTTGTAATATCTAAATTTCGATGAGATGATTTAGGTGGAAAACTATTTCTGGTCTTACGCAGATTGACCAAGAACAAAGTAGCCTAGTGAGTAGTGCTAATTGGAGTTGGTGAACATAATAATACAGTGAAGCAAGGACGATCACAAAGTCTTTTGAGCAATAATTCGAAATAATAATAAAAAGTTCTGAACTGAAAAGTAAGAACTTGCAATCCGACATATTTTACTGGGGGGAGAAGCTGTCGGAGACTAGCCTTAACAATCCGTTTGCTTCTTTGGCGGCCGCACGTGCCTCTTCACCGTGGCTTTTACAAGAGTGTCGCCGGAGAAGGCTCGACCAAAGTTTATGGGCTTTTCCAACGTGGAGGCAATCTCTCCAGGAATGACTGCATCAACTGCGGCAACAATGCCCCTGCAGAGGCACGGCGTCCGGAATAGGTGAGTGGTTGATGTTCAACTTTGTCGACGCGGCTTTTGCAAACCAAAGTATAATAAAAGGCAAACTTTGTTGTTACTAATAAGAGTAATGGGAGATCAGATATGAATTATCTTACTTAATTTCAGTCAACATCCATATATTCATTCTCTTGCTTGAACTTACTTCTCCCTCTTAATTCTTGAGCCCAATTTCGGCCGTATCTTTTCCCGACAACATTCCGGTATTGTGTCACATAGTTCAATCGCTTTTGAACTTAGGTTGCAATTGTTTGAGCGAAAGGGTTTTTTGCAAATTAGTTTTCTAAACTTTTGAGCTTTTGGTTTGTTGAAAATAATTAGTCAACGGGACAGTATTTATGACAAAAAAATATGCCTAAAATTTTTTAAAAAAATTTCCCTAACGTGGAAAGCAGAACTTGTATATATTTTTAGAATAATTTCCTGGATAGCACTTTCTTTTATCACAAAGTTTTTTTTTTTGGGAAATAAACATAACCCTGTATTAAATTATCTAATATTTCTGATTTGGACACCACCATTTAACTTAGTAGTCAGTTATTCACCCTTTTTTTTGGTCTTTTCTTGAGCATTAATCCATCAACCAAAACTCCTAATTAAGATTGCACTTTGTATGTTTTATGAAAAAATTATCCTCATTTTCTAGTATTGGGATCATGCATGAAAATGAGTCAATAGAAAATTTTTAAGTAGTCTCCTCCACAAGCATTGTCGCCACCAACGCGGCCATTCCAACCACCATTATCGCCATAACCTGAATCCACCATCAGCAACAGACACAACTCTCTCTCTCTCTCTCTCTCTCTCTCTCTCGGTGTGAGGTTGATGACCGGATCTAGCTAAGCAAACATAGGCTTGGACACGAGCGTAAGAATTGACGGATTGAGCAGTTTTTGGTGATTACATATTTCTGAGACACGGCCATTTCGCTCTTCGGGCCAACCAGGCCTAGTCGGGATCGACGGGCCTCCGAATCCATGACCTACCATCCAGGCGTGACCAGGGAACTGACAAACAAAATCAATGCAGGCCACAGCAGTGTGCCGATGTTCCAAAACTCACCAGTATAAAGCTAGATCGCCGAACTCATGCGAACGATTACAGAATCTGTAGCATGGACTATATGTAGATGGCATTGCCTTTGACTAAATTAGAAAACGCACTTATTTTGATGCACAGAATCTGGCTCAATGTATCACTTTAGCGCTACACAAAAACAGCAATTGCTAGGAAGAATTAAATAACAAGAATGTAATTTTGATGACCCAAGAACCATTACAAACACAAAAATTAACACTTAGGGCACGCTGTCTCTCGTTTGTCAAGGCTACCGGGGATATGGCTCGGTCATAGAGGTCTCGTTCTTCAAGAAATTGTTCAATTTGCTTCTTGACTTGTTGACATCAGACGCCCTCGAACTGTAATCCTGCGTTGATGACATATCGGACTCAATGCCACTGTGCATGGAGAACGCTGGCCGGGACGGCACTTGGAGCGTGACCGAATGGCTGTTAAGCATGAGAAGCACTGAGGCCATTGTTGGCCACATAGCCACGTTTTCTTGGATGCATAGGGGACCAATGTGGATGCACCTCGCAATTTCGGCACTCAAACCAGAAGTTATACATGGATCGATGATGTTCGATATTGCTCCTTCCCTCCAATTCTTCCACACCTGCAAGCATTTGACAAACATTGAGGAGATTGATCTCCGAAACATTCTGCCAAATGAGAAGTCACGTTCTTATACTCACATAGCTTATAAGGACCTCCATGTTATCGATTGCTTGGAAAAGATTGTTCCTCTGACCACATACAATCTCCAATAAAAGCACTCCAAAACTGAAGACATTCGACTTGACTGAGAAGTTTCCATGCATTGCATCCTCTAGCGCCATATATCCGTTGGGCATCACTATAAATCCATCATACTAGCTTTATTGTTTGCCTATGTTATTTTGATAAGCATTAGCTATGGGGGGTTGTGAGCACACTTACTAGGTCCCCACAATTCGCTTTGTCTCTGCCTGAGTTTGGTCCAACTCGAAGAGCCTCGCCATACCGAAATATGATATCTTAGGATTCATGTCTGAGTCCAATAAAATGTTGCTGGCTTTAAGGTCTCGATGGATAATACGAAGTCGAGAGTCTTCATGAAGGTAAAGCAGCCCTCTAGCAACGCCCATTATTATCTTGTAACGCCTATCCCAGTCGAGATTCGCACGCTTCGGGGGATCTACAGATGTTGTTGAAAGCCACATGAAATAAGAGGTTGCTTAATCATTTCATGAAGATTTGGTTTCAAGAATGACAATGCAAGAAACATACCGAATATGAACTTATCAAGGCTCTAATTGGGTACAAACTAGTAAATGAGAAGCCGCTCAACTTTTTCCAGACAAAAACCTAAGAGCCTTACTAAGTTCCTATGTTGTAACCTAGCTAGTAACATGACCTCATTTTTAAATTCCAATTCTCCTTGGCCGGAATTTCGCGACAACCGTTTCACCGCGATTTCTTTTCCATTGGAAAGCCGGCCCTAAAATTTGATCAAAGCAGGTCCTTGTGAGAATCAATATGTCATTGAAGCATTTTGAAGAGCATCTATTTTGTTGCTTTAATTTTAATGCAAGAGACCAGAGGATGCTTTGTTAATTAATACCATGTAAACAGCACCAAAACCACCTTCTCCAAGCTTCTTGGAATTAGAGAAGTCATCTGTTGCCGCTCTGATGGTGCTGAAATCAAATTGTAGCGACTCTGCCGTGCTTATTTCATCCACAACTTCAACTAGACAGAGAAATACGCGGTCATTCAGAGCATGAATCCCTTTATCATAGTTCTTATAATGACAGCTTCTTAAACTTTTAGTATATAGAGTTGCACCTGCAGGCATTAGTATGAACTTTCTATTTCGGCCTGCTCAACTAGTTTATGTTAACGATAGCAATGTTAAAAAAAATTTGGCCTATTTGTCACTACTGTGCTGGTGCAAAAGTATAGTAATTAGTCAACTTCGTTATTTTCATGATCTTGTTAACCTTATGAGCAGTTGCTGTTCCAATGAAAGGTAAGACACCGACCTTCAACTCTTTGCCTGGGCTGCTTCTTCTTCCTTTTCGCTATCAGAAGTATGACAATGCCGACAAGAAGTAGCGCAGAAGCACTTGTGGCAACTGCAATGATCACAGTCTTCGTTGAGTTGCTCTTTCCACCTGCAAGAGCAACGGCACGTTATGTTTACGATCATTGCCTACCGATTACAAAGTAATACACCGGAGGAATCACTGACGTGTCATTTCGAACGCGGAAACGAGATGCATGTTGAACATACATCGCACCATTCTTTGATAACTCAAGGGAAAGTTATACGGATTTCTGCTCGTCTTACCAAGCCTCGTCTAATAGAGAGTAGTAACCTCTGAAGATACATCACATTATTCTACAGAGTCACCTTTTCATCTCCAAGTCCATTGCTTTCATGAATTTCTTACGAAAATCAGAGCAATGACAGCGCAATGGTTTGCAGAAACAGAGTGGAGCAAGGAACAACCGATGCTGCTGGTATTGCAAATGCTCTGGTCAAAGATTTCTGCAGAGTCATTGGATGCATCCCACGTGGACATATGGGACCCCTATACACACGAGGACCACCAGCGAAAAGGATGAAAGTGACAACGACAGTCACGCCCCCGTCGCCCTCTCGGCAGGGGAGCTCGAATCGATCGTGCTTCTTCTATTTGAACATATAATTCTTTTATAGTTTTTAGGCCGGCCTATCTCATCTTTATAGAAAACTTGAAAGGTCAAATATATATACTTTGCCCTACCAATTAATAAGAACATAAATAATATAGAGGAATTTCTTGTCTAAATCAATCTCGAGAAATGCTTTATCTAACACGAGGTCTTATCTAAACTCTTAATTAAGTGACATGCTGATTTCTAGTTAGTTGCCAATTGTTTAATCGATGATCTAAGTTATTTCAGCACCTAATAATAATTTATCACGTCATTTAAATAAGAGACTTTCTGTGAAATTTCTTAGAATCTCTAGCATTGCTAATCAATCTAGTTCTTGTTAACTTCATTTGCGGACAATCAAGCACAGCTAAGGTTATTTTTGCTCTCATTTTTGCTCTGACGTCTGATGCTACAAAGTTCTAGTAATAATCGAAGATCTCATGCCGGAGCGTGTAACCAGTGTTTCGCTTATGGCCTCGAAATTTTCTTTCTCATCTCTCTCTACTGTCAATTTTTTTTTTTGGCGCTTTTATGTTAATTAACAAATCGTTGTGACTGATTGATGGGAAGTAACGAAAATCTGCTAATGATTTATTACCCTAGTGGAGATGCATCATTGATTAGAGCTATTGACCCATTTCTTTTCTTTTCTTTTTTGTCGCAAAGTATGGACCAACCCACCTGTGTTTGGCAAACAAGTGTTTATCCCACCAGAAAAATTGCATGCTCTGTAGAACATTAAAATTGAGCATACTTGAAAGATTTGCAGTTCAAATCTCAAGTGAAATCCGCATAATTAACAATTTAGATGGTTTTAGTCAACCTGAATTATAGAAAATAACGCAAACGCCATGTTCATGACTTGTGAACAAGATCCTACATACCTGACGGTGGAGCTGGCGCATCTGCCTCCATTGATGGCGGCGCGGGCGGCGGTGGAAGTGGCTCCCATATCTGGTCGAAGAACCGATAATTGGTCTCGTACTGGAAACGACAACTTGGTGCCATGATCCTCACTCCTATCTTCCCGGCACAGCAATCCGTGAGCCTTGCGACGATTGTCACCAGGCAGTCGCTGCATTGCTGCTCGGTCAAGTCCGGCGTGCACTGTGTCATCGCGTAGATCGTGTCGAAATCCACCGATGTGTTCCCCGTCGCGTACTTCCTCAGCGAGCCGCCGCCTGCTGCCTCGCTCCGCAGACTGTCCAGCAGTGTCCGCAGCGCCGCGTTGTACTTGTCTGGGCTCGTGACGTTGTTCACGTTTTTTAGCCAGTAGTCAGGGTCGGTTGTGACTGTGCGGAAGATCGAGGCGTTAGAGTACCGAACGGTGCAGTTCTCACTGTAGAGGACCGCCCTCTTCTGGAAGGGGCAGAGCCGGCGGATGTCGGAGGCTGTGCCATTAAGGCAGCTGTGGCAGCTCTCTGCGGTGAGGTCGCCGAGGCAGAAGCCGATGACATACAGGGTTTGGGAGGTGCCGGAGACGGCTGCGGACGCGTTGAAGAAGCCGTACGTGAGAGACAAGGAGTTGGTGGTGGAGATGGAGGAGAGGAGGGCGGTGAGGGTGGTTTGGTAGGTGCTGTTGGCGGTGAAGTTGCCGCTGGTGGCGCAGGCCTCATGCGGGTATAAATTTTGGGCGTTAACGGTGGAAGCAAGCAGGAGGAGGAAGAGAGGAAGATTTGGAAGATCCGTGCTCCTACTGTTTTCCGTGGGTTGTTCCGGCTCTTTCTTTGATTAACGTCGACAGGCTAATAAGGTACGAAAGCATAGCTCGTGTAGCTCCTATACGAGTTGCTTCGTCGAAACCCCGGCTTGATAGGGGCATCCTGAGTCTTGATGCTAATGAAATCATTGGTCTTTTCTTTTGTTTTTTTCCAGAAAACCAGTGATTAACCAAATGTCTAACATTTCTTTATTTTTCAAAGTCAAACATCTCCTATTATCTTTTAAAAATCGTCCGGCTACCACTGGGGACAAGTAGCCATGGTAAATAGAATTGGAAAACATGAGACTCTGCTTGTCAATCTTTTCAGAATGCCCACAATGTCTCGGCCAACTCTATGAATCGAATGGTCAGTTGTTAGATTTGTCTCGATCTCCTCCGCAGATGAAGAAAGAGCTAGTAGGGGTAGTCTTTCCTTTTACAAAGCAATGAGTTACAGATTCTTTAGGCATTGCTCGATAATGGCACGCCATCTTCCCACCTGGGATGGAGTTTGCTGTATCGAATCGATTGGCATGTGCATCATACATATTCTTCAGCATCGCTAATATCTATTCCACTTGGATATCCTCCCCATAGCCTCAAACTTAGGTAATACGGAACAAATAGAGTTTCGATTCAACTTGAGCCTCGAGGATGGTGGACGCATATACCATTTGAGCAATTTCTCCTTCATGGCCAATCCCGCTCCATATATGACATGAGCTATGCTTCATTATTTCCTGCTCGGTTTTGTTGTTTCAGTAGGACATTATTAACACGAGCTTGCCTTTTTTTCCTTTTCCTAAAATATCTTTCGTCATTTAGTAAAGTACTTTTGTAGGAAGTTTTAGTTCATCTACCGTCATTCTTTCTCCATGAAACTTTAATGCATCTAGCTAACCTCCCCTCTTATCAACTAACAACTGTTGAAAATAGTGTTTCCAGATGAATCTCCATTACGTTGAAAAACTTTGCTTTTGAATGAACAAAACGGTGTTCCGGAAGCAACATAGGTTCCGGAAAACGTTGACATTCAACATCAACATAAAATTTATGTATGGGTCTCATATTATCCTGACCACTTGGAATAACCATGTCATATACTTGATTCGTCATGGTGGCATTTTAAATGCTATTTAGCTGAAAACATACGCGGTATAGAGCATAGCTTACAAACACTTGCACGCGACGATCCATTTCACGTGAGTTGTTAATTATATATAATTTTAGCATGAATGATCATGCCAACTCACTTAAGACTGTTCTCACACATAGTCCATTGTTTCGTAATCTTCGATCATCACTAGTGTGATCACACGTTCATCTTTGTCCTTAAGACCAGGCCGCTATGGTTCCATATTTGACTTTAAACAATTGCGATGAAGTTTTCAGACTATATTGTAAAATATCTTATAGCCGGCGACTGAGATTGGAGTAGGTAAGGACAGCAGCGGAAGTAACCAATAGAATCTTCGAAGTTAATCTTTTCCAAACGCGCACCCCTCATGGCCCTGGTCAGGCTGCCTTCGCGTGACGAGCTCGAACCATGCGCTCCGTTTTTTTTTTTTTCAGAATTTTTGTTATAACATTTATGATGACGAGTGACTTTTTTTTTTTTAGGGATTGAATAGCATGCTAGATTTTACGTTTTGCTTATCTAAATCTCGTCGGACGTCTTTTCTAATCCTATGTATATATGAGATTCTAATGATTCATGCTCATTGATGCGTAAATTCGCTTATATATAATTTTGTAATATCTAAATTTCGATGGGACAGTTTAAAGAGTGGAAAACTATTTCTGATGTTACACGGATTGACCAAGAACAAAGATGCCTAGTGGGTAGTGCTAATTGGAGTTGGAGAATATAATAACACGGTGAAGCAAAGACAATCACATAGTCTCTCGACCAATAATTCGACATAATAAAAAAATATAATTCTGAACTGAAAAGTAAGAACTTGCAATCCGACATATCCACCGGCGAGAAGCCGTCGCGAACTAGCCTTAGCAATCCGTTTGCTTCTCCGGTGGCTGCATGCGTCTCTTCGTTGTGGCTTTTACAACAGCATCGCCGGAGACGGCTCGGACAAAGTTTATGGGCTTTTCCAATGTGGAGGCAATCTCTCCAGGAATGACTGTGTTAACTGCAGCAACAATGCCTCTGCAGAGGCATGGCATCTGGCATAGGTGAGTGGTTGATGTTCAACTTTGTTGACGAGGCTTTTGCAAACTAAAGTGTAATAAAAGGTAAACTTTGTGGTTAATAAAAAAAAAGTAATGGGAGATCAGATATGCATTATCTCGCTAAATTTCAATCAACATCCATATATTCATTTTCTTGCTCGAACTTACTTATCCCTCTTCAAGTCTTGAGCCCCATTTCAGTCATATCTTTTCCCGAAAACATTCCACTATTGCGTTACATAGTTCAATCGCTTTTGGAATTATGTTGTGATTGTTTGAGTAAAAAGATTTTTCATGGATTAGTTTTCTAAACTTCCAAGCTTTTGGTTTGATGAAAATAATGAGTCAACGGGACACTATTTGCGACCAAAAAAAAAAAAGATGTATGCTTAAAATTAAAAAAAAATAAATTCCCTAACCTAGAAGGGAGATGTAATGTATATTTTTTGAAAATAATTTCCTGGATAGCACTTTCTTTTATCATAAAGTTTTTTTTTTTAAGAAACAAACACAACCCTATATTAAATTCTCTATATTTCTGATTTGGACCCGAACATTTAACTTAGTAGTCAGTTATTCAACCTTTTTCTTTTGGTCTTTTCTTGAGCATTAACCCATCAACCAAAACTCTCAATTAAGATTAACACTCTGTATCTTTTGTGTAACAGCCGCGTTTCGGACTCGGTTCGCATTTACGGCCTCGGGAAAATTTCTGGGAAATTTCATAATTTCCTTTTTATTTTGTGAAATTTTTGAAAGGCTCTTGAATTACCGAAATTAGTGATTAAAAATTTTATTTGGGCCCAAAATGTCAAAATCTTGGTATTGGGAAATTTTAAGAAATTTAGAAAATTTTCTCGAATTTTTACGAATTTTTAAATTAATTTTCCAATTTTCGGAAATTAAAATATTATTATTTTAATTAAATTTCCGAACCGGCCAGCAAACCGACCAGCCCAACTGCATGAACCGGGCGGTCCAACCGGGTCGGACCGGACGGCACGCGCCACGCACGCGCGCAGCTCCCCCCCTCTCTCCTTCTCTCTCCTTCTCTGCGACATTTCTTCGAACAGTTGATGTGTGCCCATCAACTGTTGCAACCGTCGCCTCAACGATCGCCTCGCCGCTGCCACCACCCACCTCTCGTCCTTGAGTGATGGCCGGAGTGATGTGGAGCCAATGGGGGACCTCCACGTTGCGCCGGCGAGCTGATTTTCAGCTCGCCCCCAACCACTCCACCCAGTATACACCGAGCACCATCTCCACTTCCAGCTCACTTTTCTCTCAGCTCGGACCTCCTCTCGCCTCGCCGTTGGTGTCATTGGAGAGCCTGCAACGTCCTCTGTCCGAAGCCACCAACCACTGCCTTCGGTTCCGTCGGAGTCGCCGCCGGTAGCCCCCGAAAGGAGGCTCCACGGTTAGGGTTTTCTGGAAATTTTTCTAGAAAACCGCAGGACCACAACCAAAATCCGGTGAGTTCTTCCTCTTCCCGACCTCCTTAGCTCGATTGGTTGCCACCAATCGATTCCTTGAGGTTTCTAGACCTTGTTTACGGCCCTTAATTCGTCCGATTTGCCTTGTAATCGACGAATTTGAGCTCGAAACCTAACCTCTCCTTTCGAACCCTAGACCCTGAGCCGCCAGCTTCGTGGCCGGATCTCTCCCAGCTCCGACCACCTCAGCTCACGGCACCACCATCGTTCGACGCGTCGGAGGAGCAACTTCCAGATCTAACCGGTCTCGAGCTTCGGTTTGGCCGGTGGACGGAAAACAGCGGCCAAACCCGACGCGCCTCGACAACCCGACTCGCGACCCGAGAAGTCGAACCGGGTCTGTGACTCGCCGGAGAAGACAACCGTCGTTGTCGCCGGAGCAGTCGCTGTTGCCGGAGGCTGGTCAACGGGCTTGACCAACCCAGCCCAGACCCAGCGAGCCAGACCCAGCAGCCAGGCCCAGCAGCCCGACCTAGAGGCTAGCCTAGGCTAGGCGACCCGGCCCAGCAAGCCGACCTAGCCATAGGCCCGGCCCAGCCTAGGCAGCCTGCGAGAAGAAAAGAGAAAAGAAAAAAAAGAAAGAAAAAAGAAAAAGAAGGTGGCGGCCCGAAAAAAAAAAGTAATTTTCTCTTGGCCTTCAGCAGGTGCCTGAACTAGCAGGGTGGAAGACAAGAGACTCATAGGTGAGTGGGCTCTAAACCTTTATTAGGTGCATTTACTGCTTTAGTAGAAATTGGGTAGAATTGGGTAGAATGGTTAAAATTGTTAGGATTCCTAGAAATTGGGATTGAATGATTGATTGATTGACTAATTGATTGATTGTTTGGCCGCATAGAATGGATGGATCGACCGGTGATAGTCTAGTGGTGACGTTCCTCGCTGAATGCGAGAGGCACCTTAGTACTATAGTTGGCATGTGGGGGTGCCGAGGGCACAAGCCCTTGAGAAAGTTGAAAAAGTTCAACTTGGGCATGGCCGTGGATTAAGCACCTTGAGTGTCGGTCTCGCACTTTATATTATTTTTGGGAGTTACTTAATTAAATTAGCAAATTAAATTAGTTTTGCAATTTATTTATTAAATTCAATTATTAGATTATCAGTCTTGCAATTTATTTATTAAATTCTATTATCAGATTATTAACCTTGCAATTTATTTATTAAATTCGATTATTAGATTATTAGTTGTGTGGTTTAATTCCGATCAATTACTCTCGGCAACCATGAGACGGGGAGTCTTCCGAATTAGACTAGTCGCGAGTACTAAGCGTAGTATGATAGGATCTTGGGATGTGAGATGTTAAAGTCGGTTCCCTAGCTAGGATAGTCGGACATACTGTTTAGAGACTGAGAGTTGGGAGGGACATCCTAAGGACCCTAGGGTAGGGGTGTTCCTAATCTAGGGTTAGGGTTCGTTCACTGGGATACCAAGTATCTCACTCCACCACCCCCACCATCCCAGGACCCTACTATGGACCCGGAGCAAGAACTCTCCGACTTGGAGAACCAGCTAGAGGAGGAGGACCCCCAGGAGGAGAAGCCGTTGGAGGAGGAGCCATTGGAGGAGGAGCCCATCGAGGAAGAGGACTGGGATCAGCAGGAGCTGGAGGTGGAACCTCTGGAGGAGGAGGACCCGGAGGAGGACTTGGAGCTGGAGGCTCCCTTTAGTTCGGATGAGGAGGCAGAAGACCTGGAGGAAGAGATAGGAATGGTCCCTGACCAACCTATCGATAGAGGGTGTGTGATTAATCAGAGGGTGAAGGAGTCCGGGATGATCATAGGGCCTCAGAGCCAGACTGAGTGGATTTGGAGCATCCCGAAGCAGACCTGGTTTCCACACCAGCATGTAGTGGAGTACATGGGGTTCCCAGAGACCAAGATGGAGTACCTGTCGGAGCGGTGCGAAGTACCATGGGGAGGCTACGAGTCTGGTTACGATGATCCCGACGGGGGAGATGACTCAGAGGATGGGATAGTTATCGACCCGAAGCCTCTTAGTGTACGTGAATGGCTAAAATCAGTTAGTGCACCGTAGGCTAGTCCACCCCTCTTACCCTTTCCCGCAACTTTTGATTGTACAGCTGAGCGGAGGCTCAAACCCTAGGACTTTTGATACTTCCCTCCTGGTCTGATCTATTTTGTATTTTGGAATGAGGTGGACCCGTTATGAAGTTAATTGTAATGAAGTAATTTAAGGTTTCTATCTTAGTTCTTGTTCTTAATTTCTGCGATTGAGTATTGGAGTCGGAATTACGGTGGGAGTTGAAGTGAAATTGGATCCTGAAGGGATGGCTACGTCTCCGAAGTATCGGGGCGTGACATTTTGTGAAAAAATTTTGGCGGGAAAAATTATCATCATTTTCCAGTATTGGGATCATGCAGGAAAATGAGTTAATCAAAAATTTTCAAATAGTCAATGAAAAGCCCATACTTAAATTAAAAAAAGATTTTCTCTTTTAAGAATGAAAACCACTTTCCAAATTACAACTAGATTTTTGTGCTTGGATTACACTTTCCAAAAGTATTTTTCCGAGATATAGTTGGAATTTCTTGAGCTATTCAAAGGAGGATTTCTTTGGAAAAATCGATAGAACTTTTAACGAGATTGATCAGTAAAAGTGACATTGATAGAACCTTCCACGAGGTTGATTAATGAAAATGACGACAAAATCCCATATGTTCCTTTCATTCAAATATACGTTCTCATAAAAAAGTAAAAATAGGAAAATAGCAAAAAAAGATATAACTGAAGTCCAGAAGTCCATATACACGACCCAGTTTCCAAGTCGAGGGTAGATACTTCTAAATCTATTCTTGAGGGCAGCCCCTTGAAAGTAGGTCGAGACAATTTGACGTGTAACATCCATGTCTCATATCACCTAGGGAGGGAAACATGGGAGAGCTTATTGTGATAAGCTGCCCTTGACTCACTGACAACGCGTTTTCTCGAGGAAAAACAAAGTCGTGAGGGCCAGTGGGACCTAAAGTGAACAGTATTGTTGGTGGTGAGGCGGAGGATGTTACAAAGTAGTATCAAAGCCAACTCCCGACTGCATGTGGTGACCACAGTAAGCGCTCGCTAGTGTCGTTGAGGGCATGTCCCCGTTGTGCCCTTGAGGGGGGGAGTATGTGATATCCTTGTCTCATATCGCCTAGGGATGGAGTCCTGGGAGAGCTTATATGTGATAAGCTGCCCTTGACCCACCGACAACACATTTTCTCAAGGAAAAACAAAGTCGTGAGGGCCAGTGGGCCCAAAGTAGATAATAATGTCAGTAGCGAGGCAGATGATGTTACATGACCGCTCCACTAGAGAAAGTTACATCATTCATTTGTAAATAACCATCAATTTTTGTATTGATGCCATGTCGATTTAGAAGACTTGGTCATTTTGATTTAATGGGTGAGTTCATGTAGTCATGTCGTTCAAAGAAGTGATAGAGTCCCCCGCAAGTCTCATGAGCCATCAATGTATAAGCAATTACTCTAGCTTTAGCAAGAGAACCGTAGATTGGCAAAATAACTGGAAATTTGTGTATGGAGAAACTTGAGATTTTGGGTTAGAGTCTTACCCAATTTCACTGCTTTGAGCTGTATTTTCAAATAGCAATGCCTCACGGATCGCTATCGTGGACATACATGTAGATGGAGCTCTATCTTCAAATAGAAATGCCTTACGGATCGCTATCATGGACATACATGTAGATGGCATGCCTTTGACTAACAAGAAAATGCGCTTAGTTTGATGCACAAAATCTGGCTCAATGTATCACTTTAGCAGTACACTAAAACAGCAATTGCTAGGAAGAATTAAATCACGAGAATGTAATTTTGATGACATAAGAATCATCACAAGCACAAAAATTAACACTCAATGCACGCTGTCTCCCGTTTGTCGAGGCTACCGGGGATATCGCTCGGTCATGGAGGTCTCGTTCTTCGAGAAATGGTTTGATTTGCCTCTTGATTTGTCGACTTCAGACGCCCTCGAGCTGTAATCCTGCATTGATGACATATCGGACTCTATGCCACTGTGCATGAAGAACGCTGGTTGGGATGGCACTTGGAGCGTGACCGAGTGGCTGTTAAGCATGAGAAGCACCGAGGCCATTGTTGGCCGCATAGCCACGTTTTCTTGGACGCATAGGAGACCAATGTGGACGCACCTCGTAATTTCGGTACTCAATCCAGAAGTTATACAGGGATCGATGATGTTCGATATTATTCCTTCCCTCCAACTCTTCCAAACCTGCGAGTATTTGATAAACATTGAGGAGGTCGATCTCCGAAACATTCTGCCAAATGAGAAGTCATGTTCTTATACTCACGTAGCTCATAAGGACCTCCGTGTTATCGCCCACTTGGAAAAGATTGTTCCTCTGACCACACACAATCTCCAATACAAGCACTCCGAAACTGAAGACATCGGACTTGACCGAGAAGTTTCCATGCATCGCATACTCCGGTGCCATATATCCGCTAGGCATCACAATAAATCCATCATACTAGCTTTAGAATTTGCCCATATTATTTTGATAAGCATTAGCTAAGGTGTGTTGTGAGCACACTTACTAGGTCCCCACGATTCGGTTTGTCTCTGCCTGAGTTTGGTCCAACTCGAAGAGCCTCGCCATACCGAAATCTGATATCTTAGGATTCATGTTCGAGTCCAACAAAATGTTGCTGGCTTTAAGATCCCGATGGATAATGCGAAGTCGAGAGTCTTCATGTAGGTAAAGCAGCCCTCGAGCAACACCCATTATTATCTTGTGACGCCTATCCCAATCGAGATTCGCACGCTTCATGGGGTCTGTAGATTTTGTTGATAGCTACGTTAAATAAGACGATGCTTAATCATTTCATGAAGATCTAATTTCAAGAATGACGACGAAAGGAACATACCAAATATGAACTGATCAAGGCTCGAATTGGGTACAAATTCATAAATGAGAAGCCGCTCAACTCCTTCCAGACAAAAACCTAGGAGCCTAACCAAGTTCCTATGTTGTAGCCTAGCTAGTAACATGACCTCATTCTTAAATTCTAATTCTCCTTGGCCGGAATTCCGCGATAGCCGTTTTACTGCGATTTCTTGTCCATTGGAGAGCCGACCCTAAGATTTGATCAAAGCAGTTCCTTGTGAGTATCAATATGTGATTGAAGCATTTTGAAAAGCATCTATCTTGTTGCTTAAATTTTAATGCAAGAGACAAGAGGATGTTTTGTTAATTAATACCATGTAGACAGCACCAAAACCACCTTCTCCTAGCTTCTTGGAATTAGAGAAGTCGTCAGTTGCCGCTCTGATGGTGCTGAAATCAAATTGTAGGGACTCTGCCGTGCTTATTTCATCCACAACTTCACCTAGACACAGAAATAAGCCGTCGTTCAGAGCATTAATCACTTTATCATAGTTCTTATAATGAAAGCTTCTTAAGCTTTTGACATATAGAGTTGCACCTGCGGGCATTACTACGAACTTGCTATATTGGCCTGCTCAATTTGTTTATGTTAAATATAGACATTGAAAAATGTGTAATTGGAAAAGTATCAAAGTGTCGATTCCATGTCTGGAATTCTCCATCCAACTTGTTGAATTTTGTTTTGGCTTATTTGTTACTTCTGTGCTGGTGCAAAAGTCTAGTAATTAGTCAACTTCGTTTTTTTTTTTCATGATCTTGTTAACCTCATGAACAGTTGCTGTTCCAATGAAAAATAAAAGACCGACCTTCACTTTTTGTCTGGGCTGCTTCTTCTTCCTTTTCGCTATCAGGAGTATGACAATGCCGACAAGAAGTAGCGCAGAAGCACTTGTGGCAACTGCAATGATCACAGTCTTCGTTGAATTGCTCTTTCCACCTGCAAGAGCAAAGGCACATTACGTTAACGATCATTGCTTACCGATCACTGAAGTGTCATTTGGAATGCGGAAACGAGATGCATGGTGAACATACATCGCACCATTCTTTGATAACCCAAAGAAAGTTATATGGATTTCTGCTCGTGTTACCAAGCCTCATCCAATCGAGAGTAGTAACCTCTGAAAATATATCACATTATACTACAGAATCACCTCTCCAGAATCGCCTTTTCAATTCCAAATCCATTGCTTTTCTGAATTTCTTACGGAAATCAGAGCAATTACAGCGCAATGGTTTGCAGAAACAGAGTGGAGCAAGGAACGACCGATGCTGCTGGTATTGCAAATGCTCCGGTCAAAGATTTCTGCAGAGTTATTGGATGCATCCCCCTTGGACATATGGGACCCCTATGCACACGAGGACCACCAGCGAAAAGCATGAAAGTGACAACGACAATCACGCCCGTCGTCGCCCTCTCGGCAGCCGTGCTCGAATCGATCGTGCTTTGGTCTTGGTTTTCTTTTATTAGAATATATATTTCTTTTATAGTTTTTAGGCCGTCCTATCTCATCTTTATAGAAAACGTACTAAAAAGGTCAGAATATATATACTTTGCCCTACCATATAATAAGAACATAAATTATAAGAGAAATTTCTCATCTAACTCAATCTTGAGAAATGCTTTATCTAACACGAGATGTCACCTAAACTCTTAATTAAGTGACATGCTGGTTTTTAGTTAGTTGCCGATTGTTTAATCGATGGATCTAAATTATTTCAACACCTACAAAAAATTTATCATGTCATTTAAATAAGAGACCTTAGAATCTCTAGCATTGCTAATGGATATAGTTCTTGTTAACTTCATTTGCAAATGATCAAGCACAACTAAGGTTATTGTTGCCCTCCTTTTTCCTTTGATGCCTGATGCTACAAAGTTTTAGTAATAATCCAAGATTTCATGCCGGAGCGTGAACCAATGTTTCGATTATGGCCTCGAAATTTTCTTTCCCATCTCTCTCTACTGTCATTTTTTATGGGTGCTTTTATTTTAATTAACAAACCGTGGTGACTGATTGATGGGAAGTAACGAAGATCTGCTAATAATTTATCACCCTAGTGGAGATGCATCAATGGTTAGAGCTACTGAACCATTTCCTTTTTTGTCTAAAATATGGACCAACCAGCCGTGTTTGGCAAAAAAAGTATTTATCCAACAAAAAAAATTACATGGTCTATAGAACATTAAAATTAAGCATACTTGAAAGGATTTACAGTTCAAATCTCAAGTGAAATCTGCATAATCAACAACTTAGATGATTTTAGTCCACCTGAATTATAGAAAAAAATTACACAAACACCATGTTCGTGACTTTGATGGAGCTACATACCCGTCGATGGAGCTGGCACATCTGCCTCCGTTGATGGTGGTGCGGGCGGCGGTGGAAGTGGCTCCCCAATCTGGTCGAAGAACCGAGCATTGGTCTCGTACCGGAACCGGCAACTTGGTGCCATTATCCTCACTCCCATCTTCCCGGCGCAGCAGTTCGTGAGACTTCCGATGACTGTCACCAGGCAGTCGCTGCATTGCTGCTCGGTCAAGTCCGGCGTGCACTGTGTCATCGCGTAGATTGTGTCGAAACCCACCGATGTGTTCCCCGTCGCGTACTTCCTCAGCGAGCCGCCGCCTGCTGCCTCGTTCCGCAGACTCTCCAGCAGTGTCCGCAGCGCCGCGTTGTACGTGTCCTGGCTCGTGACGTTGTTCCTGTTGTTCAGCCAGTATTGAGGGTTGGTTGTGACTGTGCGAAAGATCGAGGCGTTAGAGTACCGAACGGTGCAGTTCTCACTGTAGAGGACCGCGCTCTTCTGGAAGGGGCAGAGCCGGCGGATGTCGGAGGCTGAGCCATTAAGGCAGCTACGGCAGCTCTCAGCAGTGAGGTCGCCGAGGCAGGAGCCGATGACATAGAGGGTTTGGGAGGCGCCGGAGACGGCGGCGGAGGCGTTGAAGAAGCCGTAGGTGAGGGGCAAGGAGTTGGTGGTGGAGATGGAAGAGAGGAGGGCGGTGAGGGTGGTTTGGTAGGCGCTGTTGGCGGTGAAGTTGCCGGTGGAGGCGCAGACCTCATGCGGGAAGAGATCTTGGGCGTTAACGGTGGAAGCTAGCAGGAGGAGGAGGAAGAGAGGAAGATTTGGAAGATCCATGCTTCCTTACTGTTTTTCGTGGGGATGTTCCGGGTCTTTTTTTTATTAACGTCGATAGGCTAATAATGTACGAACGCATAGCTTGTATAGCTCCTGCACAAGTTGCTTCGTCGAAACCTGTTTCGTCCCGTCCACAGCTTGGTAGGGGCGGCTTGAACTTTGATGCCAAAGAAGTCATTGGTCTTTTCTTTTGTCCTTGCCAGAAAATCCGTGATTAACCCAAATGGAGGTTTTCGACCAAAGAAGAAAACTTTTTGAACCATTCTTTATCTCAACCATCCATTTCTTTATTTGTCGCAGTCAAACATCTCCCATTATCTTTTAAAAATCGTCTGGCTACCACTGGGGACAGGTAGCCATGGTAAACAGAATTGGGAGACATGAAACTCTGCTTGGCGATCTTTTCAGAATGCCGACGGTGTCTCGGCCAACTCTTTGAATCTAAATGGAATGGTCAGTCGTCAAATATGTCTCGATCTCGTCCGCAGATGAAGACAGAGCTAGCAGGGGCTAGTGGGTGTAATCTTTCCTTTTTATAAAGCAATGACTTGCAGATTCTTTAGGCATAGCTCGATAATGGCACACTATCTCCACTCGTGGGATGGAGTTTGCCGTATCGAATCGTTTGGCATGTGCATCACATAGCCTCAAATTTTGGTAGTATGGAACAAATAGAGTTTCAATTCAACTTGAGCCTCGAGGACGGCCGACGCGTATACCATTTGAGCAATTTCGCCTTCATGGCCAATCCCGCTCCATATGAGACATGGGCTATGCTTCATTATTTTCTTCTCGATTTTGTTCTTTCAGTAGGACAAAATTAACACGAACTTGCCTATTTTTTTTCCCTTCCTAAAACATCTTTCCTCGTTTAGTAAAGTATTTTTGCAGGAAGTTTTAGTTCGTGTAGCGTCACTCTTTCTCCATGAAGCTTTGATGCGTATAAATAACCTTCCCTCTTATCAACTAGTAACAGTTGAAAATCGTGTTTCCAGACGTTTTGATTACCCTTTTCTTTTTTTATGTTTCCCCTCGCATGCTCGATATCGCCATTATGTTGAAAAACTTTGCTTTTGAATGAATCAAAACGGTGTTCCGAAAGCAACATAGGTTCTGGTAAACGTTGACATTCAACGTCAACGTAAAATTTATGTATAGTTCTCATATTATCCCGACCACTTGAAATAACCATGACATATACTTGATTCGTCACGGTGGCATTTAAAATGCTATATAGCTTTCGAACATACGTGGTATGGAGCCTAGAAAATTATTCAATTATACGCGACGATCCATTCCACGTGAAAATAATATTTTTTTAACATGAATGATCACGCCAACTTACTTAAGACTGTTGTCAGACATAATCAATAGTTTCATAATCGTTGATCACGACTAATGTGATCACACGTTCATATTTGTCCTTAAGACCAGGCCGTTATGGTTCCGTATTTGACTTTAAACAGTTGCGATGAAAGTTCCAGACTATAATGTATAATATCTTATAGCCGGCGATTGAGATTGGAGTAGATAAGGACAATAGCGGAAAGTAAGCAATAGAATCTTCGAAGTTGATCTTTTCCAAACGCGCACCCTCATGGCCCTGGTCAAGCTGCCTTTGCATGACGAGCTCGAACCATGTGCTGCGTTTTCTTTTCTTTTTCCAGGATTTTTATCATAACGTAAATGATAACGAGTGACATTTTTTTAGGGATTGGATAGCATGCGAGATTTTACGTTTTTCTTAATCTAAATCTTGTCGGATGTCTTTTTTAATCCCATAAATATATGTGTATGAATGAGATTCTAATAATACGTGCCCATCGACGTGTAAATTTGCTTATATATAATTTTATAATATCTAAATTTCGATGGGACAGTTTAGGTGGAAAACTATTTGTGGTCTTACGCGGATTGACCAAGAACAAAGTAGCCTAGTGGGTAGTGCTAATTGGAGTTGGTGAACAGAATAACACGGTGAAGCAAATATGATCGCATAGTCTCTTGACCAATAATTCGAAATAATAATAAAAATTTCTGAACTGAAAAGTAAGAACTTGCAATCCGACATATCCACCGGCGCGAGAAGCTGTCGGAGACTAGCATTAACAATCCGTTTGCTTCTCCAGCGGCCGCACGCGCCTCTTCGTCGTGGCTTTTACAAGAGCGTCGCTGGAGAAGGCTTGACCAAAGTTTATGGGCTTCTCCAACATGGAGGCGATCTCTCCGGGAATGACTGCGTCAACCGTGGCAACAATGCCTCTACAGAGGCACGGCGTCCGGCATAGGTGAGTGGTTGATGTTCAACTTTGTCGACGCAGCTTTTGCAAACTAAAGTATAATAAAAGGGAAACTTTGTGGTTACTAATAAGAGTAATGGGAGATCAGATATAAATTATCTTACTTAATTTCAATCAACATCCATATATTCATTCTCATGCTTGAACTTACTTCTCCCTCTTAATTCTTGAGCCCCATTTCAGCCGTATCTTTTCCCCAACAACATTTGGGTATTGTGTCACATAGTTCAATCGCTTTTGAACTTAGTTGCGATTGTTTGAGCTAAAGGGTTTTTTGCGAATTAGTTTTCTATGCTTTTGAGCTTTGGTTTGTTGAAAATAATTAGTCAACAGGACACTATTTATGACTAAAAAATATGCCTAAAATTAAAAAACAAAAATTTCCCTAACGTGGAAAGGAGAACTTGTATATATTTCTAGAATAATTTCCTGGATAGCACTTTTTTCTATCACAATTTTTTTTGGAAACAAACACAATCCTATATTAAATTATCTAATATTTCTGATTTGGACACCAACATTTATTTTAGAGTCAGTTATTCACCCTTGTTTTGGTCTTTTCTTGAGCATTAATCCATCAACCAGAACTCCTAATTAAAATTAACACTTTGTATGTTTTATGAAAAAATTATACTCATTTTCTATTATTGGGATCATGCATGAAAATGAGTAAATAGACAATTTTTACATAGTCAATGAAAAGCCTATACTTAGATTAAAAAAAAATATTTTCTCTTTTAAAAATGAAAACCACTTTCCAAAATACTACTAGGTTTTTGTGCTTGAATTACGCTTTCCAAAATTATTTTTCTGAGATTCAGTTAGTGTTTCTTGAGCTATTCAAAAGAAAATTTCTTTGGAAAAGTCAATAGAACCTTCAACGAGATTGATCAGTAAAAATAACGTCGATAGAACCTTCGATGAGGTTGATCAATGAAAATGAGAACGAAGTCCCATATGTTCCTTTCATTCAAACGTACATTCTCGTAAAAATGTAAAAATATGAAAATAGCGAAAACATAATATAAATGAAGTTTAGGAGTACATATACACGACCCAGTTTCCAAGTCGGGCCAAAACCCATTTGGTCATTGGCCCGTGAGATATAGCCTTTTAACATTATTGTTAGCATTTGGGCTCAAAAGTCCCACAGTTCGGCCCACAGAAGCTGTGACTTATACATGACTTGCCCATGTCTACCGATTGCAGTCCGACAATCCCATACCCCATTGTATTCAGCCCACTAATCCGACCCATTCGATTAAAATAGTGAAGCCTAGCCCTAGCCTTCATTTCTAGATAGGACTAACTAGAAAAGCCTAACAGCATTGGCTATAGGCCTGGCCCAGTATAGCTGGGCCGAGCAAGAAAAGGCCTGAATTAGATATTGGGGGATGGGGCCCAAAACGCCGGTTCGGAACCCAAACCCTACACGGACCATTAGAGTCCGGCTGAGACCCACATTCAATCCAAGTCCTCTACCCGATTTGAGTCCCCATTTTTCAGAATAAAAAAATAAAAAATAGCCGAACATAAAATTTTTCAGGGAATAGCTTAGAATTGGATTTTGATAATTTTGTTAGATTTCTAGTGTTAATGTTAGTATAGAATTAGCTTTAGATCCCTCTGGTTAGTATACATGTGGTTTAGGGTTTGATGGATGTCTTAGTGTAACGTGAAATCTTTGGCTGAGAAATTGAAATCAAATTCATCAGGCGAAGGGGCATGCCCTCCTCCTAGGCTTAATAATAATAAGTTCTTTATGAAAAGTAAATCTCTATTTCGGTTTTTATTTAAATACTTAAGTCTTTAATTTACACACTTTTCATACATTTGTTGTTCTATTTTTTTAGCATAATAAGGTTATTTTCTTCAGTGTAGTAAAAAAAAAAAAAAACAGGGTGGCACTATTTTGCGTCGGCATAAGATGTCAACTTTCAGCCTAATTGTTGAGAAAAGACGTCGGCTTTGATTTTTTTTGTCTCGCCTTGTATGAAGTGGAAGAGAAGAACCTCCTCTTTTTGATCTCCTTCACTTTGACGGTTCAAATGCATTCTCGGCTATGAATAGCGACGGATCTAGAATCTTAGGGTCGGGAGACCAAGCTTGTGCTTGATGGTTATGTATAAATGGCATGACATTTTGTGAGTATTCTTCACTTCCAACATCCTATGGATCTGGATTTAATCCCAAGCCATTGAAGCCACATAACTCCTCAAAATTTAAAACATCAAGCTTGTTCTTGACGTTTGTAATCTTGATGATCCGAAAACCACAATGGAAGACAAAAAGCAGTGCACAAGACACGCCGATCACCCATTTTCTAAGGCTACCATGGGTATGGCTCCGTCGTAGAGGCCTCATTTTTGGAGAATTGGTCTGTCATGTTTCTTCATCTCTCGACTTCAAATACCCTTGAATTGTAATCCTACTTTAACAACATATCAAATTTGATGCCGTTGTGCATGAAGAATGCTGGTCTCGACGGCTTTTGGAGAGTAAAGGAGTGGTTATTAAACATAAGAAGGACCAAGTCCATTGTTGGCGGGCCAGCCACGTTTGCTTGGACACATAATAGACTGATGTGGATGCCCCTGGCAATTTCAGTACTTTAATTAGAAGTTGTAGAGGGATCGATGATGTTCAATACTGATCATTTTCTCCAATTCTTTAACACCTGCAAACATCTGACCAACATTGAGCAGGTTGATCCCTTGAATATTATGCGAATTGAGAACACAGCCTGCAAAGGCCTCCACGTCATTGCCCATGCGGTAAAGCTTGTTCTTAGAGTCACTCACAATCTCCAAAACCAGTATGCTGAAACTGAATACATCTGACTTGACTAAGAAGTTCCCTTGTATCACATACTCTGGTGCCATATATCCGTAGTACATCACAATAAATCCACAATATTAGCTTTATAGTTTGCTTTGTTCTTTTGGTTCTCATTAGCTCTATGAGGTTGTGGCACTTACTAGGTCCCCACTATTTTTGTCTCTGCTTGAGTTTGGTCCAACTTGAACAGCCACGCCATACCAAAATCTGATATCTTAGGAGGTTGTGGCATTTACTAGGTCACCACAATTCGGTTTGTCTCTTTTTGGGTTTTCCAAAAATCTCTTTGATGGAAGTATTACTCAATAGGCTCGTTACCCCGATAATATGCCTGCGGTGTTTGACAAGGTGCATAATATAATGTGTTGAACATTTTTTATGGAGGCAGCCGCCATACCTAGCATGTTAGGCCCGGCATATTGTTAATTTGGTTGCACATCATTTTATAAGACATTTAAAAAGTCCTTAGTACTTTTCCAATTTTCGAAATCTACGTTGATATAAGAATATGTTCTAGATCACACAACGTTACATCTTGGAATTAAAGAATGGCAGGCTGGAGCCATCATTTACCTCACTAATTTTGGCCTAAAAGATCCATTATTGGGTTGGGTGAATACAAAATGGGTGGCCAGAAAATCATTTTTAAAGATCATTCTCAGACTAAATGACCTAAAGAATTTGAATTTAATAAATATGAATTTCGCATGACATAAACGAAAGGTATAATCTTAACAAATAGGCTGAAATATCTCATGAAAATTTATCACAAACCGCGTCAATCCCGAAAACCAAACTTTTGCAGAGTTGTTGCAGAGTTATCGTGTTCCTCAAGGGGCACCCTTCAAGTCTCAAGAAACTGTTGTCTTTGACTGCGTCTCCGTCTTTTGCAAGTTTAATGAGACAGCCAGCAATTTAAAAAGAATGGAATCTAATGTAAAAGCAAAGACTCCTTTCAATGGAGTCTCTTTCTTCCGCGACTATAATAGAAAATGAGTCTCCTGTCTTTTGCAGATATAATAGAAAATCATTGACGCCTTCTGCCGGGTCATCTCCTCGTGATTTTAATTTTAAGTTTTGCCGAGAGCATTTTATGAGTGAAATCTTGAAAGTTTTGATTTGATGTAAGGGGTGCATCCTTAAGATCGCATGAGGTAATGGACCAGTTGAAACGTGTCGTTCACTTGACCCAGTAGATATAAACAAATGTCAAATAAGGTCGACACTAGTTTTATAGATTAATATGTTCGGTTAGAGTAAACTTCCACTTAAATCTCCTATTTCAAAATTTAAAATAAGAAGCCTAGTGTGTAATGCATAGTGGGAATGGAGAATTTGATGGGGAAAACCAAGGACGACCAAAAAGTCTCTTGAACAATAACTCAAACAATGCAAGATTTCGGAAATGAAAAAGAAAGAACCTGCATATTGAATGATTGCTAACGAATGGATGAGCCATACTTTGCTCTCCTAACAGGAAGATCGACCCCAAATTTTGATTGCCGATAGGCTATTAACCACTAATGATTAAAGTTGAGGGTTAAGTGAAAAAAACTTACTTTCCGTGATCTGATAAACTTACTTACCCTATAATATGTTGAAAGATATATTTTTATGTCACACATAAATTTCGACAGAAAATCTCCAAGTTAAAATTCCATTAAGGTAGTAATCTAAAATAGAATTAGATCTAGTCTAGACGTAAAAATACTCAGTAAATCATTTTTTTTTTAATTCCAGTTAACTTCAAATCGGTTGAGTCGATCTTCTAGGATCAATGTAAAATCTCACAACACCATAATGGGGAGGAACTATCGTTTTTCGGTTTTACAATTATTGGGATTCAATGAGTGAAAGATTGAAAATAATTTTTTTTTGTAACCTATAACCATTTACATACATCTTTGAAAAGCACCAAATACATGCATACATGAATTTTACTCTTGGAAATCACTTTCCACCTTTACATATATTATTCAATTCCATTCTTTCCCAATTATACCCATCCTCAAATCCTAAATTATCACATTAACACTCAAAATCAACTAAAACCCAAATCACAAAATCCTAAGTGAGATGTTAAAATGAGTAGGCCAGGAGGGCAATTGATTTTTTTTCAATATGGGGTTTTGTTTGGAGGTATGTGATTAAAATTTGCAAGATGAAGGTATGTAAGTGGTCATTACGTTAAAAGCAAGTTACATTCAAACGAATTTGCATTCTTAAACATTTATATGTTTTTACACTCATTTAGACTTATTCTTCTTTTACTTCTTATGCACAAACGTGCATGCTCTTTTGCTATAGCTAGTAAGACACTCCCCCACCCCCCCCCTCAAAAAAAAAGAAGAAGAAGAAGGAGGAAATGAAATACGTAATTGCCTATTCATAAAATTACAATATGTATACTTCGACACGGCATCCACAATCACGATCATAATATAACCACAATATAGCTACAACTGTACTAGAGAAACCCTAAGCCATTATAAAAGATTAAGAATTAAGATCACATCATGCTTTTGGAATAACATCCTACCCTGATCTTTTTCTATGGCTATGATATCATATACCTATCAATTTTTGCTAAGTAAATTATTATACTCTAGTTCCCATTTTATTTGATTGACTATTGAGTTGATGTAGTTGTCTTGTCCGGAGTGGTGATGATCATATAGTCATCCTCAAGTCTCATGAGCAGTCGTCTTAGCAATTGCTAGGCATAGGAGAACCTTAATTTGGTAAAATAATTGGGAATTTGTTTCTAAGAAAAGCTCGGTATCTTAGGTTTGATTCTTAGTCAATATGACTATTACATCTTAGAAACTAATTCCTTAAAAATATCCTAGCATCGACGTACATACAGATAATATGTCTTTGACTAAATCGGAAAATAGACTTAGCTTGATGCATAAAAATTGGCTCCATATCTCACTTGAGCACTGCACCGACAATAGCAATCGCTAGGAGTATTTATGGTATAATTTGAACTGATTGGCGACCTATTTTCTACTCAAGCTATAACAATTTCAAATTTCAATTGGAAAAGGTAATATGCTATTCATTTATTTTGTTATTGGTTTGATTGAATAAAAATTAGCTTTGAGCCTACGCAAGAATTATGCAGGAAACATAACATCTATACAGTCTAAAGGTTCATATTCCAATGTCAAACAAGAAAGAACTAGTACTTACATCCACAACAATTGTTTAAACCCAACACAAGCAAATGATATTGTGCCTTATGAGTCATCAGGTCAATAAATTGTCCTATGACAAGCAATATGTGGAAAACGTAGGATGTAATTATTTTTTATACATCAAGACGACAATTCATGCGTAGGATTATGAAATCAGTAGTTACCTTACACAGGACGGCAATTCAACCAATTTGGTTCAGGAAATTTACAGGTATAGCAAAAAGAGTGAAAACTTCACTAGACCCAAATTAATTAAGTGGGGACCAGAATTTCTTATTGCAGGTTGTATAACCTTTTCGTAGGTTGCAAATATTTATACAGAAATTAACAGTTACAAGCAAAGACGTGATTGAGATGGGATACTATTGGAGAATTGACTGCGATGTGGGTTGGTGCGATTATCTTGTAAATGTGGCATGCCTGAGGTTAAGAATAGACATATCCGATGTGCGTTGGCATGAAATGTCATACTTTTAGCCTACTTATTGAGCTAAGATATTCGATTTGTCTATATGTTGTATGACGTGGAAGAGAAGAACTTGCTCTTGTTAATCTCCTTCATTTCTACCGCCGACCTGCATTTTCATGTATGAATAGCGACGGATCTAGAGTCTTAGGGTCGGGGACCAAGCTTGTGCTAGATCTTCATGTATGTCAGGCATGACTTCTTGCGAGAATCCTTCGCTTCCAACATCCTATGAATCTGAATTAATTGAAGCCAAATAACTCCTCAATAATCTGGAAGACATATTGATTCACGAGAATGAAATTTTGATGATCCAAAAACAACGACAAACACAAAAGGCAATGCGCAGGGCACGTTGATTACCTATTTTCTAGGGCTACCGTGGGTATGGCTCGGTCATAGAGGCCTCGTTATTCGAGAACTGGTCTGATTTGTTTCTTGATCTCTCGACCTTAGATACTCTTGAATTGTAAACTTGCATGGACGGCGTATCAAATTCCATGGCGTTGTGCATGAGGAATGCGGGTCTCGACGGTACTTGGAGACTAAGTGAGTGGCTGCTAAGCATGAGATGGACCTCGGCCGTCGTTGGCCGGCTAGCTGCATGTTCTTGGACACATAGTAGACCAATATGGATGCACCTTGCAATTTCAATGCTTGAACCAGAAGTTATAAAGGGATCGATGATGTTCGATATTGATCCCTCCCTCCAATTCTTCCAAACCTACAAACATCTTGCCAACGTTGAACATATTTATAATCGGAATATTTTGTGAAATGACAAGGTATGTTCTTATACTCACATAGCCTATAAGGGCCTCCATGTCATCGCCCACACGGTAAAGTTGGTTCCTCTGACCACATAGAATCTCCAAGACCAGCACTCCGAAACTAAACACATCTGACTTGATGGAAAAGTTTCCGTTCATCACATACTCCGGCACCATATATCCGCTGTGCATCACAATAAGTCCACCATGTTAGTTCTATAGTTTGCTTTGTTCTTTGGTAATCATTAGCCTAGGAGTTTGTGGAACTTACTAGGTTCCCACTATTCTGTTTGTCTCTGCTTGAGTTTGGTCCAACTCGAACAGTCTCGCCATACCGAAATCCGATATCTTAGGATTCATGTCTAAGTCTAGCAAGATGTTGCTGGCTTTGAGGTCCCGATGGATGATACGAAGTCGAGAGTCTTCGTGCAGGTAAAGCATCCCTCGAGCGACACCTAGTATTATCTTGTGACGCTTATTCCAGTTGAGATTCGCACCTTTCCGAGGATCTATGCATTTTGATGGAATCATATTTTATAAGACGTCCATTAATCATTTTGTGAGGATATGATTTCACGAATGACGACTTGAGAAACATACCGAATATGAAATGCTCAAGGCTCGAATTTGGTACGAACTCGTAAATGAGAAGCTGTTCGCCCTCTTCCAGACAAAAACCTAGGAGCCTGACCAAGTTCCTGTGTTGTAGCTTGGCTAGTAATAGGACCTCATTCTTGAATTCTCCTTCCCCTTGGCTGGAATTTTGCGACAATCGTTTCACCGCAATTTCTTGTCCATTGGAGAGCAGACCCTAGAATTTCACAAAAAGTAGGTCCTTATGAGTATTGATTGATACATTGAAGCATTACAAAGAGTATCGGATTTTTGTCATCTTTGACTATTTCGTTGCTTGAATTTTGAATATAACAGAGTAGAGGATGTGCTATGTTAATTATTACCTTATAAACAACACCGAAACCGCCTTGCCCAAGCTTCTTGGACTCAGAGAAGTTATCTGTTGCCGCTCTGATAATGTTGAAATTAAATTGCAATGACTCCGCCGTGCTAATTTC
This sequence comes from Melaleuca alternifolia, assembly GCA_019926035.1. Lineage (NCBI taxonomy): Eukaryota > Viridiplantae > Streptophyta > Magnoliopsida > Myrtales > Myrtaceae > Melaleuca > Melaleuca alternifolia. Next base: position 2,995,598 of record JAGKPW010002174.1, read on the forward strand.
ATGCACAACTTCATCTATAAAGACAAAAGCATAGTCATTTAGAGCGAGCATCATTATCTTTTCATAGTTTACGTAATGAAAGTTTTACAAACTTCTAGCTCATATTATTGCACCTGCATGCATTACTAATAAAATCTAAACCCTCAACCCTCATAAAGTTTTTGGCCTAATTGTCGAAAGCGATGCAGCTCTTACTACTTATACAGGTGCAAAATCATCGTCGTTAGTCAACTCAATTATTTTTACGATTGTTTTGGACCTTATGAAGAGTTGTTGTTACAATGCAAAAGGATAAAGACTTGCCTTCGACACTTAGTCCGGGCTGCTTCATCTTCCTTTTCACTTTCAGGAGCACGACAGCACCGATGACAAGTAGTGCAGCAACACTTGTGACGACCGCAACGATCACAGTCCTCATAGAATTGCTCCTTCCAACTGCAGTAGCAAAGGCACATTATTTTTATGATCGTTGATCAGTAATGACCAAGCAATACACTGGGAAAATTACCAAAGCGCCAAATATGACTGTGGAAATGAAACAAGAATAGATCGATCTAGATCTCTCTCTCTCTCTCTCTCTCTCTCTCTCTCTCTCTCTCTCTCTCTCACACACACACACACACATATTGTTCTCCGCGGTTGAATGAGCTTTACAACGCTAAAATTGTTCAGTTAAGCACTGCTGGTGACGTGCCTCCAATGAGCTTTACATCAACTTAGATCTCTCTCTCTCTCTCTCTCTCTCTCTCTCTCTCTCTCTCTCTCTCTCACACACACACACACACACACACAGATGACCACTGTTGTAGAGAGAACGACAATTACAGTTGTCGTTGCTGGGTTGGCTCAGCCTCCTGGGCGACGTTGATCGAATTAATCGTTTATTAGTCTTTGATTTCTTTTTTTATATTTGTATATTTTAGTTTCTACCCCGTCCTATCCTTTGTTCATAAAAACTTAAAATTTCAGAATATGTCTACTTTTCAGTATTTTGCCAAACCAATATATGATATAAAAAATATGGAGGAATTCTTATCGAATTTATAGTAAGAGATTTTACAGAAACTCCCTTATTAGGTGTTGTTGATTTTCTACGGATTGTATAGGTACTATTTATTTCAACACCTAATAAGAAAATTTCGACAAAATTTCTTTGTGTGTCTGACATTGCTATTCAATATTATTCTGATTAGCTTCATTTTCAGAAAATCAAATACAATTAAGGCAAGTTGTAGCGTCTCCTTTCCTTTGAAGACGGATGCTAAAGTTCTAGTCAGAATCGAAGATCTCGTGCGGGTTCGTACCACCAATGTTTCAATTATGGCCTCGCAATTTTCTGTTACTTTTCTTTTTGACTGAATGATAAGAAGTGACGAACATGTGATATGGATTCACTACCCTAGCCTAGACTCACGATCTCATTAGACAGCTTGGGAGCAGTGAATTCCATTAGCTGTGATTCAACGAACTGACTGTGATAGTTGGCTAGGAACCATGTAGATGCATCAAGGATTAAACAAAACTTATTTTGCCGACAATATCGGACCAACTTGATACATTCTTTCTTGCCAAAAAGCATTCATTCAATAAAAATTACCTGATCTATTGAGCACATTTGGATAAAAAAAAATGTTGTGGTTTATAGAGCACATAGGTTGAGCTCCTATGAAGAATTTATCGTGTGAATCTCATGTAAAATCCAAAAAATTTTATTAAAAAAAAGGAGCCAAACACCATGTACCTGACTCTTGAACAAGTGCCAACATACCTGGTGGTGGTGGGAGCATATCTCCCTCCTGCGATGGCGGTGAGGACGGAGGTGGCTCACTGACTGAGTCGAAGAAACTGTGATTTGTCTCGTATAGGATCAGGCAACTTGGTGCCATGAACCGTCCTCCAGTGTACCTGACGCAGCACTCCTTGATTATCTGGACGCCTATCACTAGGCAGTCACTACACTGCTGCTCCGTCAAGTCTGGTGTGCACTGGCCCTGCTGATTCGCTTCCCGACGCGTACTTTCTCAGCGAGCCGCCACCTGCCGCCTTGGCCCCCAAACCATTTAGGAGCTTACTCATGGCTGCGTCGTACATGTCCGGGCTTGAGACGTCGGCAGAGGTTCTCGCCACGTAGTCAGGTTTTGTTGCGAGTACACCAAAGAACGAGGCATCCGAGTATCGGATGATGCAGTCCCCAGTGTAAAGGAGTGCCTCCTTCTGTATGGGGCAGAGGCGGCGCATGTCGGAGGCCAAGTCATCGAGGCAGGCACGGCATCGCACCGCGGTATAGTCACCACGGCAGAGGCCAAAGACGTAGAGGGTTTGGGAGGCGCCAGAGACTACGGTGGAGGCATTGAAGAAACCATAGGAGAGGGACAGCGAGTTGCTGGTGGAAAGGGAGGAGAGAAGGGAGGTGAGGGTGGTTTCGTAGGTGCTGTTGGCAGTGAAATTGCCGGTTGAACCACAGTGGGTCGCTGGGAATTGGGCGTTTATGGTGGAAGAAAACATGAGCAGAAGCAAGAGAAGGAAACTTGGAGGATCCATTTTTTTGTTTTGGGATAGAAGTATTACTCAACAGGCTCATTCCCAGATTATATTGAGTAACGGGATTGATAAGATACAAAACAAGTTGTGTTAAATCATTTTATATAGGGACAGCCGCCATGCCTGGCACGCTAGGCCCGACAAAATTTTAGTTGGAGTGCATATCATCTTATAAGACTTTTTTAAAAGCTCTTTGTAAGTTTCCGTTTGGACCAACGCCTTATTTAAGCTGTTTAATAGTCTTTAAAACATTGAGTTTTAAATTTGCATTGGTATAAGAATGCATTCAGGATAAGTTACATTTTGTACAATCTTAAAGAATGGAAGGTTAGAGCTGTTATCTACCTCACTAAATTTGACCTATAAGATCCATTGTTGGGTTGGATGGATCTGAAATAGGTAGCAAAAATACTAGTCTTGAAGAGCACCGTTATAGTGAATGACCCCTAAAGAATTTGAAATTCATAAGTATGAAAATCACACGGCAATTAAAGTGTCTACTCTTAAATGAATTTGTTAAAATACCTTAAGAAAATTTATCACTTCATCAATACTTCAGCGAAAAAAAAAAAAACACAAACGACATCTAACGGGATCACTAAACTTTTGCAGAGCTGTTGCAGAGTTGTTGCAGAGTTGTCGTGTTTCTCGATGGGCAATGTTGGAGTCTCGAGGAGTGTTGACTTCCTTGACTGCGTCTGTCTTTTTACAAGTATAATAAGACGACCGGCTGACTTCCAACCAATGAGGAGTACGAGTCACTTGAAGAAGCATCGACTCTAATGAGAAAGCAAAGACCCCTTTCTACGGGGTCTCTGTCTTCTGCAATTATAAAAGAAAAGGAGTCTCTTCTCTTTTGCGGGTGTGATAGAAAAGCATTGACTCCTCGTACTGCGCCTGTCTTTTGCTAGCATAATAGATAAGCTAAAACAACGGGCAATTTCCAAGCAATTTGGAATCTTCACTGGTGGAATCTTTTTCTGGTGATGATGTTTTCTTAGTAGATGATTAACTAGATGCAAGGAAATTTGTTCTTAGTATAGGCCTCCATGATGCCGAGTAAACAAATCATGGACTGCGCTTGTAGTCTACCACTTCTTTTCAAGATTTAAAAAAAAAAAACTTTTAATGTTAGATCAAAGCAACTCCCGGAAATATTCTGTCGTTAACATATATAGGTAATCTCATTGATAAATCTCTTGTCAAAATTCACTATAAGAAAATTACTCAAACGTTTTGAGTAATTTTTTTATTTAATTTTTTTCTTTTTTTAATTTATTGTTCAACTTCTTTCTTTCATTCACTCTTCATCTTTCCTGTTTTTTTTTTTGTCACAATGATCAGCATCTCCAATTACGAACAAAACTAAAAATCATCTCAGCGCACGGAGAATCTCACACCGAAGAACAAGCTGTGGAAATGCAAAATCCACCTGCGAAACCCTAACCACGACCCCCAAGTTCACTCTCCAGAGACTCCAAGCGGCACCAGCGTTCGTCGGCCCGCACGATGGGCATCACTGGCAAATACCTTCCAAGATCAATTTACGAACCCTGAAGGACCTGCATCTGTTCGAGGTCGGAAACTTCGAGGACTTTGGCTTCGGATGATGATCTGCTAAGCAACCACATACACTTTGAGAGTTTCGGATCGAGGCTCAATTGGCAGGAACTATCCAAATAGTCTCCTAGTTTGAGGCAGCATGCCATCGACCAAATCGGAAGAGGACTTAGTTTGAGGCATAAAATCTGGCTCAATATATCATATGAGCAGCACAGAAACATAGTGATTGCTAGGACTACCTACAGTATATTTTGTGACCTATTTTACCCCAACTCTAATAGTTCGGAATTTCGATTGGAAAAAACGTTATACACTCTCAGTTTGTTTTGTTATGCGTTTTATTTAATAAATATTACTCTTAATCCTGCCCAGCAGTTAGAAAGAAGCTTAATGTCTATATATATAATCTCAAAGCTTATATTTCCAGTACCAAACAAGATAGAAAAAGCACCTCCCCACATCCATAACAATTATTCATAACCCAACATGAATAGGATATTGCGAGTTCAAGTAACAAATAATTTTAGTATTTTTCATACTCCCAAATCCAAGTTCAAGCTCAAAGTGGAGTTCTTCAGCTCCAGTTCGAGTTAATTGCGATGTACTGAGATTTACTTTTGATAATCAATCTCACAAATGTCAAGCTTTGGCTTCTAAAACGTTTCACCAAGTAAATACTTTAGGCTTAATCAATAGCTCATTCAAACTTGAGGGCGAGCGTCGCAGTCTTAATTTATTTAAGCCGAGTCTTACCATTTCAAGTCCTCTTGAGTCAACACAATCAGAGGAATAATTCAGCAATATGAGGCGGAAAGAAAAGACATGACGTCGCCAAAGCTTAATTAACATCTTGTATCGATAACCTCTAGATAAGTTACAATTGATGCATACTTTCCAAATGTCCCAATAGAACAAACTTCATGTAGCAAGTCTAGTACATAGAGTCTCAATCTTCTTGCAGCAAGCTTAATTCAATGAGTTGGTTCATTTGAAAGCACAAAAAGATGGACCTACGCAAATAACATTTATTGAAGAGTCATATACACTGACACTTATGGGAGATATACCAGTCGTTACATCATCCCTTAACTACCTAAGTTATATCAATAAATGAACCATTTAGATCTAAAAATTTGATATGCTTGACCCGTAACCAAGAAATACGGCTCATGCCAAGAAGATTATACTGCGGTCAAAGTATAAATAAAACTTTAAATGGGAAGACAAAAGTTCAAACTGATCGTCTTAACCTAACCCGTAAATTACATCAGTAAACTATAGTATGTTGTGATTATAATCGGATGCACCACGAGAGGAAAAGACTTGCCTGGTTTATGTAATGCACGGGGTGGGAAGTCAACAGATTCGGTTCATGAAACTTACATGTATAAGAAAAAGGGTGGAATCGATTGGTGGAATCAATTTAAGTAAGTAGAGAATTTGACTAAGACGATTTGTTTTGTCTTGGCCTCGGTTTGATCAACCTAGAACAGCCTTGCCATACCAAAATATGATATCTTAGGATTCATGTTTGAGTCCAACAGAATATTGCTAGCATTGAGGTTTTCATGGAATATGTGAAGTCAAGAACCTTTGTGTAGGTAAAAAAACCCTTGAACAACACTCACTAATATTTGGTGACGCCTCTCCCACTTGAGATTCACACACTTTAGGGAATCTACACATTTGGTGGAATCACATTCTATAATATGTCCATTAATCATTTTGTGAGGATCTGATTTCACAAATGACAATCGGAGAAACATGCCGAATATCAATTGATCAAGGCTCGAGTTGGGCACAAACTCGTAAATGAGGAGTTGTTCGACTCCTTTTAGACAGAAGCCTAGGAGTCTAACCAAGTTCATATGTTGTAGCCTAGCTAGTAACATGAACTCGTTCTTGAATTCTACTTCCCCAGGTATTTTGAAATATTTTAGTAAAATTATTGAAAATTGAGTGGTTGGCCAAATGACTACAAATTAAGGTGATGGCACCCGTAGTTTATTGAATGGGAGACTCTAGATTCGAAATAAGGACTCGGGCAAATCCCTAATTAGTGGGCATAGGTGGTTTTTTTTTTTTGGTCAAAGGGCATAGGTGGTTGACATTTAGGAATTTTTGGGGATTTACTCTAGAAATTTCCTGTGCCCTATAGTATATATTTAAGATTTGATTGTGCCTTATTCTAGGTGTTTGTTTAATACTATTGATTGCGCAATTAGTTTCTGATTGTTCATAATTTGTGACTGATTTGTGATTGATTATTTATTGGGGATATGCTTGTTATGTGGTTGGATTGTGGTTGATAATTGATTGAGATATATTTATTATTTGATGGTGTTGATTATAATTGATTGATTGATTGGGGGCTAATACGGAGTGGGACTAGCGAGTTAACAGATATACAGGCCTGGAAGCCTATGAGATGCCAAAACTATATTACCTAAATGGATAAAAATCCTAAAGTGAGTGCCTACTTGTTGGTAATTAGGACGTGGACTCACTGAGTTTTATGTCATCTATTGTTTAACCCATTTTTATAGGTCCAGACCATGGAGCTCCTGTTTGAGGGCCAGGTGAGGTTTAGAGATACCCGCTGATGCTAGGCAATTCATTGATTTTGTCGTATCCGATCAAGAGTAGTACTTCCGATTTATTTATTTGGATTGAATAAATATTTAGGCTTGACTTTTCGTAGGTCATTTGTAAACATTGAATCAATTTATTTGATTTAATGTAATTCTTCAAATACCCCGGGTTTTGTTAGTGATTTATTTAATTCATTCTGCTGCATTTCTTCATCTACTTACTTACTTATTTTTTTTATTTTAATTGGTTGGCAATAACTCCTTGGATTGATGCAAATTCATCAACCAACGAGGACTATCTTAGGGGACTGTCAAGTGTTCAAGTGCGGAGCGTGACAACGTCAATCACAACCTAACAGAGAGTTTTGATCAACAACAGGTTTTTGTGCGACCAGCCAAATTCCGGCTCATTTTGAGTTCGCCAATCTTGAGTACATCAAACTTGCCTTCAACACTTTGTCTGGGCTGCTTCATCTTCCTTTTCGCTTTCAAGAGCACAATAACGCCGATTGCAAGTAGTGCAGAAACACTCGTGACAACCGCAATGATCATGGTCTTGTTGAATTGCTCTTTCCAACTACAAGAGTAAAGCCACATTACGTTTATGATCATTACTCACTGATTTTGGAGAAACTCATACTGCAAAGATATAAGAAGAATGGTTATGCACCATAAATTACAATGTGGAAAATACATGGTACTGTTGGAGAATTTCCTTCTTAAGTTTTAAAGCTGACAAAACTCTTCTTAGTCCAGCGCTGAAGATAGACGATATATCTTCTAACTGCTCGATAGACAACATATCGTCTCTTTCGGTAGACGATGTATCTTCTGGAGATCGATAGACATTGGATCGTCTATCCCAATAGGCGGTTGTTCTTCTGCTTTCAACACTTAGCCTCTGGACCATATCAAATGAAGATTGCTGTGACATCCTGAATTTCAACACCTCTCAAAGACAATAATTTTCAGAATGAGTATAAGTTGAATCAATGAGAAGTTGAATGTGACTTGAGTTGAATGGGTGCAAATTCGGAGGTATGAGGGGCTACTGTATTATAGCCTTTATACTTGGCTTGTTGGAGAAGTTTGAGAGGGGAAAATTGCTATTGGATAAGGTAGAAGACTTTTGGGGCAAGTACTCAAGTGTTTAGATATTTTGATTTGACTTTTCAAGGCTGTTTGTCCCCCATATACAGCTGGTTCTACTTCAGCTTCTTTGAGACATTTTCACTTTCTACACCTCCATTGTTCAAGCTGAGTTACGTTGCTCTCAAACCAGCAGTTCAAGAAGTGATTTTCAAGGCTTTTACAGCACCTTCTGAGTCTCTTTCGAAGTTGAAGTAAGAGTGGGTTGGATTCGCCTTTGCGCCATCTTTGTCGTGGACTTGATTGTTTGTTGATCAGGTGAGTCAACTTCCAAACCTTTCTTAGGTTGCGATTACACTTAGAGGTTTAGTTGAGTGGATCAGCTTGATAAGATATGTATTAGACGGTATTAGCACAAGTAATGGTGATTTAGTTCAGAACAGAGGATTTCTCTTGTGTATGTTTACTGAACTGTTGTTGTTTGCTGAATTTGTGGAACGAGATGTGATGATATTATGAAGTTAGTTCCTTCATGAAAAGTGTTTTAAACATATTCAGCTATGACATATATTTTACTCAGGATTTTATGGAGTTAAAAGGGATTTATGTCAACTTCGTTTTGAACAGAACAGAACCTCTGTTTTCTCTGGAACTTGAGATCTTTTGATGTTCTATGGATTTTGACCCACTCTTGGAGTTCGAATTTCAAAAGAGTTCCTCCACAAAATTTGTTTATAACATCTTTTACTACAACATAGTGGAATTTCAGACCAAATGGATGAGTTCTGGATTTCGAACTAAACTGATTTTGGAGAAGGTGATCTCTGAAAACTGATACATATTTTTATAACAGTTTGAGCAATTTACTGCTCTCAATCCAGAAGGATTTGGGCCATGGTGTCTTCATGAAAAATGTTGATTTATGTGTCCTTTATGACATATTCAAATTTGAAGATTTTACGAACTGATTTGATTATGTTTCTGGATTTAGACGTGGAAACACGCAAGTGACTTAGTTTTGCCAGTTAGGGTGGTTTTACATTTAGCTGAGTTGGCACGGTATGGGAAGTGTGCAGCAAGGCCGGATGATCGACCTCCTTAATATTGGTTTGATGGTATGTGATTGTGTGATGACTGGTGTGGTGCAAGCTGAATGTATGGTGAGCAAGTCAAGGCCTAAGTGCCACATGGGGGCCACCTCTAGATCCTTACACTACTAAGTATTGGTAAAGGCCCAAGTGCCACATGGGGGCCACCTCTAGATCCTTGTACTATTGCTTTGTATGGATAAGGCCTAAGTGCCACATGGGGGCCACCTCTAGATCCTTACACTACTAAGTATTGGTAAAGGCCTAAGTGCCACATGGGGTCACCTCTAGATCCTTATTACCATTGAGTTTTGGTAAAGGCCTAAGTGCCACATGGGGGCCACCTCTAGATCCTTATTACCATTGAGTTTTGGTAAAGGCCTAAGTGCCACATGGGGGCCACCTCTAGATCCTTCTACCATAAGGTCCGGGTCAAGGCCTAAGTGCCACATGGGGGCCACCTCTAGATCCTTACACCACTATGTATTGGTAAAGGCCTAAGTGCCACATGGGGGCCACCTCTAGATCCTTGTACCATTGTGTGTGGATATGATGAGATGATTTTTGTGTGAGACATGATCACGGTCATCAGTTTGTTGATTGAGCATGAATTGAGCTGTTGATAAGTTGATGATGGCTGATGTGAAGCATACTGGTTATTAAAGATGTTTGCTGCATGTTTATGTATATGAACTGTAGAGACACTGTACCAGACGACGTATCGTCTATGTGTTCTGACTGACCAGACGATGTATCGTCTGTGTGTTTAGACGATGCATGTTCTAACCGTACCAGACGATGCATGTTCTAACCGACCAGACGATGTATGTTCTGACGGTACCTGATGTTGTTCTGTCTGCTGTTTTCCAGACCCTGATTTGTTGGCGTGAATAAGTTATCCTTGGGTGGATTTCTTCCTAATAAGGGCTTGGAGAGTTCACTCGGTGAACTGTTTTTCAGGTACATAGATGGAGGTACGACACATACGTCGTGGGGTCTCGTAGACGATAGTTTTGGAAGGACGCCTTTTTGGAGGACGTGGAGCTAGTGGCTGTAGATACCGGAGTAGACGAACCTTTCTTTGGGGTTTAGTCATTTGTACATGAACCTGGGATTGTTTCATAAGATGTGTTTTGTGTGAATTGACTGTCTTACTTTCCTATCCCAAGTTTGTTGTTGTTCGGGGATTGTTAGTTACGCTTCCGCATGTGTATAGAAGATTGGGTCGGTGGCGCCACCTGGGAACGTCGCATTTCATTCGACCATGGTGGGATGTGCGCGCGCTCGAGGTTCGGGGCGTGACAATTGCCACATCTCGAGGATCATTATCTATGGCAAGGAAGACAAACGGTCAAATTCAATATAGAAACAAACATTATTTTGGAAAGTCTCAATCAGTCGCAAAACTACACATTGATAGATGGTTCTTACTTGGAAGGTAATGAGACTGATTGTATGGGCCATCAGGCTCGGCACCCTCTCTTCCTGTTTCAAAATCATTTAGAGATTTTCTGATATAAATCTCTCCAACGGCTTGATTGAGAGAGTTTTTGGCAAGTGTCAACGGTCAACAAAGTCAGAGAAGCTTATTTAAAGGATTTCTTCTATTGATGAAAGATGCAGAGAAGCACGAGAAAAATTCCCAGTTCAAGATCATCATTACACTACAGTTTACTTTGATATTCAAGAGAGAGATATTTAGTTTGAAAAGCTGTTCATCGCATTGTACTCATTCTTGAATCACTTAGTGAATTCCAGCCTATTGGCTGTTAGATCAAGAGCGGACGTAGGCTTAACTAAAGCCAAACCACTATAACCGAGTTTCCCATTCTCTTACTCTTTGCACTCTGTTAATTTATATTACATAGTTTTTAATTCCGCATTAATTTTTGAACAACACCTATTCAACCCCTTCTAGGTGTTGCACTAGCGCTTTCAATTGGTATCAGAGCCTCGTAGCTTGTTTATTGAAGTGTACTTACTTCTGAGCTAAAAGATCTATGGCTAGTGCAGTTGCTCCCCTGCTGATGGAAGGACAGAGTCACACCAGGCCTCCCTACTTCGATGGAAAGGATTACAACATATGGAAAAACAAGATGAAAGCCTTTCTTCGATCAAAGGATCCTCTAGAATGGGATGTGGTTAATAGAGGGATCACCCCCAAGAATGAAGATGACTCTGAAATTAGAGAAATGTCTCAAACAGAATTATCAAAGAGACAAGCCCTTGATGCAAAGGCCATTTACTCTCTTTATTGTGCTTTATCACCTATTGAATATAATCGCATTTCTTCTTGTGATACAGCAAAGGAAGTTTGGGACAGACTGAACATCACCTATGAAGGGACTGATCATGTCAAAGAGACAAGAATCAACATACTGCTTGGACAGTATGAAGCTTTTAAGATGAAAACTGGAGAATCCATTCCTGACATGTTCAGCCGCTTTACAGAACTAGTCAATGGCTTAGCATATCAAGGACAACCAATTTCTAAGCCTATGAAGATTAACAAACTACTGCGTGCCTTACCCAAAGAATGGGACTACATCAAAACATCCATAAGAGAAACTCAAAGAATTCAACCTCTTTCTGTGGATGAACTCGTCGGCACACTACAATCCTATGAGGCTGAAAGGACCGATGAAAGTGAGGACACAAAAGGTAAGAAATCAATCGCTCTAAGGACTAACGCTGATTATGATGATGCAGGTTCAGACGACTACTTAGATGATGAAGAAATGGCCCTTTTCATCAAGAGATTTAAAAAGCTAAACAAAAAGGGGAGGAAGTTCAGAAGTTCGAGCTCTCAAAAGAAAAATGATGACAATGAATCTTCTGACGAACTTGTTTGCTTCAACTGTCACAAGAAGGGACACATTAAGCCAAACTGTCCTCAATTAAAAAAGGGAAGAAGCGAGAAGTACAAGAAAGCTTTAAAAGCAGAAGCTTGGAGTGATACTGAATGTGAAGACAGTGAAGAGGAAACTCAACTGTGTTTTATGGCAAATTCTGATTCAGATTCTGAGTCAAGCCAAGATTCAGACTCTGATTCAGAACAAAATACTCAAGTAAGTATTCCTTCGAAAGTTTCCAAATATATTGATGATCTTTGCTTGAATCTTGAATCTTCTCTCAAGAGAATCTCTGAGCTGAAAAAGGAGAATATTAGACTCAATCAACAGGAAGCTTACTGGAGAGAAAAGGCGGAGAATTCTGAAAAAGTTTTATTTACTTTGAAAGAAAAATCAGAAAATCTCGAAAAGGAAAATCTTTGTTTAAAAACCGATATTACAAATGTTTCTCAAAAGTTTTCTATCGGTTCTCAAAAACTTGAAAAGATTCTTTCCATCCAAAGACCATATTTTAATAAGACAGGTCTTGGGATGACTTTGGAAACTAAACCTTTGGTTGACTTTCCTAAAGTTAAAGAAAGATTGAAAAACAGACTTCCAAAAAGGGCCTACAAAAATCATTTTGAGAAAACCTTTGTCAAACCCGTTGATAAGAGTCACTCCAAACTAAGTTCAGAATCTCTTGAGTTGAAAAATATTTACAAGTATCATAATTATTCTAGTCACGCAAAAGTTACTTTCTGTGCTAACTCTTCAGGACCCAAAATGATTTGGGTACCAAAGAAAATGTAAGGCATATTTTTGTTCACAGGTCTCGAACAAGAATAAATGGTATTTAGACAGTGGCTATTCGAGACACATGACTGGAGATCCACTTTGCTTCAATAACATTGTCAGCATAGAAGGTGGAAAAGTTTCCTTTGGAGGTGATGGAAAAGGAAAAATCATAGGCCTTGGGACTGTTGTTATTGGAAATCTGATTATCAACAATGTTTCCTTGGTGAAAGGACTCAAATATAATTTGTTGAGTATTAGTCAACTTTGTGATACGGGTTACAGAATTCAGTTTCAAGAAGATAGATGTTCTGGAACAAGCAAAGGCAACTTACAGTCTTTCACTGGGATACGATATGGTAACATCTATCTTTTAAATATGAACACTTCAGAGTGTCTCTTTTCTACTCAGGAAGAAGTCAATCTTTGGCATAGAAGGTTGGGGCACACAAACTTCAAACAACTTGCCAAGATTTCCTCCAAGAAACTTGTTCGTGGACTTCCAAAAGTATATTTCAAGAGAACAGATCCTTGTACACCTTGTATCTTGGGTAAACAAGTAAGAAGCTCATTTCAATCTATCGACTCTGTCTCCACTGATCGTGCTTTACAACTTTTACATATGGATTTATTTGGTCCAACAAGGACTCAAAGTTTGGGTGGTAAATCTTACTGCCTAGTAATTGTCGATGACTACTCTCGATTTACATAGGTTCATTTCCTTTCAAACAAGTCAGATACATTTCATTGTTTTTATAAGTTTGCTAAACTTGTTCAAAATGAGAAAGGATATTTTATATCCAAGATACATTCGGATCATGGAAAGGAATTTGAAAACAAGGATTTCTCAGAATTCTGTGACCAGTTTGGCATTCAACATATATTCTCCTCTCCCTATACTCCACAACAAAATGGAATAGTGGAAAGGAAGAATAGGTCTCTTCAAGAAATGGCAAGAACAATGCTAATAGAAGGTAATATCTCTCCTTGCTTCTGGGCTGAAGCTGTTTCAACTGCTAGTTACATTATCAACAGAGTTATTCTAAGGAAAATACTTCAAAAGACACCGTATGAACTTTACAAAGGAAAGAAACCAATAGTTTCTTACTTTCATGTGTTCGGTTGCAAGTGCTTTATCCTCAAAAATAAGTCTGATAATGTTGGAAAATTTGAGGAAAGATCAGATGAAGGAATTTTTCTTGGATACTCTACGTCAAGCAAGGCCTATAGAATCTTCAACAAGAAATCTCAGAGAGTTGAAGAATCAATCAATGTCAAATTTGATGAAACTGTGAAAGTTTCATCTATCCCGACTCAGAATGTTGGAATAGTTACACATTCCACCACTACAGAAGATACACAGTCTATCACTCCAGAAGATATTCCATCTATCGACTCAGACCTTCTACATTCTATAGCATCAGAAGCTGTTCCGTCTACTCAACTTGATCAACCAGATCTTTCTAATGAAAGTAGCCCTCGAGTTCAAAGAAATTGGAAACACAAGTCAAGTCATCCAACCAATTTAATCATTGGAGACCTTGAAGAGGGTATTCGCACTAGATCAAAATGTTTCTCAATTCCTGAAGATCATGAGGAATCAAGTGCTATTGCCTTAATTTCATAAATTGAACCCAAGAAGGTAGACGAAGCACTGACAGATGATAGCTGGATAGAAGCTATGCAAGATGAACTTCGGCAGTTTGCTATCAATGATGTCTGGGATCTGGTTCCTAAACAAAAAGGAAAGACCATAATTGGCACTAAGTGGGTGTTTAGAAACAAGATGAATGAAGAAGGGGAGGTGATCAGGAACAAAGCTCGACTAGTAGCCAAAGGCTACACACAAGAGGAAGGAATAGACTATGATGAAACCTATGCACCCGTTGCCAGGTTAGAAGCCATACGTTTATTACTTGCTTTTGCATGTGCTAACAATTTCAGGTTATTCCAAATGGACGTCAAGAGTGCCTTCTTGAATGGATTTATCCAAGAAGAAGTGTATGTCGAACAACCTCCTGGCTTTGAAGATCCAAAATATCCTGATCACGTATACAAGCTTAAGAAAGCATTATATGGTCTAAAGCAAGCTCCTCGAGCGTGGTATGAACGATTAAGTACCTTTCTTCAACAGCATGATTTTGACAAAGGTAAGGTTGATACTACACTGTTTATCAAAAAGGAAGGTAACGAATTCTTATTAGTTCAAATCTACGTAGATGATATTATTTTTGGATCATCTAATGAGACACTTTGCAAGAATTTTTCTAGTACTATGCAGAATGAATTCGAAATGAGCATGATGGGTGAACTCACCTTCTTCCTTGGCTTTCAAGTAAAGCAACTAAATGAAGGAACATTCGTTCATCAAGAGAAGTATGCCCGAGACATTGTCAAGAAGTTTGGTCTGGACAATTGCAAAAAGACGGACACTCCCATGGCAACTACTACTAAATTGGAAATTGACGAAGGACGAAAAGCAGTTGATCAGAAGCTTTATCGTAGCATGATTGGTTCTCTCCTTTATCTCACAGCATCTCGTCCTGATATCTTATATAGTGTGTGCATGTGTGCCAGGTTCCAATCTAGCCCTAAAGAATCACACTTATCAGCAGTTAAACGTATATTAAGATATATCTCCAGCACACTTAAGTTTGGACTTTGGTATCCCAAAGATGGCAATTTCATTCTACTAGGATATTCAGATGCTGATCATGCAGGTTGCAAAGTTAATCGAAAAAGCACATCGGGGACCTGTCAATTTCTTGGAAATTGTTTAATTTCTTGTTTAATTTCTTGGCTCTCACGGAAGCAGCACACAGTCTCCTTGTCTACTGTTGAATCTGAATACGTCGCACTTGGAAGTTGCTGCTCTCAAATTCTTTGGCTTAGGCAGCAATTACAAGATTTTGGCATTCGGAAGTACTGTGTGGAAATACGATGTGATAGTACCAGCGCAATTGATCTTACCAAAAATCCAATTATGCACTCAAGGGCGAAACATATTGAAATTCGGCATCATTTCATCCGCGATCATGTTCATAAGAAGGATGTACGAATCAGTTTTATTGATTCCCAGAATCAATTAGTAGATATTTTCACCAAGCCACTGGATAGACGTTCCTTCGAAACTCTTCGAAGTGCTCTGAATATTCTATCTCTGTGATATATTGACTCTTCGACAATTTTGGCAAGAAAATCTCTTCAAGAATTACTTTCCCGCCTTCCAGGTATTTATTTACTTATTGGTAAGGTTTCCGATTTTTTCTGCATTGCTAAACTGCCTTTTTATTTTAGTGTCTCTTCAAATCTTATTTTTGAAAACCGTCTCTCTCCATTCCCCTTCGAGCAGTTTCCTCTCGTAAAAACCCTACAGCGACTTGCTCTCCTCTGTTCTCCTCTGGCAATCAATTTCTTCACCAAGTTTTCATCTTTTTTCACTTTCCTTTCGCTTTCTACCTTTCTGTGATGGCTCCTCCTCGAAAGTCATCTCGTATTGCTCAGAGAGAGTTTGGTTCGGCAAGCGGACCAACGCATTATGACCTCACCGAGGACAGGGTCCCTTCTCCTGCAACGTCTGTGTTTCCTACCCCTCCGGTTGAGACTGATACGACTCAGGTACTTTCAACTCCGCCTCTTCAGGCTAGGAGCACTAGAGCTATTTACAATGCCTATGTGGAATTGAAGAACACTGGAACTCCCATGGTCCTTTTGACCACCTATCTCAAGAGTGCTGGATTTCCAAATGAACATCAGTTTCTCAAGCATGTTGAATCCCTAGGCATTGCTCCACCCGGTTCAGTAGATGAGGCTCGCAAAAATTTTCCGTTGGACCCAAATATAAGTCATCCTGAAAAGTTTGATTCGTGGGAAGAGGATGAAAAAATGTACATTTCCTTCAAACCTGTTAAGAGCATTGCTGCTGATTTGCCCGAGGACCCTAAGAAGCTATTTCGTTCCAAGGAACACAAAGGAATGTACGATCGTCTGTTGGCTCGCGGGGTGATGAATCCTCGCACTGTGGACTTTGATTTTCTGGACTCTATTCACATCAACCTTCGTTTAACCTTCAGAATTTTAAAGTTGGAGAAATTTTGTTTTGAAATTGCCCCTGCTTTTCCCTGAATTAACTGCTTACTTCTACTCCAACTTGTCGTTTCCCAACCGTCACTCCGTTATTTTTTCGATCAAGGATCATAATGTTGTTGTTGATGTGGATGACTTGGCTGCTATAATTGGCTTGCAAAAGCCTCGTTTCTTTCCAATTCAAGTTTCTGAAAGGGAGGCTACTGCATTTTTATCTAAGGAGGACTCTGGAGAAAAGGACATTTCCTATTCTACAATGAAACCCCTGAGTATTATTCTCCACAAAATTTTAATCAATTGTCTTCGACCAAAGGCGGCTTCTCGCACAGCTATCTCCAGAACCGAACTACAGATTATGTTTGGGATGTTACATTCTAAGTTCATCAATCTTCCTTTCATTATTATCTATCAAATGTACAGGGCTGCTCAGAAGGGAACAGGGCAATTGCCCTATGCGGGTCTCATCTCCAAGATATTCCAGTACTTCAACATTTCCTTGCCTTCACATCTCTGCAAAAAGCCCATGCCAGTCACAATAATTGGCAAGACAATGATAGCAAAAATGAGAATGGCTGAGTTACTAGTTGGTTTATCTGTTTCTCCTGCGTCTAAGACAGGTTCTTCCTCTACCGCCAAACGCAAGGGCAAGGCTCCTTTAGATGTGCCACCTCCCAAGAAGGGAAAAGTTATTCTTCATGATGAGCCTAGCAGTCCTGAGCATATATCTCCTATCTTGGCTGAAGAGGATAGCTTGGATAAAGAGGTTGATGACTATGTCCCGGAAGAAGAGGCAGAGGGGGAGGTCAATAAGGACATTTCTCGGGGTCAGGTGTCCCTCAGTTCGACTGATCATGATGATGCATCTTCCGCAGGTCATGTTGCCCAACAAGATACAGAGGTTGTGACTCCACAGGTTGCTGAGACGGTTCCTCCACCTCGTGTATTACCTACTAGCACAGATGCAGGGGGAGATGTTCCTCCACCGTCTTCACCAACCTTTGTTGCTCCTACCATTCCTGCTCCCATCTCGGAGTCCCCTCCAGTCATTCCAACTCCTCCTCCTTCGATTCCCTCTCCGTCTACTACTGATCCTCTTCCTACTGCGACTTTATTTCCATCGGGTGCCACAAGCACCACTGATTCTAGTGTACTTTCTACCATTCTCCAGACACTCACTGCTCTTCAACAAAGCCACAACACATTTCTTCAGGACTTCGCTGATTTCAAACAGTCCATTACTCATCATCTCTCTAATGTGGCCAGTCATGGTGATCTCCTGGAAATTCAGAGCGATCTCCAACAGGATCTTCATCGTCTTGAGCAGTCTGTGTTACACTTGGAGTTTTTTAAGCTTGTTCATTTTCCAAATCATTAGTTTTGTTCGATGACAAAAAGGGGGAGAGTGCAGGAAGAGTGCAGTTTTTCAGTCTTTAATTAGTCTTTAATTACCGTATTGGATTCTTTGAATTCTGGTTGACATATGTGCTGCAGGATTCTTTTCTATAGTTTTGTTTGACATATGTGCTGCAGGATTCTTTTCTATAGATCTTGTTTAATATATGTGATGCAGGAATCACTCTTCTCTACTTCTTTTGAATGAAGGGTGTTATAATCAAGGGGGAGTTTTCTCTCCTTGTTTCCTAACATATGTTGATCCTCGTCCTACAGATCTTTGGGTATTATTGTCTTATTTCAAAAACTGCAGGTTGTTTTGTCATCTTCAAAAAGGGGGAGATTGTTGGAGAATTTCCTTCTTAAGTTTTAAAGCTGACAAAACTCTTCTTAGTCCAGCGCTGAAGATAGACGATATATCTTCTAACTGCTCGATAGACAACATATCGTCTCTTTCGGTAGACGATGTATCGTCTGGAGATCGATAGACATTGGATCGTCTATCCCAATAGACGGTTGTTCTTCTGCTTTCAACACTTAGCCTCTGGACCATATCAAATGAAGATTGCCACATCTCGAGGATCATTATCTATGGCAAGGAAGACAAACGGTCAAATTCAATATAGAAACAAACATTATTTTGGAAAGTCTCGATCAGTCACAAAACTACACATTGATAGATGGTTCTTACTTGGAAGGAAATGAGACTGATTGTATGGGCAATCAGGCTCGGCACCCTCTCTTCCTGTTTCAAAATCATTTAGAGATTTCCTGATATAAATCTCTCCAACGGCTTGATTGAGAGAGTTTTTGGCAAGTGTCAACGGTCGACAAAGTCAGAGAAGCTTATTTAAAGGATTTCTTCTATTGATGAAAGATGCAGAGAAGCACGAGAAAAATTCCCAGTTCAAGATCATCATTACACTACAGTTCACTTTGATATTCAAGAGAGAGATATTTAGTTTGAAAAGCTGTTCATCGCATTGTACTCATTCTTGAATCACTTAGTGAATTCCAGCCTATTGGCTATTAGATCGAGAGTGGACGTAGGCTTAACTAAAGCCGAACCACTATAACCGAGTTTCCCATTCTCTTACTCTTTGCACTCTGTTAATTTATATTACATAGTTTTTAATTCCGCATTAATTTTTGAACAACACCTATTCAACCCCCTTCTAGGTGTTGCACTAGCGCTTTCAGGTACCAATTTGGATTTTCCAACCTACTAATTTTGATCTAATAAAATTCATAATATATCGCATATTTTTCTAAACTTTTAAGTTTTTAGGGATAATTGATTGCCTTTTCAACTTCAATTGGGTTACTTTCAGGACTTATTAGCGGAATTGATTTACAGAAACAAAGCGGAGCAACAAATATCCAATACAAGTTTGCAAATTTTTGAGAAGTTATTAGACGCTCCTGATGTGCACATATGGGACCAATGCATACATGCAGGCCACCAACAATCTAATTTTTTAATCTTAGAAGAATGCCGCAATAGAGGTGGTCCTAAAGATAGATGCTGTGGATCGTTAGCATCTATTCGTTAAAGATTACACGATTTACTGGGCAAATGTTATTAAAGAAAAGCTTATGATCTATGGAGCACATAAATTTAGCTCATACGAAAAATTGATTGGGTGAATTTCACCTAAAACCTGTGTAATTTTATAGGAAAAAAAAAAGACCCTGACACCGTGTACCTAATTCCTGAATGAGAGACAACATACCTAGTGGTGAAGGCACCACATCTCTATCATGAGATGGTGGCAGCGGCGGAAGTGGCTCACTGACCGGGTCGAAAAACTGATGATTGGTCTCATATAGGATCAAGCAACTCGGTGCCATGAACCGTCCTCCTGTGTACCTGACGCAACACTCCCTAATCGTTTGGACGCCTATCACTAAGCAATCGGTGCACTGTTGCTCCGTTAAGTCCGGCGCACACTGCACCAAAGCGTAGATCATGTCAGACCCCGCTGGTTTGTTCCCCGATGCATATTTTCTTAGCGAGCCGCCACCCGCTGCCTCCGTCCACAGACTATTTAGGAGCTTCCTCATCGCTGCGTCGTACGTGTCGGGGTTGGAGACGTCGTCATCGGTCCTCGCCACGTAGGAGGGTTCTGTCATGACTTCATCGAAGAAAGAGGCATCTGAGTACCGGATGATGCAGTTCCCGGTGTAGACAAGTGCCTCCTTTTGTAGGGGGCAGAGGCGGCGGGTGTCGGAGGCCAAGACATCGAGGCATGCTCGGCAGCTCACCACGGTTAAGTCACCGCGGCAAAGGCCAAAGACATAGAGGGTTTGGGAGGTGCCAGAGATGGCAGCGGAGGCATTGAAGAAGCTGTAGGAGAGGGACGAGCAGTTGGTGGTGGAGATGGAGGAGAGGAGGGTGGTGAGGGTGGTCTGGTAGGTGCTATTGGCGGAGAAGTTGCCAGTCGAACCACAGTAACTCGCTGGGAATTGGGCTTTTATGGGAGAAGCAGACATGAGAAGAAGCAAGAGAAGGAGATTTGGAGAATTCATTTTTTTGGTGATTGGGGTCTCTTTGATAGAAGTATTACTCAACAAGATCGTTCCTTAAATAGTATGACTATCAAGAAAAATGTCTCGCTCGATCACTTAGACTAAATAAATAATAAATCTTGAAAAAGGATTATCGAATAGACATATCAGTCTAATTTCATATGAACTCAATAAATGTATCTAAACATTTCTTCAGAATCATCTTGGAGATTTAAAAGAAATTATAATAAGTCTGAAAAGAGAAAAATATATTTCTGGAGACTTAAATGATCCAATGTAATTACCAAAGAAAGAAAAAGAAAAATTCACGTCGAACACTTCTAATTTGCCAAGTCTCGAGTGCCAATCTCCGACTTTAATTAATAAAGCACTTCTCCTTTTTCCCCCCTCGTTTTCTTTTTCCAGCAAATTCAGAAACCCCACGATATCACCGTCCAATAATCTTAACAAAAGAAAATTACTAGAATTCTCAATTCTCATTGGAAGGGCGGCGAGGATGTTTGATTTTCATAGGAACGTAGAATCATCATGATTACCACTTCGCAATTCGGGATCAATTCATAATCATCAACATGAATCGTACAGCATTTATCTCCTAATGAATGTTTTGTTAAAAACAAATTGGAGTTTTTTTTTTGGCGCTAAAGCTCAAAGGATAAGCCAACGGCGGACGATTAGGGTGGCCAGCCTTTTGTCTTTCCCAATGTCACGCTCGTCGTCCGAAGCATTAGAATCTGATGGCACTCAATGTTGGGATTGCCGTGGGACCAAAATCAAGTCCAAACACTTTAGGGCCATTTATAATGAAAATCAAACAACCGATCATTTTGACTCTTGAATCATCTTCTAAGTATAAAACATCTCGACACACGACAGATCGAAAGCCACGGAAAACACCCTGCATGGATCCACGCCCTCATTACAGCCCTCGAAGAGACGGAGATCGAGTTGAATCCTTTGGATAAGTACTAATCTCCTAGGAGAATCGGGAAAATTACTAAAATATTTATAAATTTATTGCAGTTACGTCCATTTAGCAATAAATCTTTCAACCGTGTTAATTGAGTCCTAAACATTTTATATTTTACCAATTAAATCCACTCGGCTAATTTTAGTGCTAACATAAACAATAGCCAATCTATGTAGCATAGCTGACATCAACATAGATAAATTTTAATTATTTTTCAAAATTTTTTATTTTTTTTGTTTTTCTTTTCTTCAACTTTTCTTCTTTACTCTTTTTTTTTTTTAACTATGGCCAACAAGGGCTGTAATTCAAATAAATTTTGATGTCAAAGACCAGAAGCTATGCGCAAATTTTCATTGGATCTCAATTGTTTTTAACAATGGTGGCTATTCATTTAAGTAAATTTATAAAATCATCAACGTCAACGCTAATTGTGCAACGTACAACAATCGACCTTCACGTTAGCTTCTGCTGCATGTTTATATGTTGTGGCATTTTGGGTCAACGACAAGTCTTGGGACGTAGTGGGATATCAACCAATGAGAACTTTGGGGATTGCTGCATACTCGACAAAGGGCATGACAACCCCTGTTGAATTGGTATCAAAGCCCGATGAAAGCTTGGAGTGATAAGGTTGAGTTATGCTTTCCAAGGTAGCAAGTTAAGAACTTGCATTCGTTGCTCGTGTTTGTGTGTGCTATTGATGAATGGAGCTTGAAGGCTTGCTATGCATTGCGTGCCGTTTAAAATTTTTTTGTGTATCACATGTTGTTGAAGGCTTGCTATGTATCGCATGTTATTTAAGGCTTGTTGTATATTGCTCGCTGCGTAAAGCTTACTGAGTTTCGCTTGCTGCCTACTAATTGTTAATAGCTATTGTTCCAAACGCCTGACAAGTATCGTTGGGGTTATGGAATCATGCTCATCTAAATCCTAAAGATGAATGAGGATTAGGGACTGCCAAGGAGAAGGGTGACTATAGGTCGCTTTGTCGTAGGAGATGACACTTAAGGAGACCCAAGGATTGATGGCATCCTATAGTCCCTTGAGGACCTCAGAGGTATGGGTGTTCAGTAGGCCAAAATTAGGAGGCTGCTGTTGCCGTTCCTCCAGCAAATGCTGTTGTCACTGCAGTCTTGAATGTTGCTGTGTTGTCGCCCCTTTTCCCGTAGTGGATGTTGCCGCCCCTATGCTTGTTGCAGATGCCACCGTTGAGGATATTGTCGCAACTGCCCCCAATCATATCTCAACTGCTAAAGGTCGAGCAGTTTTTGAAATTGAAGCCTCCGTAATTCTTTGGTAGAGGCGACTTGAAGGCTGCCACCTTATGGTTCCGGGAGATTGAGAAGGTATTATCAGTGATGAGGTGCACCGATGCTGACAAGGTAGTCTTGGCAATTTATCAACAGGAAAATAATGCCAACTACTGGTGGGATTGCCACTAATGGTGAGGTCTTTCTTGAGGGGTTCTCTAACACTACAAGGGAGCAGAAGATGGTTGAATTCATGAGATTCCACCAGGATCAGTTCTTTGTAGAGGATTATGAGGCGAAGTTGGATGAACTATCCGGACATGGCAGGAAGATCTTGGAGGATCTGGTCGTTCAGGCAATCAGGTTTTGAGATGTACTGAAACTCGATATCAAGAGTCAACTAGTGCTTTTGGAGTTGCGCAACTATAATGAGGTATTGACGAGAGCCTTGGTTGTAGAAAGAGACATGGTTGAGAGGGCTACTGCTCCTGGATCGCGGTTCGCCGCAAGTTGAGACAACCGTTGGTTGGGGAAAAGGCCAATGTCTAGGAGTAAGTACCCTATCCCTCTTAGTAAAAAAAGGTGGTATTGGGAAGTCGGCATCTCGCTCGGACAATAGGTGCCGCCACCGCAGAAGGTATTATGGATCGATGATGTTCAATATTAATCATTCCGTCCAATTCTCCCAAACCTGCAAACATCTAACAAACATTGAGCAGATTGATCCCTATGATATTTTGTGAAATGAGAAAGTATATTCTTATACTCATGTCACTTATAAGGACCTCTATGTCATCGCCCACATGGAAAAGATTGTTCCTTCGACCACTTATAATCTCCAAAACCAGCACCCCCAAATTGAACACATCTGACTTGACTGAGAAGTTTTCATGCGTCGCATACTTAGGTGCCATACATCCGCTGTGCTTCATAGTAAGTCTATTGTATTAGCTCTATAGTTTGCCTTGGTTCTATTGCCAAGCATTAGCTTTAGGAGGTTGGGCCACTTACTAGGTTCCCACGATTCATTTTGTCTTGGCTTGAGATTGATCCAGCTCGAACAACCTTGCCATATCGAAATTCAATATCTTATGATTCATGTCTGAGTCCAATAAAATGTTGCTAGTTTTGAGGTTTCGATGATTGATTTGAATTTGAGAGTCTTTGCGTAGGTAAAGCTTTCCTTGAGCAACACCCATTATTATCTTGTGACGCCTATTCCAAGTGAGATTCGCATGCCCCAAAGGATCTACACATTTTGGTAGAATCCCATTCTATAATGTCCATCGATCATTTTGTGAGGTTCTCATTTCACAAATGATAACTGGAGAAACATACCAAATATCAATTGATCATGGCTCAAGTTGGGCACAAACTCGCAAATGAGAAACTGTTCGACTCCTTCCAAACAGAAACCTAGGAGCCTGACCAAGTTCTTGTGTTGTAGCCTAGCTAGTAACATGACATCGTTCTTGAATTCTTCTTCCCCTTGGCAAGAACTTTTTGATAACCGTTTTATTGCGATTTATTTTCCGTTAGAGAGCTGACCCTAAAATCTTATCAAATTAGGTCTTTGTGAGTATCGATTGGTACATTGAAAAATTATAAAGAGTTTAGATTGATGTTATCTTTGATTATTTGGTTGCCTAAATTTTTCATACGAGAGATTAGAGGATGTACTTTCATAATTATTACCATGTAGGCAACACTAAAACCATCTTGTCCAAGCTTCTTGAAATCAGAGAAGTTATCTATCGCCACTTTGATAGTGTTGAAATCAAATTGCAGCAACTCCACTATGCTAATTTCGTCCATAGCTTCACCTAGAAAGACCCAAAAAAAAAAACAAAGCACGGTCATACAGAGGGAGCATCATCATCTTTTCATAGTTTTCATAATGAAAGTTTCACGAACTTTCAGCATTAGTTATTGCACTTGCAGACATTGCTAGACGTGAAAAAATGGGTCAAAAATCTATATTTTAACTCATTGAATAATGTGTGTCATAAATAGGTCACTTATTAACCTAATGGGTTCTAAATGGGCCACATATATGTTACCTAATTAATTTTAAGTGTTGTTAACAAGTCATTTTTTAAATATGAAAATTATGATATATAATTATTTTTAATTTGTTAAAAATAAAAAAATTGATTTTTTCCCTTTTTTATTTTTTTCTTTACTTTTTTTCTCCTTTTTTCCTTTTTCTAAGCATGTTTCCGGCCAAGAGGCTAGAGATGAGCTCACTAGACTCTGATGACTGGAAGAGGAAAAACAAAAAAGTTAAAAATTAAAAAATTAAAATTTTGAAAAAAAATAAATTCAAATAAATTGTATTGCATTAAATTAATTTAATAATACATTTTAAAAAATCATGAAGCAAAATTTCTTGACTTGGTTAAATGTGAAAGTGTTTTAACAATATGAGTTGGGTTGTGTATGGATTGCTAAAATTTTATTGTATGAAAATTAGTTGAAACGGATTAAATGGGTCAATATGAGTCGGATCATTTTTTACTTGACCCAAACACGATCCGACCCACCCATTAACGCCCCTAGGCATTACTTATAAAACCTAAACTATATACCCTTAACTCTTACAAATTTTTTGGCCTAATTGTCGAAAGCGATGCAGCACTTGCTACTTTGCAGATGCAAAAAGATAGTCACTAGTCAACTTGATTATTATCACGATCTTGCAAATGGATAAAGACTCAGCCTTCAACATTTTGTCTGGGTTGCTTGATCTTCCTTTTCACTTTTAGGAGCACAACAACACCGACTGCAAGTAGTGCAGAAACACTCGTGACAACTGCAATGATCACGGTCCTTGTTGGATTGCTCTTTCCCACTATAAGGGCAAAGCCATATTATGCTCACTGATTTTAAAGGAACTCATAAGATATGAGAAGAATGGATACCCACCACAAATTGCAATGTGAAAAGTAAATGGCGCCAATCTAATTTGTCAACCTACCAATTTTTGTCTAATAAGATTCGAAATATATGGCATACTTTATTAAGTTTTTAAGTTCTTAGGGATAATTGGTTGCCTTTTCGACTTCAATTGTGTTACTTAGGAAACTGGTTTACAGAAACAGAGCAGAGCAAGGAATATGCAAATGCAAGTTTGCAATTTTTTGCGAAGTTATTAGATGCCCTCGATGTGCACATATGGGACCGATGCATACATGCAGACCACTGACAAATAGATTTTCTGTTCTTAGAAGACGATTTTCTGATCTTAGAAGAACACCGCAGTGAAGGTGTTCCTGAAGATGGATGTTGTGGATTGTAACTGCAATTCGATTTAGATGTCTGGTGCTCTCTCTCTCTCTCTCTCTCATGCGATAATTTTGGAATACGTGTCAAAAGCAGAGGAATGCAATAAAATCATTCTCTGGAGTTTAACTTAGTAGTCAATTATTCACCTTTTTTTTTGTCTTTCCTTGAGCATTAATCCATCAACCAAAACTCTTAATTAAGATTAATACTATGTATGTCTTGTGAAAAAATTTCGGTTGGGCAAAATTATCCTCATTTTCCAGTATTGGGATAATGCATGAAAATAAGTCAATGGAAAGTTTTTAAATAGTCAACGAAAAGCATACACTTAAATTAAAAAAAATATTTTCTCTTTTAAAAATGAAATCCACTTTCCAAAATACAATTAGATTTTTGTGCTTGGACTACACTTTTCAAAACTATTTTTCTGAGATACAAATTGTGTTTCTTGAGCTATTCAAAGGAGAATTTCTTTGGAAAAGTTGATAGAACCTTCAACGAGATTGATCAGTAAAAGTGACGTCGATAGAACCTTCGACAAGGTTGATTAATGAAAATGACGACGAAATCCCATATGTTCCTTTCATTCAAACTTACATTTTCATAAAAATGTAAAAATAGGAAAATAGCAAAAAAAAAGTTATAAATGAAGTCCAAGAGTCCATATACAAGACCCATTTGCTCATTGGCCCATGAAATATAGCCTTGTAACATTTCTATTAGAATTTGGGGTCAATAGTCCCGCAAATTGGCCCATAGAAGCTGCGATTTATATATGACTTGCCCAAGTCTACCGATTGCAGCCCGACAATCCCATAGCCCACTGTATTCAGCCCACTAATCCGACCCAGTCGATCAAATCAGTGAAGCCTAGCCCCAGCCTTCATTTCTAGAAGGGACTGAGCAGGAAAAGCATCGACTATAGGCTTGGCCTAGTGTAATTGGGCCGAGCATGAAAAGGCCTGAATTAGATGTTGTGGGATGGGGCTGAAAAGGCCGATCAGGAACCCATACCCTACGCGGAACTTTCGGGTCCAGGTGAGACCCACATTTGGACCTTGGACCAGGTCCTCTGACCCGATCCGAGTTCCCATTTTTTCAGAACCAAAAAATAAAAAATTTCCGAACATAAATGTTTTCAGGAAATAGCTTAGAAATTGGATTTTGGTAAGTTTGTCAGATTTCTAGTGTTAATGTTAATATAGAATTAGCTTTAGGTCCCTCTAGTTAGTATACACGTGATTTAGGGTTTAATAAGTGTCTTATTGTAGCTTAGTTTTAGAATGTGAAATCTTTAGCCGAGAAATTGAATTCAAATTGAACAAGGTAAGGGGGATGCCCTCCTCTTAGGCTTAATAATAATATGTTCTTTGCGAAAAGCACATTTCTGTTTCGAGTTTTTAAGTACTTTAATGTTTACTTTATACACTTTTAGTAAATTGATTGTTCTATCTTTTTTGAATAATTAGGTTATTTTATTTTTTTTCTTTGGTAAAGATTAGGTTATTTTCTTTAGTGTTGTAAAAAATAAAACAACATGGACACCTAGCGGCCAAGAACCATAGGAATCATAAATTGTGAAAAGACTACCTAAACACTTTAGTTGATATATAATCAAGTTTAGGTATCAAAATGACAATAGTTTAATAACTGGTGTAGTCAAGTCTCCAACTCTAAATTTCTGATTGTATTGAAAGTGAGGTATTAATTCTCCTATGCATTACTTGATTTCTAGCCGACCCTAATAGTTTAAGGATGACTCATTATATAATAATTGGATTGGGTTAATCCGAACAAAAAATGATCTAATATGACGTGATGTATGGATTTGGGAGAGTTTGAGCTCTCGATTGACAAACCATCAGGACAGTCCCTTAAGCAGATACCTCTAAAACTATTCCCAAGAGCAGCCCCTCGGGAAAAGGTTGCGATAATTTGACGGCTCCACAAGAGAAAAGTCACATCATTCATTTGTGAAGAATTAGACCAATATAAAAAACGAATGCTTCCTTTTTACAATAAACTGAATATATATGTTTCGTCATGTCTCATTTGGGGATTTCTTCGCAGCTGGTCCCTTGTCAATACAGATAGTGGTTAGCTAAGTAACTTATTATTCCATCTCGAATGTCCTAAAGGTATTATAGCTTCCATTACTTAATTGCGGTATGAATAACAGCAAACATCATGAAACTCGTATCTGATAACTGCAGCTATGGGTTTCTGTGTAGGTGACTGGAGGCCCACGACTAGGAGAGATACAGCAAGCGCGAGCGTTGTAGTGTTAACCCTTATGATATTCTTGTTTTCGTCTGTCACCACTTGTTCATATCATGGTAAAGAAGGTCGCTTCGTGAAACTGGGATTCATGTCTGCCATTTCTTTGCAGATGCAATGAACTTATTACTCAGATTCAAGTAAACACACTTAACGGTTTAGTGGTACTAGAACCACAACTCATTTTCTGTAATTCGGACAAGCACTGCGATTTTCAATTCGTAAAGGTCATAAGAACGCTAAAACGAAAAAGTTTGAAGCTTTAAGGAAGGAAACAAAAGTCTTAACTTCACCCAGGAGCGTTCTAGTGTCGTAAAAGGGAAAAGCCGATCACAAATACGTAATTCAATGTATCAGAAGACTTTTTCCTTTTATCACCTTCCTCCACTGTACGAAGAGCAATTGCTCTTCAGCTTTTATTGAGGACCACTATACGCGTTACTCTAAAAAAGCCAGCCTACACGATGTGTTTCTAACATAATTGTACTTTTGACCATCGAATATTATAAACGTTCAGCATTGAACTAGAAACACTAGAGCCAAAATTCAATTTTTTTCGCACTTCCTTCAAGTATTAAAGTATGTTTAGTTTGGATTCTTGATGACTGATGATATACATATATCTTAGTTTCGATGTGCCTTTTGAGCTATATCTCAAAACCTAATTCTTCAGTAATCTCCTAGCATCGATGTGCTGTAGATACGCCCTTGACTAAATCAGAAAATAGATTTGCAACCTATTTTCTACTCAAACTATAACAATTTCTATTCAATTCGAAAAAGTCATGTGCTATGAATTTGTCTTGTTATTGGTTTGATTGGATAAATATTAGCTTTAAGCCTATCCCACGAATTATGCAGGAAACTGAATATCTATACAATCTCAAAGTACATTGTCACGCACAAAAAAAAAATACCTCTACATATCCATAAATTTTTCTTAAAACCCAACATAAGCAAAGGATATTATACTTTTTGATCCATCAAGACCATAAATGCTCCTATGGCAAGCAAATTGAAAATACAGTAGCATGTAGTACCTTTGATAGATTAAGACCACAATTCATGCATAGGAGAAGGAAAGTAGCAAACTCATTACACAGGACCGAAAGTTAACGAATTCGAATCATAAAATTATATGTATAAAAACAAGTGTAAATACTTGACTAGGGCTGAATTAATAAACTGGTGATTTTATAGGTTTTTGAGGATCTACATGGAATCTTCGAAGATGTGACGGTTATTGGATCAGTGAGATTAAATCTTAGTTCTGGACTGCAAATTATATAACTTTTTCACACGTTGTGACAATACACATAGAAATTACAAGAAGAGATATATGATCACAATCAGATACGATTGGAGAATTTTTGTGATGTGGGTTGGTATGAACAAAGTTATACTATAAAGGTGCCGCCACTTCGATCAAACCGAGCAAATACTGCATTCCGAAGCTTAATATGTAGACATATTCGTCTGCAATTTGGGGGGCGTAAAATGTCAACTTTCAGCCTAGTTGTTGGGAAAAGACATTAGCTTTGATTTTTCTGTCTCGTCGTGTACGAAATGGAAGAGAAGAACCTCCTCCTCTTGATCTCCTTCACTTTGATGGCTGAAATGCATTCTCGTCTATGAATAGTAACGGATCTAGAATCTTAGGGTGGGGGAACCAAGCTTGTGCTTGATGCTTATGTATAGAAGGCATGACTTTTTGTGAGTATCCTTCACTTCCAACATCCTATGGATCTGGATTTAATCCCAAGCCACTGAAGCCATATAACTCCTCAAAATTAAAAACATCAAGCACAAGCTTGGTGTTATTTGATCATCCGAAACCACGATGAAGACAAAAAGCAATGCACAGGGCACGCTGATCACCCATTTTTTAAAGCTACCGTGGGCATGGCTCCGTCATAGAGGCCTCATTTTTGGAGAATTGGTCTGTTATGTTTCTTCATCTCTCGACTTCAGACACCCTCGAACTGTAATCCTACTTGGACAACATATCAAATTTGATGGAATTGTGCATGAAGAATGCAGGTCTCGACGGCTCATGCGGAGTAAAGGAGGGGTTGTTAAGCATGAGAAGGACACCATCGTTGGCTGGCTAGCCGTGTTTTCTTGGACACGTAATATATTAATGTGGATGCCCCTGGCAATTTCAGTACTTGAACCATAATTTATAGAGGGATCGACGATGTTTGATATTGATCATTTCCTCCACCACATATGTGAACATCTGACAAACATTGAGCAGATTGATCCCCTTAATATTATGTGAATTGAGAAGGTACATTCTTATACTCACACAGCCGGTGAGAGCCTCCACGTCATTGCCCATCGTTAAAGCTTGTTCTTCTGACCAGACACAATTTCCAAAAACAGCACACTGTAACCGAACATATCTAACTTGACTGAAAAGTTTCGTGCATCACGTACTCCGACGACACATATCTGTTGTGCATCACAATAAATCCTCAATATTAGCTCTATAGTTTGCTTTGTTCTTTTGGTAATCATTAGCTCTAAGAAGTTGTGGCACTTAATAGGTCCTCACCATTCGATTTTTCTCTGCCTGAGTTTGGTCTAACTTGAACAGCCTTGTCATACCGAAATCCTATAGGAGGTTGTGGCAATTACTAGGTCCCTAGGATTGGGCTTAATTTTTTTTTTTTTTTTTGTGTGGGTGTTTTGGATCTCTCTTTGACCCAAGTATCACTCAACAGGCTTGTTACCTAGATAATATGACTGCCGTGTTTGACAAGTTGCGGAACATAATATATTGAATCATTTTATATTGAGGTGGCTGCCATGCCCAACACGTTAGGCCCCCACGCATTATTAATTTGAATGCATAATATTTTATAATACATTTAACAAATCTTTGGTACCTTTTCGTTTTTTTGAAATTTACATTGATATAATAATATATTCAAGATCACAGAACGTTACATCTTGGAAAACCTTAAAGAATGGTAGGCTGGAGCTGAGCCATCATCCACCTCACTAATTTTGGCCTAAAAGACCCATTATTGGGTTGGGTGAATTCAAAATGGGTGGCCAGGAAACCATTTTTAAAGAGCATTCTCAGACTAAATGACCTAAAGAATTTGAATTTAACAAATATGAATTTCACACGACATAAACGAAGGGTATCATTTTGAGAAGCTAAATAATGCTGAAATATCTCATGAAAGTTTATCAGAAACCGCATCAACCTGGATTACCAAACTTTTGCAGAGTTGTTGCAGAGTTGTTGTGTTCCTCGAGGGGCAACCTTCAAGTCTGAAGAAACTGTTCACTCCTTTGACTGTGTCTCCATCTTTTGCAAGTATAATGAGACAACCAGCGATTAAAAAAACATGGACTCTAATGTAGAAGCAAAGACTCCTTTCAATGGAGTCTCTGTCTTCCGCGATTATAATAGAAAATGAATCTCGTCTTTTGCAGCTATGATAGAAAAGCATTGACGCCTTCTGCCGAGTCTCTGTCTTTTGCGATTGACAACCGGCGATTTCCAAGCAATGTAGTTAGCGGTGAAATCTTTGCTAAATTTGATGTTTTCTCAACAGATGATTAACTAGATGTTAAGGATTTTATATTCTATCTGCTTGTGATTTTAGTTTCAAGTTTTGCTGAGAGGATTTAATGAGTAAAATCTTAAAAGCTTTAATTCGATGCGAGGAGTGCATCCTTAAGATCGCATGCGTTGAAACGTGTGAAAGTTGATTTGTTTCACTTGACCTGGTATATCTTCAAAAGTTAGATAAGAATGTCGACACTACTCTTTTATATATATTTGTTCGGTTAGAGGAAACTTCCACTTACATCTCCTATTTCATAATTTAAAATTAGAAGCCTAGTGTGTAATGCATGGTGGGAATGGGAGAATCTGATGTGGAAACCAAGGACGACCAAAAAGTCTCTTGAACAATAACTCAAATATGAAAGTTTTCGGAAATGAAAAGGAAAGAACTTGCATATTGAATGATTGCTAACGAATGGATGAGCCATACTTTGATCTCCTAACAGGAAGATCGACCCCAAATTTTAATTGCCCATAGGCTATTAACCACTAATGATTAATGTTTACTGTTAAGTGAAAAAAAATACTTTTCCCAATGTGAGAAACTTACTTTACCTGTGATATATTGAACGATATATTTTTAATAACCCCATAAATTTTTAAGGAAAATCTCCAAGTTAAATGCCATTAAGGTAGTAATTTAAACTAGAATTAGATCTAGTCTAAACTTGAAAATACTCACTAAATAAAATTATTTCAATTCCAGTTAAATTCAAATCGGTTGAGTCAATCTTTTAGGATCAAAATATAAAATCGCACAACACCATAATGGTGCGGAAGAACTATCCTTTTTTCAGTGCAAGAATTATTAGAATTCATATTATTTCTTAACCAATGACCACTTACATACATCTTTTAAACGCACCAAATACATGAATACATGAATTTTACTTTTGGAAATCACTTTCCACCTTCACATAAATATTCTTGTATCCCTGTTTATGAAAAATCCATTCTTTCCCAACAATACCCATCCTCAAATACTAAATTATCACATTAACAATCAAAATCAACTAAAAACCAAGTGACAAAATCCTAAGTGAGATGTTAAAATGAGTAGGCAAGGAGGGCAATTTGATTTTTTCAATACGGGGTTTTTAAAGGTATGACAATAATACTTGCAAGATGAACGTATATAAGTGGTCATTACGTTAAAAGCAAGTTATATTCAAATGAATTTTCATTCTTAAACATTTATATGTTTTTACACTCATTTAGACTTATTTTCCTTTCACTTCTTACGCACAAACGTGCATGCTCTTTTGCCATAGCTAGCAAGACAAAAAAAAAAGAACAAACAAGGAAATGAAAAACATAATTGCCTATTCATAAAGTTACAATTTTTATACTTCGACATGGCACAATATAGCACAATCATAATATAACTACAATATAGCTACAACCATACCAAACAAACCCTAAGCAATTAGAAAAGATTCAGAATTAAGATCACATCATGCTTTTGGAATTGACATCATGCCCTGATCTTTTTCTATGGCTATGATATCATATACCTATTAATTTTTGCTATGTAAATGATTATACTCTAGTTCCATTTTCTTTGATTAACTAGTGAGTTGATGTAGTTGTCTTGTCAGGAGCGGTGGTGGTCATATAGTCATCCTTAATTCTCATGAGCAGTCGTCTTAGCAATTGCTAGGCGTAGGAGAACCTTAATTTGGTAAAATAATTGGGAATTGTATCTAAAATAAGTTGGGATCTTAAGTTCGATTCTTACTCAATAAAACTGTTTTGAGCTATATCTTATAAACTAATTCCAGAAATATCCTACCGTCAACATACACATAGATAACATGTCTTTGACTAAACTGGAAAATAGACTTAGCTTGATGCATAAAAATTGTTTCCATATATCACTTGAGCACTCCACTGAATATAGTATTTATAGTATAATTTGAACTGATTGGTGGCCTATTTTCTACTCAAACTATAATAATTTCAATTTTCAATTTGAAATGGTAATATGTTATTAATTTATTTTGGTGTTGGTTTGATTGAATAAATATTAACTTTAAGCCTACGCAAGAATTATGCAGGAAATTTAATATCTATACAGTCGAAAGGTTCATATTTCCAATGTCAAACAAGAAAGAACAAGTACTGACATCTACAACAATTGTTTAAAGCCCAACATAAGGAAAGGATCTTGTACATTTTGATTCATGAAGGCAATAAATTGTCGTATGACAAGCTAAATGTGGAAAACGTAGGATGAGTACCTTCGATACATCAACACGACAATTGATGCTTAGTGTTGTAAATTAATGCGGAAACTAGCCAAGATCTCACAATTTACGTCAATGCGAAATCGCCAGAGAAGTAAATGAGAAATAATAAGGACACCAGAAATTTACGTGGTTCGGTCCGAGTATCGGTACCTACGTCCACGGGGAGAGCCAGCATCAAATAATCCACTATAATCGGAGAATCAGACTTTACAATTGCTCACACGCTCGAGTGTTTCCCACACCTAGATTTAACCCAAAACCAAAATTTTTATAAAGAAACAACTTACTTGAAAATCACCACTCGTTCAAGCTAAAAACAAAAACACTTTATGTATCCCAAAATCAAGAACTCCAGTGTTCATCTTTGGTTTACGTACATAAATCTTCACGTTTCTTCTTTAGGCTTCGCGAGACTTTAAGGACTTCAGTTTCAGAAAAACTCGCGGATTATGGACTTGCGTTAAGAAGCAAAACTTCGTAGCTTTTTTATTATGTGTGTGCGCAAAAGCAAAGTCTTGACTTTTGGGCAGCTTCCTAAAATAAAATCTCTATTGGTTTATTTCTTCTTTTGTGAAACCTAAATTTTGATGCACATAATATTATATAAGGAAACAGTGGGCAAGGAAACTTCCTTTATTTGTGTTTTCTCTTTTGTGCAGCTTACCTAATTTAAACTCGAAACATAATTTAACACCTAGGATAAGGAAAGCAGTAGTTCCCTTAGACAGGACGGCAATTCAACCAATTCGGATCAATAAATCTATAGGTATAGCAAAAAGAATGAAAACTTCGCTAGACCCAAATTAATTAACTGGGAATTTGATAGGTTTTGGAGGATCTACATCAAATTTTTGAGGATGTAAAGGTTAATGGATTAAGCAATATTAAACCTCAATTTTGGACTGCAGGTTATATGACCTTTTCGTAGGTTGCAAAAATTCATACAGAAATTAGAAGTTACAAGCAAAGACATGTGATTGAGATGGAATAGGATAGGAGA
Organism: Melaleuca alternifolia; assembly: GCA_019926035.1. NCBI lineage: Eukaryota > Viridiplantae > Streptophyta > Magnoliopsida > Myrtales > Myrtaceae > Melaleuca > Melaleuca alternifolia. The sequence continues at coordinate 3,030,720 of JAGKPW010002174.1, forward strand.
ATTGACTGCGATGTGGGTTGGTGTGACCAAAGTTTTCTTGTAAAAGTTCTCCCTTCTTTGAACGAACCAAGCAAATGTGGCATGCCTATCCGATGTGCGTTGGCATGAAATGTCATACTTTTACCCTGGTTATTGAGCTGAGACATATGCTTTGATTTGTCTATCTGTTGTATGACGTGGAAGAGAAGAACATGCTCTTTTTGATCTCCTTCATTTCTACGGCTGACCTACATTCTCATGGATGTATAGCGACGGATCTAGAATCTTAGGGTCGGGGACCAAGCTTGTGCTAGATCTTCATGTATGTAAGGCATGACTTCTTGCGAGTATCCTTCGCTTCCAACATCCTATGAATCTGAAATTAATTGAAGCCAAATAACTCCTCAATAATCTGGAGGAAGTATTAACTCATGAGATTGAAATTTTGATGATCCGAAAACAATGACAAACACAAAAGGCAATGTGTAGGGAACGTTGATTACCTATTTTCTAGGGCTATCGTGGGTATGGCTCGGTCATAGAGGCCTCGTTTTTTGAGAATTGGTCCGATTTGCTTCTCGATCTCTTGACCTCAAATACCCTTGAATTGTAATTCTGCGTGGATGGCATATCAAATTCAATGGCGTTGTGCATGAGGAATGCGGGTCTCAATGGTACTTGAAGACTATGTGAGTGGCTGCTAAGCATGAGATGGACCGCGGCCGACGTTGGCTGGCTAGCTGCGTGTTCTTGGACACATAGTAGACCAATTTGGATGCACCTTGCAATTTTAGTGCTTGAAGGAGAAGTTATTAAGGGATCAATGATGTTCGATATCGATCCTTCCCTCCAATTCTTCGAAACCTACAAACATTTTACCAACATTGAGCAAATTTTTCTACAGTGTATTTTGCAAAATAAGAAGGTATGTTCTTATACTCACATAGCCTATAAGGGCCTCCATGTGATCGCCCACACGGTAAAGTTGGTTCTTCTGACCGCACACAGTCTCCAAGACCAGCACTCCGAAACTGAACACATCTGACTTGATTGAAAAGTTTGCGTTCATCACATACTCTGGCGCCATATATCCGCTGTGCATCATGATAAATCCACAATTTTAGCTTTTTTGTTTGCTTTGTTCTTTTAGTAATCATTAGCTCTAGGAGGTTGTGGCACTTACTAGGTCCCGGCGATTCGGCTTGCCTCTGCATGAGTTTGGTCCAACTCGAATAGCTTCGTCATACCGAAATCCGATATCTTTGGATTCATGTCTGAGTCTAGCAAAATGTTGCTGGCTTTGAGGTCCCGATGGATGATACGAAGTCGAGAGTCTTCGTGTAGGTAAAGCATCCCTCGAGCGACACCCTTTATTATCTTGTGACGCTTGTCCCAGTTGAGATTCTCGCGTTTCAAGGGATCTACATATTTCAGTGGAATTACATATTATAAGATGTCCATCAACCATTTTATGAGGATCTAATTTTTCTACTGACGACTCGAGAAACATACCAAATATGAACTTATCAAGGCTTGAATTTGGTACAAACTCGTAAATGAGAAGTTTTTCGCCCTCTTCCAGACAAAAACCTAGGAGCCTGACCAAGTTCTTGTGTTGTAGCCTGGCTAGTAACATGACCTCGTTCTTGAATTCTGCTTCCCCTTGGCTTGAATTTTGCGACAATCGTTTCACCGCGATTTCTTGTCCGTTGGAGAGCAGACCCTAAAATTTCACGAAAGTACATCCTTATGGGTATTGATTGATACATTGAAGCATTTGAAAGGATATTAGGTTGATGTCATCTTTGACTATTTGGTTGCTTAAATTTTGAATATAAAAAAGTAGAGGATGTGCTTTCTTAATTATTACCATGTAAACAGCACCGAAACCACCTTGCCCAAGCTTCTTGGACTCAGAGAAGTTATTTGTTGCCGCTCTGATAATGTCGAGATTAAATTGCAATGACTCTGCCGTGCTAATTTCCTGCACAGCTTCACCTAGAAAGACAAAAACACAGTCATCTAGAGCGTGCATCATTATCTTTTCATAGTTTTCATAATGCAGGTTTCACAAAATTCTAGCATATATCATTGCACCTGCATGCATTACTAATAAAATCTAAACCCTTGACCCTCATAAAATTTTTGGCCTAATTGTCGAAAGCGACGCAGCTCTTACTACTAATGCTGGTGCAAAATCATCGTCATTGGTCAACTCAATTATTTTTACGATTGTTTTGGACCTTATGAAGAGTTGCTGTTACAATGCAAAAGGATAAAGACTTGCCTTCGACACTTAGTCCGGGCTGCTTCTTCTTCCTTTTCACTTTCAGGAGCACGACAGCACCGATGACAAGTAGTGCAGCAACACTTGTGACGACCGCAACGATCACAGTCCTCATAGAATTGCTCCTTCCAACTGCAGTAGCAAAGGCACGTTATTTTTATGACCATTGCTCAGTGATGACCAAGCAATACACTGGGAAAATTACTAAACCGCCAAATATGACTCTGGAAATGAAACTTATGTTGCAAAGATATAACAAGAATAGATCGATCTAGATCTCTCTCTCTCTCTCTCTCTCTCTCTCTCTCTCTCTCTCTCAGATGACAACTGTTGCTGGGTTGCGTCATCATCTTGGGCGGCGTTGATTGAATTGATGGTTTATTAGTCTTTGGTCTCTCTTTTTTTTATTTGTATATTTTATTTTCTTCGCCATCCTATCCTTTGTTCATAAAAGCTTAAAATGTCAGAATATGTCTATTTTTCAGTATTTTGTCAAACCGAAATATAAGATATAAAAAATATGGAGGAATTCTTATCGAAGTTATAGTAAGAGATTTTACAGGAACTCCCTTATTAGGTGTTGTTGATTTTCTACGGATTTTTAATCATTTAATACACGGATGCTATTATTTCAACACCTAATAAGAAAATTTTGACAAAATTTCTTTGTATGTCTGACATTGCTATTCAATCTTACTCTGATTAGCTTCATTGTCGGAAGATAATATACAATTAAGGCAAGTTGTAGCCTCTCTTTTCGTTAGAAGAAGGATGCTATAAAGTTCTAGTCAGAATGAAAGATCTAGTGCGGGTTCGTGCCACCAACGTTTCATTGCCTCGCAATTTTCTTTCCCTTTTCTTTTTGACTGAATAATGAGAAGTGACGAACATCTGATATGGATTCATTACCCTAGCCCTCGTACGACCGCTTGGGAGCAGTGAATTCTATAAGCTGTGATTCAACAAACTGACTGTGATAGTTGGCTAGGAACCAAGTAGATGCATCAAGGATTAAACGAAAGTTATTTTGCCGACAATATGGACCAACTTGATACCTTCTTTTTTGCCAAAAAGCATTCATTCAATAAAAATTACCCGAGCTACTGAGCACATATCGATTAAAAAAATTGCTATGGTTTATAGAGGGTTAAGCTCCTATGAAGAATTAATTGTATGAATCTCACGTAAAATCCGGTAAAATTTTATAAATAGAATAAGAAGAGCTAGACACCAGGTACCTGACCCCTGAACAAGTGCCAACATACCTGGTGGTGGAGGGAGCACATCTCCCTCCTGCGATGGCGGTGGCAGCGGTGATGGAAGCGCCGGCGACATTGGAAGTGGCTCACCGATTGAGTCGAAGAAACTGTGATTCGTCTCGTATAAGATCAGGCAATTTGGCACCATGTACCGTCCTCCTGTGTACCTGACGCAGCACTCCCTGATTTTCTGGGCGCCTATCACCAGGCAGTCGCTACACTGCTGCTCCATCAAGTCTGGTGTGCACTGCACCAACGCGTAGATCATGTCAGGCCCTGCTGATTCGTTTCCTGACGCGTACTTTCTCAGTGAGCCGCCATCCGCTGCCTTGGCCCATAAATTATTCAGGAGCTTCCTCATCGCTGCGTCATATGCGTCCGGGCTTGAGACGTCGTAAGAGGTACTTACCACGTAGGAAGGTTCTGCTGCGACTTCACCAAAGAACGAGGCATCCGAGTACCGGATGATGCAGTTCCCAGCGTAAAGGAGTGCCTCCTTCTGTAGGGGGCAGAGGCGGCGCATGTCGGAGGCCAAGTCACCAAGGCAGGCACGGCAGGCCACGGCCGTTAAGTCACCACGACAGAGGCCAAAGACGTAGAGGGTTTGGGAGGCGTCAGAGACTGCGGCAGAGGCATTGAAGAAACCATAGGAGAGGGACAAGGAGTTGCTAGTGGAGAGGGGGGCGAGAAGGGAAGTGAGGGTGGTTTTGTAGGTGCTGTTGGCAGTGAAGTTGCCGGTCGAACCACAGTAGGTCCTTGGGAATTGGGCGTTTATGGTGGAAGCAAACATGGGTAGAAGCAAGAGAAGGAGACTTGGAGGATCCATTTGTTTTTTTTTTTGGATAGAAGTATTACTCAACATGCTCGTTCCCAGATTATATTGTGTACCGGGATCGATAGGATACAAAACAAATTGTGTTGAATCATTTCATATAGAGGAGGCCGCCATGCCTATCACGCTTGGCCCGACAATATTTTAGTAAGAGTGCATATTATTTTATAAGACTTTTTTTAAAAAATCTTTTGTAAGTTTCCGTTTGGACCGGCACCTTAAAATCTTAAGTTGAGTTTTAAATTTATATTGATATAAAAATGCGTTCAAGATAAGATTACATTTTTGTATAACCTTAAAGAATGGAAGGTTAGAGCCGTCATCCACCTCATTAAATTTGACCTAAAAAAATCATTATTGGATTGGATGGATCTGAAATGGGTGCCAAAAATACTAGTCTTAATGAGCGCCTTCTTACTAAATGACCCATAAAGAATTTAAAATTCGTAAATATGAATATCACACGATAAATAAAGTGTCTAATCTTAAATAAATTTGTTAAAAACTTATCACTTCATCAATACTTCAGCCAAAGAAAAAAAAAGCACAAACGACATCTAAGCGGATCACTAAACTTTTGCGAGGAGGTATTAGGTGGTACGGTGGTCCCGGACCACCTCAAATTTTTCCAACTTTTGCAGAGCTGTTGCAGAGTTGTTGCAGAGTTGTCGTGTTTCTTGATGGGCAACGTTTCAGTCTCGAGAAAGTGTTGACTTCTTTGACTGCGTCTGTCTTTTTGCAAGCATATTAAGACGACCGGCTGATTTCCAACCAAAGAGGAGTTACGAGCCACTCGAAGAAGCATCGACTCTAATGGAAAAGCAAAGACCCCTCTCTACGGGGTCTCTGTCTTCTCTTTTGCAGGCATGATACAAAAGCACTGACTCCCCCTACCGAGCCTGTCTTTCGCAAGTATAATAGATTAGCAAGGACAGCGGGCGATCTCCAAGCAATTTGGAATCTTCATTGGTGGAATCTTTTCTGGTGATGGTGTTTTCTTAGTAGATGATTAACTAGATGCAAGGAAATTTGTCTGTCTTCCTGTGATTTTTGTTTTGATTTTTTATGAGAGCGCTCCACGAGAAAAAATCTTGAATGCATCAATTTGATGTGAGAGAGTGTCCTTAAGATTGCATGAAGAAGTGGACCAGTTGAAAGGCGCAATCGTTGGTCCAGATTTCATTTGACCCATTATATCAATTCAAAAAGTCGCAAAATAATGTGGACACAACATTTTATATTATTTTGCTCGGTCAGAGGGAACTTCCTCTTCAAATTTCCTCCTTAATAATTTAAGATCAGAAGTCCAATGGCAAGCCAAGGACAACCGAGAAGTCTCATGAGCAGTAATTCAACACAAAAGAAAAAGCTTGCATAGTCGTGAAGACGCGGACTTTAAGCTTGCAATAATTTGTCACACATGGCAATGACAAAGAAGTTGCTTCCAACGATTTATGTGGGAATAGTTACTGACGTGAGAAACTTACTTTCCCCACAGTGTATTAGAACTTATTTTATTATATAAAAAACTTTTAAATTTAAGAGTGAATGACTTCTTGGCATAAGTGCAACGAGAGTTTCGAGCTTAAGTTCCACTTGGCTTCCGTTGCACCCTCCTATTCAAGGACTTCAGTCTCCTATTCTCCCCAATCTAGATGTATCCCCACATATTCTTAGTAAATAGGCCTCCACGATGCCGAGTAAACTCATCACGGACTGCACATGTAATCCACCACTTCTTCTAGAGATTAAAAAAAAAGCTTTTAATATTAGATCAAAGCAACTCCCAGAAGCATTTTGTCAATAATTTACGTTTACTATCGAATGATTTATACCATATAGCGAATTCCATATATATGTATTATCAAAATTGGTTATAACAAAAATTTGCTCAAAACAACGTTGTTTTGAGTAATTTATTTATTTATTGTTATTTTACTGTTTAACTTCTTTTTTTATTCACTCTTCATCTTTCTTTTTTTCTCTTTTGTCACAATGATCAGCATCTCCAATTACGAACGAAACTAAAAACCACCTCAACGCCCGGAACAGCTCGCACCGAAGAACAAGCCGTCGAAATGCAAAATCCACTTCCGAAACCCTAACAACGACCCCCACGTTCACTCTTCTCAGAGACTCCAAGCGGCACCAGCGTTCGCCGCCCCGCACGACGGGCATCACTGGCAAATGCATTCCAAGATCAACTTACGGATCCTGAAGGACTTGCATCACGGGCCGGATCTGTTCGAGGTCGGAAGCTTTGAAGACATTGGCTTCGGAGGATGATCTGCTTAGCACCCACGTAGACATTGAGAGTTTCGGATCCAGGCTTGATTGGCAGGAACTATCCCAATAGTCTCCTAGCATTGATCATATATATATAAATGACAGCATGCCTTCGACCAAATCGGAAGAGGACTTAGTTTGAGGCATAAAATCTGGCTCAATATATCACATGAGCAGCACAGAAACATGGTGATTGCTAGGACTGCCTACAATATGATTTGTACTGATTTGTAACCTATTTTTAACCCCAACTCCAATAGTTTGGAATTTCGATTGGAAAAACGTTATATACTAACAATTTGTTTCTTATGGGTTTGAATTAATAAATGTTACTGTTAATCCTACCCAGTAGTTATGAAAGAAGCTTAATGTCTATTTAATCTCAAAGTTTATATTTCCAGTACCAAACAAGAAAGAAAAAGCACCTCCACACATCCATAACAATTATTCATAACCCAACATGAATAGGATATTGCGAGTTCAAGTATCAAATAATTTTAGTATTTTTCATACTCCCAAATCCAAGTTCAAGCTCAAATTGGAGCTCTTCAGCTCCAGCTTGAGTTAATTACGATGTACTGAGATTTACTTTTGATAATCAACCTCATGTGTAACGTCCTCCACCTCGCCACCGACAATATTGTCCGCTTTGGGCCCTACTGGCCCTCACGGCTTTGTTTTTCCTCGTGAAAACGCGTTATCAGTGGGTCAAGGGCAGCTTATCCTATATAAGCTCTCCCAGGACTCCCTCCCTAGGCGATGTGGGACAGGGATGTCACATACTCCCCCCTTAATGGCACAACGTCCCCGCTGTGCCCTAAGCGGAACCAGCGAGCACCCACTGCGGTCACCACATGCGGTCGAGAGTCGGCTCTGATACCACTTTGTAACGTCCTCCGCCTCGCCACCGACAATATTGTAACAGCCTGAATTTTTTTTAAATAAATTTCCTTTCTCTTCTTTTTTTTATTATTCTCTTTACTTCTCTTTTGTTCTCCACGCGTGGGCCCAAGCCAGCCCACGCCATCAGCTCCACTTCCTATTCATCATCTTCTTCGTGTGTATTCCTCCCTCTGCAACCCTAGCCGCCGCCATCACCAAGTCAACGCGAGAAACTCGCGACTACGCTAACGGATAGCCACGCGTCAACCCACGATCATCTCTCCCTAATTGATTGAGCGTCTTCTTCGCATGGAATTCGTCTATAACTTTCGGAGGAACCCTAGCCGCAAGGGGGGGGGGAGAAAAATTGGAGGAACAATTGTGTTATCTTGACTCATCGACGCGAGTAATCACCTTAAAAACGTTCCTCAACACCGTTCGTCAGACACCGTCCCTCAACTCGCGTCGTCTTCAAGCCGAAGTCCAGCCTTCCCTCAATTCGAACGACCGAGCCAGCTGCTGAATCTCCAGCTCGGCTTAGGTAGAACTCGAGGCTCCTTCCTCGCACTGCCGAACCATCGTCGCCTCTCACACCGTGCCATCGTCGCCTCTCACGCCGTCGACGCCAGCCGCCACGCCGTTGCCGTGCCTTCCTTTAGCTCACTCCTCAGCTAGGTGGAGGAGAAACCCGCAGCTCGTTGTGCTTTCCCCCAGCTCACAGAAGCAATGAACAGAAGCTTGAAGCTGTGGGTGGTGTCTGTGGGCCGAGCTTCCGTGGGCCGAGTAGGCCATAGTGGGCCTTGGTCCAACTACTGCAGCCCAATCCAAAAACTTGGGCCACTCGTCAGCAGTCCGAATAGCATCGGACCCTCGCGGGAGTTTCGCCGGAAAAGTTGCAATCGCCGTTAAATTAGGATTTAAGGTGAGTTTGCTCCCTAACTCCTAATTAGGGCTGTTAATTGCTCAAGTAGTTTTGTTGTGTGATTATTGGACTTGATTGATGATTAAATTAGAGATGATAGCTTATTTAGAGACTTTTGTTGAAATAGGGACGATTTCGTAAATTTAGTCATTTATGGGTAGAATTGTGAAATTAGATAATTGAAAGATTAATTAGTGAATTAATATATTTAGAAATGTGGATTATTGGTTAAGGAGGTGCAATTTTGTAAGTTTTGAGGAATTAGAGACAATTTATTAATTTTGGTCCATTTAGGCCTAAGTTAGGGATTTATGGGTAAATTGATAAATTTAATTAGCGGAGAGAATGTTTGCTAATTAAATTAGTTGTGGAAATCAATAATTAGAGGACAGTAGAAAACTATGAAATTCGGAATATTTTGAGGATGATAAGTTGATTATGTCAAATTATAGTCTAATTAGGGTTTTTAGGGGTAAAAATGTAATTTTGGAAATTTTGAGGGTAAAAGTGTAAATTTGACAATTTGGAGGGAGAGGTGAGAAACGTTGGCTGCGATGGTATTAAATCATTGATAGTGAGGGTTTGGATTAACATTCGGGTAATTACGAGCTTTAATTCTATCGTGCCTAGTTAGGGTTAAATTATGCAATTTTAGGTATATTGCAATGTCTTGGAATTAATTCCAGAAATTGCATGATTGGCTAAGTGGCTACTAATTAAGGTGATGTCACCCGTAGTTGATCGAATCGGACACTTTGGATTTGATTTAGGGACCCGGGTGAATCCCTAATTGGTAGGTCCAAGCAGTCGATTTTGGTTACTTTGAGAAATTATATCAATCTACTTATGTGTGAATGTCTATTTAATATTTTTGGTTGTTCGATTGATTGAGATTGATTTATTAATTGCAATTGGATATTGATTGTTTCATAATGTGATTTATTTATTTAATTCTCGGTGCTCATTATAATTGACATTGTGTTAGATTATATTAGAAATTGATATTGTGACAATTATATCGAATTGTTTGGAGAATAATCTATCAAGAGGGTTTAGTGCCTTGACAAGATCATGGGTCGTGAGAAGTGAGAAGTGAGAATTAAATCAATTATATGGTTAGGGTCCCTAGAGTGAATATCAACCTAATTAAGAAATAGGGGGCAAACTCGATAAGTTTATCTCATCTTAAAATTATTTGTTCAGGTCCTAATATTGCAGCTCCCCCTCAAGGACCAGGTGAAGCAGGAGGCGTAGTGAGATGATCATAGTCGATTTAATTATTGATTAAGAGATTTTAATTTGTGAGGAAATTATTTTCCACATTTATCCCTTTAGTTGATCAAATAAATAATGTTGATAATTTGTGGATTCGTATTTAGAGATTTGATCAGTTTATTGGAGTTATTGTAATAAATGAATTACCTCAGGATTTGGTCGGGATTTTATTTAATTTATTCCGTTGCATTTCTTACGTATTAATTTTGTATCCTTAGTTAATATAATTGATTAATCGATAACAACCTGGGATTATCGAAAATATAAGAACTGGTGAAGATAATTTCGAGGACTGTCGCGTACTCGGGTTTGGGGCGTGACAAATATTGTCCGCTTTGGGCCCTACTGGCCCTCACGGCTTTGTTTTTCCTTGAGAAAACACGTTGTCAGTGGGTCAATGGTAGCTTATCCCATATAAGCTCTCCCAGGACTCCCTCCCTAGGTGATGTGGGACAGGGATGTCACATACTCCCCACCTTAATGGCACAGCGTCCCCGCTGTGCCCTAAGCGGCACCAGCGAGCGCCCACTGTGGTCACCACATGCGGTCGGGAGTCGGCTCTGATACCACTTTGTAACGTCTTCCACCTCGCCACCGACAATATTGTCCGCTTTGGGCCCTACTGGCCCTCACGGCTTTGTTTTTCCTCGTGAAAACGCGTTGTCAGTGGGTCAAGGGCAGCTTATCCCATATAAGCTCTCCCAGGACTCCCTCCCTAAGCGATGTGGGACAGGGATGTCACATCACGAATGTCAAGCTTTGACTTCTAAAAAATTTCTCCAAGTCAATACTTAAGGCTTAATCAAAAGCTCATTCAAACTTGAGGGCGAGCGTCGCAATCTCAATTTACTTGAGCTGAGTCTTACAATTTCAAGTGCTCTTGAGTCAACACAATCAGAGGAATAATTGAGCAATATGAGGCGGAGTGAAAAGTTATGATGTTGCAAAAGCTTAAGCAACATCTTGTATCGATAACCTCTTGGATAAGTTACGATCGATGCATACTTTCCAAATGTCCCAATGGAACAAACTTCCTGTGGCAAGTCTAGTACGTAGAATCTCAATCTTCTTGCAGCAAGCTCAATTTAATGAGTTGGTCAATTGCAAAAACAAAAAGATGGACCGACGTAAATAACATTTATTAAAGAGTCATATGCACCAACAATTATGGGAGATATACCAGTCGTTACATCATGTTAGAGACAACTCAGTTGTTATTTTGAAGATGACAAAACTTGGTTATATCACTAAATGAACTATTTAGATCTGGAAATTTGATATGGTTGGCCCGTAACCAAGAAACACGCCTCATGCCAGGAAGATCATACTGCGGTCAAACTATAAATAACACTTTATATGGGAAGACGAGTTCAAACTGGTCTTGGCTTACCTAACGCATAAAATAGTAAAGTCAGTACATTATAATATGCTGTGATTATAATCGGATGCACCATGAGAGGAAAAGACCTGGCTGGCTTCTGTAATGCACGGGGCGGGAAGTCAAAAGATTCAGTTCATGAACCTTACGTGTATAAGAAAAAGGTTAAGTACATGATAAGATGAAAGTGGTTAACCATCTGAAAAGCATTCAAATGGTGGAATCAATTTGACTAAGTAGAGAATTAGAGACAAATTATCATTATTTCTTGTCAGCTAAAAACATTATGTATCTTATATATCTGGGGTTTAAACCAAACTACCGAGAAGGAGGTTACCTTAAATCATGCCTAAAATAACCTAGTTCCACATGAATTTTTTAAGTGCAAGCTATTCTAGTTGCTCGTCTTTACAGAATTAGTGTCAGGTACGAATTTATTTCGAATATCCTCTGAATCTGTATGTAGTCTCAAATCCTCAATAATTTAGAGGAAGTATTAAATAATGAGAATGTAATTTGATGATCCCAAAACGACCACAAACACAAAATGTAATGCGCAGGGAAGAATGATCTCCCATTTTCTAAGGCTACCGTGGGTATGGCTCGGTCATAGAGGTCTCATTTCTTGAGAATTGGTTCGATTTGCTTCTTGATCTTTCAACATCAGATACTCTCAAACTGTAATCCTGCGTGGAAGACATGTCATATTCAATGCTGTGCAGCAAGAATGCAGGTCTCGACGGCACCTGGAGAGTGAGCGAGTGGCTCTTTAGCATGAGAAGGACTGAGGCCATTGTTGGCCGGCAAGCCACGTTTTCTTGGACACATAGTAGATCAATGTGGATGCACCTTGCAATTTCAGTACTCAAAGCATTAGTTATAGACGGATCGATGATGTTCGATATTGATCCTTCCCTCCAATTCTTCCAAATCTGCAAACATCTGACAATCATTGAGCAGATTGATCCCTATGGTATTATGTGAAATGATAAAGTATATTCTTATACTCACGTAGCTTATAAGGACCTCCATGTCGTCGCCCACATGGAAAAGATTATTCATTCGACCACTTACAATCTCCAGAACCAACACTCCGAAACCGAACACATCTGACTTGATTGAGAATTTCCCATGCATCGCATACTCGGGTGCCATATTTCCGTTGTGCTTCACAATAAGTCCATTGTATTAGCTTTATATTTTGCCTTGGTTCTTTTGCTAAGCATTAGCTTTAGGAGGTTGGGGCACTTACTAGGTCCTCACAATTCTTTTTGTTTTAGCCCAAGATTGATCCAGCTTGAACAGTCTTGCCATACCGAAATCTGATATCTTAGGATTCATGTCTGAGTCCAATAAAATGTAGCTAGCTTTAGGTCTCGATGGATGATACGAAGTCGAGTGTCTTCGTGTAGGTAAAGCATTCCTCGAGCAACACCCATCATTATATTGTGATGCTTACCCCAGTTGAGATTCGCACCCCTCAAGGGATCTACACATTTTGATGGAATCAAATTTCATAATACGTTGATCGATCATTTTGTGAGGTGCTAATTTCACAAATGATAACCGGAGAAACATACCGAATATCAATTGATCAAGGCTCAAATTGGACACAAACTCGTAAATGAGAAGCTGTTCGACTCCTTCTAGACAGAAACCTAGGAGCCTGACCAAGTTCATGTGTTGTAGCCTAGCTAGTAACATGACCTCGTTCTTGAATTCTTCTTCCCCTTGGCTGGAACTTTGTGAGAATCGTTTTACTGCGATTTCTTTTCCATCGGAAAGCTGACCCTAAAATCTCATCAAACAGTTCCTTATGAGTATCGATTGGTACATTGAAAAATTGTAAAGATTTTAGATTGATGTTATTTTTTACTATTTGGTTGCTTAAATTTTGAACACGAGAGATTAGAGGATTTACTTTCAAAATTATTACCATGTAGACAACACGAAAACCGCCTTGTCCAAGCTTCTTAGAATCAGAAAAGTTATCCGTCGCTGCTTTGATAGTGTTGAAATCAAATTGCAGCGACTCCACCGTGCTAATTTCATCCACAACTTCACCTAGAAAGACAAAACAAACGCGGTCATTCAGAGGGAGCATCATCATCTTTTTATAGTTTTCCTAATGAAAGTTTCACATACTTTTAGCATATATAATTGCACCTACAGGCATTACTTATAAAACCTAAAATCTATACCCTTAACTCTTACAAAGTTTTTGGCCTAATTGTCGAAAGAGATGCAGCACTTGCTACTTTGCATGTGCAAAAAGATAGTCACTAGTCAACTTGATTATTATCATGATCTTGCAAATGGATAAAGACTCGCCTTCAACTGTTAACACCTAAATTTTGACCAATAATTAAAATATTGGGGGTTAGTCCAACCCCTGAACCAAAAACATTATTTGCATAATGCATATTTACATCACGCGCGGATCGTACGGCTCGAGCATAATGTTGCCACGTACCATTGCATGTGTGATTGAGAGAGTTTCTAGAAGATATATTACTCGTGTTTGAAATGGAAGTGGAAGATAGACTGGGAGTTTGAATATGAGTAGAATTTTTAATTGATGGGGTTCACACGCTAATCTCTAAGGAGAAATCATCCAAAATCTGTTAAAAAAGATGAGGTTTGTTGAGGGCTTTGATTTTGAAGCCGAGCTATAAAATATATCGATCAATTTTTGAAAATTCATCGGTGGTCTATAAATAAGAAACACGACCAGCAGAACGAGAGAAGGAAAAGAGCGTGGGGAGATCATCAGAGAAAAAAGAGTGAAGAAAAGAAGAGAGGGACACACGAGGGACTTCTGGGGGGACTTCTCTTCGTGAAAAAGAAACAAAAAAAGGAGGTGGGCTAGGAGCTTTGACTTGGACGATCCGAGCGCGAATTTCTTTCTCCGGGGACTCATCTGCGGTCTCCTCCGTTCGTCTTCACCGGTGAGTTTCAGTCACGATTTCTTCGTCAATGGCGTCCCAAGGATTGTGGTCGGGAATACATCGAGGGTGAGCGACGATTTGCCTCGAGCTGGCTCGAGCGCGCTCGTTCTCCGCCGTCCCCAAGCCATATAAGGATTTGTGTCGTTTTTCCTGTTTCGTTGTCCTTTTTCTTGTGTCGTTTCTCGCGGGCTGTTTTGGGTAGTAGTCAGTTCATTTGATTTCCAAGCTTCCACCGCACTTTTTTGCTCTTGTGTCTATTCTGCCAGTCTTTGATGCATTATAGGTCTAGATTTTGCTTTCCTTTGGTCTTGCAAGTGAATGTTTCTCATCGCATTGCACCTGTTCGTTTCCTTCCTTTTTCACCGGCCGAATCAAGATTGCCAGGCGAAAGGTGCAATCCTCTGCTCCACTTGTATGGTTCTGGATTATACATTGATTCTATAATGGAGAGCCAAAGTCAAAGTTTGCCGCTTAGGTTGTGTTGGAACCGACAATATAAGATGCTCAGAATGTGACGGACGAGGTCTTCTTTTAGCTAATTGAGTTTTTTTATTTATTATTGTTTCTTCCTTCAGTGGCTTTTCTGCTTAATTTTGTCCACTATGACTTTCATTATGAAACTGCGAACTTCATGGAGATATTATTTTGTGTTATTTTGCTTCATGAATTGGTGCATAGTAATTGACTAAGGAGCAGTGTCAGCAATTCAATTATAGTGATTTTGTTGAGCCGTAATTAAAGAATCTTTTTTGTGATTGTATTGTTGAAGCTTTGGTATATGTTCAAGTTGATCATCTTTGTCACTTAGGCAATAATTTTGGAATACGTGTCAACATCAGGGAAATGGGGAAGTGCAATAAAATCATTCTTGTCAAATCATTCAATGGAGCTGAATGCATCACTAGAATTCTAGAAAGACGTAGTCCAGTTAAGTCCTGCTAGTGACGTGTACGCCCCCCCCCCCCCCCCCCCCCCCCCCGGGGGGGCCCTCCCCTCTTCCTATCACGACCACCTTTCTTCCTTCTTTCACGACTAGCGCCCTGTAAAGATGGTTGCTTTGGATTGTAACTCTAGATCGATTTAGATCTCTCTTTCTCTCCCTCAGATGACCACTGTGATTAAACAAATCTTATTTTGCCAGATTCATGGACCTACAGATACCTTCTTTCTCGACAAAAAGCATGTATTCGTTAAAAATTACACGATCTACTGAGCATATATTGATAAAGAAAAGCTTATGATCTATGGAGCATGTAGATTGAGCTTATATGAAGAATTGATTGTGTGAATCTCAACTAAAACCTGCATAGTTTTATAAGGGTAAAAAAAGACCCAAACACCGTGTACCTAATTCCTGAACGAGAGCCAACATACCTAGTGGTGAAGGCACCACATCTCTCTCATGAGATGGTAGCGGCGGCGGAAGTGGCTCACTGACCGGGTCGAAGAACTGATGATTGGTCTCATATAAGATCAAGCAACTCGGCGCCATGGACCGTCCTCCTGTGTACCTGACGCAACACTCCCTAATGGTCTGGACGCCTATCACTAGGCAATCGGTGCACTGCTGCTCCGTTAAATCCGGCGCGCACTGCGCCAAAGCGTAGATCATGTCAGACCCTGCTGATTCGTTTCCCGATGCGTATTTTCTTAGCGAGTCACCACCTGCTGCCTCGATCGACAGACTATTTAGGAGCTTCCTCATCGATGCGTCGTACGTGTCGGGGTTGGAGACGTCGACTTTGGTTCTCCCCACGTAAGAGGGTTCTGTCGCGACTACACCGAAGAAAGAAGCATATGAGTACCGGATGATGCAATTCCCGGTGTAGACGAGTGCCTCCTTTTGTAGGGGGCAGAGGCGGCGGGTGTCGGAGGCCAAGACATTGACGCATGCTTGGCAGCTCACGGCAGTCAAGTCACCGCGGCAAAGGCCAAAGACGTAGAGGGTTTGGGAGGTGGCAGAGATGGCAGCGGAGGCATTGAAGAAGCCGTAAGAGAGGGACGAGGAGTTGGTGGTGGAGATGGAGGAGAGGAGGGTGGTGAGGGTGGTTTGGTAGGTGCTATTGGCGGAGAAGTTGCCAGTCGAACCACAGTAGGTCGCTGGGAATTGGGCTCTTATGGGAGAAGCAAACATGAGAAGAAGCAAGAGAAGTAGATTTCCATAATCCATTCTTTTATGGGTGGTTCTGGTCTCTCTTTGATAGAAGTATTACTCAATGAGCTCGTTCCCTCAATGATATGAATACCTTGTTCGACAAGATGCAAAACAGAATGGGTCAAATCATTTCATTTAAAGCCGGCTACCGTGCCCAGCACGCATTATTAGTTTGAGTCCATATTATTTCATAGGACATTTAAAAAGTCCCTTGACCTTTTCCGTTTGGATCTTCATCTCGTTTCATGTGTGAAAGTGTTAAAAGACCTTGGGTTGAGTTTTAAATTTACATTGACGTAGGAATGCGTTCAGGATCACAGAAATTTTACATCTTGTAAAACCTTGAAGTATGAAAGGCTAGAGCCATCATCCACCTCTCTAATTTTGGCCTGAAAGATCCGTTATGTGGTTGGTTGGACTCGAGATAGGTACCCAAAATATCATTTTTAGAGAGTATCGTCGTACTAAAAATCTCATGATGTAAATGACGAGTTTAGTCTTAAAAACAGTAAATTTATCGAAATATCTCAGGAAAATTTAGCAATCATCAATACTTCAGCCGGAAAAAAAAACACAAACCACATCTATCCGGATTACAAAACTTTTGCAGAGCAGTTGCAGAGTTTTAACAAAGGGCAACGTTTAAGTCTCGAGAAGGCACTGCGTCTCTGTCTATGGCAAGTATGCCAGAGCAAATGCCGGAGCAATGAGGAATTCGAGCCTCGAAGAAGAAACAGCATCAATGGAAAAGCAAAGAATCCCTTCTAAGGAGTCTCTGTCCCCTACAATTATAATAGAAAAGGAGTCCCGTCTTTTGCAGATATAATAGAAAAGCATTGACTGCCTGAGTCTTTGTCTTTTGCAAGTATGATAAAAAAAATAAAAGAAAACCGGCGATTTCCAAGCAAAAGACTCCCGAGTCCCGTCTTTTGCAGATATAGTAGAAAAGCATTGACTACCTGAGTCTTTGTCTTTTGCAAGTATGATAAAAAAAAAATAAAAGAAAACCGGCGATTTCCAAGCAAAAGACTCCTGAGTCCCGTCTTTTGCAGCTATAATAGAAAAGCATTGACTGCCTTAGTCTCTGTCTTTTGCATGTATGATAAAAAAATAAAAGAAAACCGGCGATTTCCAAGCAAATGTGGAATCTTTACCAGTGAAATATTCAATAGAGATGATTTTTTCTCTTCAAATAATTGACTAGATGTTAAGGAAATTTGTTCATCGTCTTATGATTGTAGTTTCAATTTTTCTTTAGAGCACTCCAAATAAAATTTTACATGCATAAGTCTGATATGGGGCCGTGCGTCGTTAAGATCGTATGAGGAAGCGGACCGTGTCCAATACGCCAAATGTGATCCGGACTTCACTTGACCCGTTATATTAAATAAAATAAATTTTTGTATTATTTTGTTTGGTTAAAGGAAACTTCCACTTGAAACCATTATTAAAGTATGAAGGCCGGTATTTAGTGCTAATAGGAATGGGAGAACCTGACATGGTTAACCAAGGACGACCAAAAAGTCTTTCGAGCAATAACTTAAACATAAAAGATTCCGGAAATGAAACGAAACAACTTGCAAATTGAACGATCGCTAATGAATAAAAGGACCTCACTTTGATATCCTAATTGGAAGATTGTCTCCAAATTGATTCTGTTCTCGAAATTGAAAGTCTAGGGTTTGTGCGAAAAACTTTTCCCATAATATATCAGAACGTACTTTTCATCTCTCCCTTCTCTTTTATTGGGGGTTCACAATGATCAGCATCTCCAATTATGAACGATCTTGAAAACCATCTCGACTCACAAAGAAGCCGACACCGAAGAACAAGCCATGGAAATGGAAGGTCCACATCCTAAACCCTAAACACAACCCCTCACATTCGCTCTCCTCAGGAACTCCATGTGGCACCAAGGTCCACATAGAATATCAATCTTCTTGTAGCAAGCTTAACTTAATGAGTTGGTCAATTGCAAAAACAAAAAGATGGACCGACGCAAATAACATTTATTCGAGAGTCATATGCACCAACACTAATGGGAGATATACCAGTCGTTGCATCATCCCTTTACTATTTAAGTAATATCAATACATGGACTATTTAGGTCTGGAAATTTGATATGCTTGACCCATGACCAAGAAATATGCCTCATGCCACGAAGATTATACTGCGGTCAAACAATAAATAACACTTTATATGGGAACACAAGATTTCAAGCTGCTCGTCTTACCTAACCCATAAAATACGCCAGTAAACTGTAGTATGTTGTGATTATAATCGGATGCATCACGAGAGGAAAAGACCTGGCTGGTTTCTGTAATTCACGGGGCGGGAAGTCAAAAGATTCAGTTCATGAAACTTATTTGTATAAGAGAAAAGGGTAAGTACATGATAAGATGAAAGTGGTCAACCATCTGAAAAGCATTCAAATGGTGGAATCAATTTGACTAAGTATAGAATTAGAGACAAATTATCATTATTTCTTGGCGGCTAAAAACAGTATGTATCTTATATATCTGGGGTTTAAACCAAACTACCCAGGAGGAAATTAACTAAATCACGCTAAAAATAGCCTAGTCCCACACGAATTTTTTAAGAGCAAGCTGTTCTAGCTGCTCGTCTTTACACAATTAGTGTCAGGTACGAATATTTTTCGAACATCCTCTGAATATGTATGTAGTCACATGGCCATATAAATCCTCAATAATTTAGAGGAAGTGTTAAGCAATGAGGATGTAATTTGATGATCCGAAAACGACCACAAGCACAAAAGGTAATGCGCAACACACAGTGATCTCCCATTTTCTAAGGCTACCGTGGGTATGGCTCGGTCATAGAGGTCTCATTTCTTGAAAACTGGTTCGATTTGCTTCTTGATCTCTCAACATCAGATACTCTTGAACTGTAATTCCGCGTGGAAGACATGTCATATTCAATGCTGCTGTACAGCAAAAATGCGGGTCTCGACGGAAACTGGAGAGTGACCGAGTGGCTGTTTAGCATGAGAAGGACTGAGGCCATTGTCGGCCGGCTACCCACGTTTTCTTGGACACATAGTAGACCAATGTGGATGCACCTTGCAATTTCAGTACTCAACATACTAGTTATAGACGGATCGATGATGTTTGATATTGATCCTTCCCTCCAATTCTTCCAAACCTGCAAACATCTGACAAGCATTGAGCAGATTGATCCCTGTGATATTATGTGAAAGGAGAAAGTAAATTCTTATACTCACGTAGCTTATAAGAACCTCCATGTCATCACCCACATGGAAAAGATTATTCCTTCGACCACTTATAATTTCCAGAACCAGCACTCCGAAACTAAACACATCTGACTTGACCGAGAAGTTTCCGTGCATCGCATACTCGGGTGCCATATATCCACTGTGGTTCACAATAAGTCCATTGTATTAGCTGTATAGTTTGCCTTGGTTCTTTTGCTAAGCATTAGCTTTAGGAGATTGGGGCACTTACTAGGTCCCCACAATTCGTTTTGTCTTGGCCTGAGATTGATCTAGCTCGAACAGCCTTGCCATACCAAAATCCGATATCTTAGGATTCATGTCTGAGTCCAACAAAATGTTGCTAGCTTTGAGGTCCCGATGGATGATACGAAGTCGAGAGTCTTCATGTAGGTAAAGCATTCCTCGAGCAACACCCATTATTATCTTGTGACGCTTATCCCAGTGGAGATTTGCACGCCTCAAGGGATCTACACATTTTGGTGGAATCACATTCTATAATACGTTGATCGATCATTTTGTGAGGTGCTAATTTCATAAATGATAAGCGGAGAAACATACCGAATATCAATTGATCAAGGCTCAAATTGGGCACAAACTCGTAAATGAGAAGCTGTTCGACTCCTTCCAAACAGAAACCTAGGAGCCTAACCAAGTTCCTGTGTTGTAGCCTAGCTAGTAACATAACCTCGTTCTTGAATTCTTCTTCCCCTTGGCTGGAACTTTGTGACATCCGTTTTACCGCGATTTCTTTTCCATCGGAGAGCAGACCCTAAAATCTCATCAAATTAGGTCCTTGTGAGTATCGATTGGTAAATTGAAAAACTGTAAAGAGTTTGGATTGATGTTATCTTTGACTATTTGGTTACTTAAATTTTTCACACGAGAGATTAGAGGATGCAATTTCATAATTATTACCATGTAGACAGCACCAAAACCGCCTTGCCCAAGCTTCTTGGAATCAGAGAAGTTATCCGTCGCCGCTTTGATGGTGTTGAAATCAAATTGCAGCGACTCCACCGTGCTGATTTCGTCCACAGCTTCACCTAGAAAGACAAAAAAAAAAACGCGGTCATTCAGAGGGAGCATCATCATCATTTTATACTTTTCATAATGAAAGTTTCACAAACTCTCAGCATATATAATTGCACCCATAGGCATTACTTATAAAACCTTAACCCTGTATAGCCTTGACTCTTACAAAGTTTTTGGCCTAATTGTCAAAAGCGATGCAACACTTGCTACTTTGCAGGTGTTAAAGGATAGTCACGAGTCAACTTGACTGTTATCATGATCATGCAAATGGATAAAGACTCGCCTTCCACACTTTGTCTGGGCTGCTTGATCTTCCTTTTCGCTTTCAGGAGCACAATAACGCCGACTGCAAGTAGTGCAGAAACACTTGTGACGACCGCAATGATCACGTTACGTGTTGAATTGCTCTTTCCAACTGCAAGAGCAAAGCCACATTATGTTTATGATCATTGCTCACTGGTTTTGGAGAAACTCATATTGCAAAGATATAAGAAGAATGGATACACACCACAAATAACAATCTGAAAAATACATGGTGCCAATCTGAATTTGTTAACCTATCAATTTTCGTATAATAAAATTCGAAATGCATCGCACGATTCTTTAAAGTTTTAAGTTTTTACGGATAATCGGTTGCCTTTTTTACTTCAATTGCATTACTTTTAGGACTTACTTACGGAATTGGTTTACAAAAATAGAGCGGAGCAAGGAATAGCCAACGCAAGTTTGCAATTTTTTGTGAAGTTATTAGACGCTCCC
Organism: Melaleuca alternifolia; assembly: GCA_019926035.1. Taxonomy (NCBI): domain Eukaryota; kingdom Viridiplantae; phylum Streptophyta; class Magnoliopsida; order Myrtales; family Myrtaceae; genus Melaleuca; species Melaleuca alternifolia. The sequence continues at coordinate 3,051,967 of JAGKPW010002174.1, forward strand.
AATGTGCAGATGTGGGACCAATGCATACATGCAGGCTGCCAACAATCTATTTTCTGATCTTAGAAGAACGCCGCAATGGAGATGGTCCAAGATGGGTGTTGTGGATTGTTACTCTGGTTCAATTTAGATGTCAAGTGCTCTCTCTCTTACACGTTAATTTTGGAGTTCGTGTCAACATCAGAGAAGTGCAATAAATTCATTCTTGTCAAATCGTTCTCTACAGTTGAATGAATCATTAAAATTCTAGAAAGCCGCAGTCCAATTAAGCCCTGCTAATGACTTGCCCCCTGTCTCCCCCCCCCCTCCTCCTTCTTTCACGACCACCTCCATCTAACTGATCACCTTCTCTGCTCTAAAGATGGTTGCTTTGGATTGTAACTCTAGATCGATTTAGATCTCTCTTTTTCTCCCTCAAATGACCACTGTGATTAAACACATTCTTTTACCAAAAAGATGGACCTACAGAAACCTTCTTTCTCGACAAAAAGCATCTATTTATTAAAAATTACACGATTTACTGAGCATATATAAATTAAGTAAAGCTTATGATCTATGGAGCATGTAGATTTAGCTCATACAAAGAATTGATTGGGTGAATCTCACCTAAAACCTGCATAATTTTATAGGAAAAAAACAGAAAAAAGACCCAAATACCGTGTACCTAATTCCTGAACAAGAGCCAACATACCCAATGGTGAAGGCACCACATCTCTCTCATGAGATGGTGGCGGCGGCGGAAGCGGCTCACTGACCGGGTCGAAGAACTTATGATTGGTCTCATATAGGATCAAGCAAGTCGGCGCCATGAACCGTCCTCCTGTGTACCTGACGCAACACTCCCTAATCGTCTGGATGCTTATCACTAGGCAATCGGTGCATTGCTGCTTCGATAAGTCCGGCGCGCACTGCACCAAAGCGTAGATCATGTCAGGCCCCACTGATTCGTTCCCCGATGCGTATTTTCTTAGCGAGCCGCCACCCGCTGCCTCGGTCCACAGACTATTTAGGAGCTTCCTCATCGCTGCGTCGTACGTGTCGGGGCTGGAGACGTTTTTTTCGGTTCTCGCCACGTAGGAGGGTTCTGTCGCGACTACACCAAAGAAAGAGGCATCTGAGTACCGGATGATGCAGTTATAGGTGTAGACAAGAGCCTCCTTTTGTAAGGGGCAGAGGCGGCGGGTGTCGGAGGCCAAGACATTGAGGCATGCTCGGCAGCCCACGGCGGTTAAGTCACCGCGGCAGAGGCCAAAGACGTAGAGGGTTTGGGAGGTGGCGGAGATGGCAGCGGAGGCATTGAAGAAGCCGAAGGAGAGGGACGAAGAGTTGGTGGTGGAGATGGAGGAGAGGAGGGTGGTGAGGGTGGTTTGGTAAGTGCTGTTGGCAGAGAAGTTGCCAGTCGAACCACAGTGGTTCGCTGGGAATTGGGCTTTTATGGGAGAAGCAAACATGAGAAGAAGCAAGAGAAGGAGATTTGGAGAATCCATTTCTTTTATGGGGGGATTGGGGTCTCTCTTTGATAGAAGTACTACTCAACAAGCTCGTTTCCTAAATGATATGACTACCATGATCAACAGGATGCAAGACACAGCGGGTCAAATCATTTCATATAAAGGTGGCTACCATGCCGGACACGCATTATTAGTTTGAGTGGATATTATTTCATAGGACATTTAAAAAGTCCTTTGTCTTTTTCCGTTTGGATCTACATCTTGTTTCCCGTGTGAAAGTATTACAGACCTTGGGTTGAATTTTTAATTAACATTGTTGTAGGAACGTGTTCAGGATCACGAAAACTTTACTTTTGTAAAACATTCGAGAATGAAAGGCTAGAGCCATCATCCACCTCTCTAATTTTTCCCCGCAAAATGCGAATTGGGTGTATTCGAGATAGGTGCCCAAAATACCATTCTTAAAGAGTATTGCCATACTAAACATCTCATGGTGTAAACAAGGATTTAGTCTTAAAATAGATTTATCGAAATATCTTAAGAAAATTTATCAATTCATCGATACTTCAACAGGAAAAAAAAAAAACACAAACCACATCAACCCGGATTACAAAATTTTTGCAGAGCAGTTGCAGAGTTGTCGGCTTTCTCAATGGGCAACGTTTGAGTCTCGAGAAGGCACTGCGTCTCTGTCTTTGGCAAGTATGCCAGAGCAATGAGGAATTCGAGTCTCGAAGAAGAATCGGCACCAATTAAAAAGGCAAAGATTGTCTTCTACGGTGTCTCTGTCCCCTGCAAGTGCATTATAATAGAAAAGGAGTCTCGTCTTTTTGCAGATATAATAAAAAAGCATTGATGCCTTCTGCTAAGCCTCTGTCTTTTGCAAGTATGATAGATAAGCAAAGAAAAACGGCGATTTCCAAGCAAATGTGGAATCTTTACCGGTGAAATCTTCAATAAAGATGATTTTTTTTTCTATAGATAATTACTAGATGTTGAGGAATCTGTTCATCTTCTTATTATTTTAGTTTCAATTTTTCTTTAGACCACTCCAAAAATAAAATTTTACATGCATAAGTCCAATATGGAACAGTGCGTCCTTAAGATTGCACGACGAAATGGACCGTATCAAATACGTCAAATATATTCTGGATTTCACTCGACCCGTTATATTAAATAAACAAATATTTATATTACTTTTGTTCGGTTAGAGGAAACTTCCACTTGAAATCATTATTACAAAATTTAAAATTAGAAGCCTGGTCTGTAGTGCTAACGGGACTGGGAGAACCTGACATCGTTAACCAAGGTCACTTTCTGAATCCCGAAGGATCTACGCTGAATTTATTCGAGAGCAGGCCTTCCGAAAGTTTGGAGGAGTTCGGCTTTGGAGGACGGTCTGCTCAGCGCCTACATAAACATTGAGAATTTTAGATCCAAGCTCGCCGATGGGTAGGGATCATGAGAATGAGAGTGGAGGCATTTTGGAAGAGAAGAGCACGAGGTCGAGGCATCGATTTTGGAGGCAAAGAAGGCCACGCCTCCTGTTGCAATATTAATGCAAGAAGTGATAGGAACTTGCAATTAATAATACGAAATTACCGAAAAACAATAATTGAGAAATAGGAAAGACATCAGTTATTTATGTAGTTCGATCTTAGTGTTAATTTCAGTGTTGAATTATTTATTATAATCGAAAAATAAGAATTACAGTCACTTATATTTTTAACTATTTTCCATACTTAAATTTCATTCAATCCCAAAGTATATATAGATAATTAAACAACTACATTTAAAACTCACAGCAGGAATCTGCCCGTGTTCCATGCTCTTCGTACTAATGATTAAAGAAGTCTTGGCCAACGTTCTCCTTACGTTCTCTAAATAAAAGCCCGACGGGCCGCTTAACGCGGAGGACCAGCATTATCTTACCTTTTTCTCGCGTCCACATTTTATAATTGAGCCAACAAATCACCTTTGACCAATCAAGAAAGAATATGATCGCCACTTTTGCCTTAACTTTTTTAAAACGGATGGAAACATCCCCATCGATTCCTCCTGTGCTTTAGGAAGAGGAAGCTTAAATTCGAACAAGGCGTGTTGTACACGGGCTCAAATTGGACATTAACCACTCTTGATGAATTGACAGAGGTGTGGGCCGATTGATCCAAAGAGAGCTAAGAGGTTCTCTCTTCTAATTACGCATTGTCTGGATTTGACATGCAAGATTTAGTTAAAAAACGAATATGTATATTAAAAGAAAAAAGAAGATGACAAAAAATTACCTGAAACCATGTTTTAAGTAAATTTATCAATGTCAGACAGCCAGCATATTACGTAGGATAGCCGGTGACGAGTGGACTGCCACACCAGCAAATTCTCATGAAAATTGACCGGAACGATTATATTTGAGTTTCACACAATGATTTTAGACTCGAGTGATCTTCCCGACACGTTCACTAGCCAATGCTTTAGCGTGCAAATGCTACATGTCCTTTAACATGCGATTTCATGCAAGACTAGACAAAGTCCATTTGACCAAATCCATTTCTTACGTATGTACAACCACTTCTCAATGGAGCTTAAGACCTTCAATTTTCTTAGATATGAAAGGAAATTACACAATTAATTCTCACAAATAAAATATGGGTGGTCATAAGATGTAGAACCTATATTAATTGTTTTTTTATATTAAAAGGAACATAGTGAAGAACAATTATTCAATTACGCACAAATAAATTCATCTTAATTTTTTCTAAAGTTACATGCACAAGTGTCCTAATAGATTAAAAACAAATTACAGCCTACAATATGTCTGCAACGTTCGGTGCATTCACCCCTCGCCACGATTCGGATGAGAATCAATTCTTGCAAAAACCAGTCATTAGACAGTGATTTCCACAATTTTGTAGTCAAGCTGCACCGTCTATCATAATTCGTTGACTAGCATTTTTTTACCACGGACTTTAATGGTCTCGAGGACCTCGTGGGGTCAGGAAATTGGATTAAAAGAGAGATCCGAATTCCCGGCGTGTTAAAAAAGAGACCCAACTAAAGAGAGGCCTAAAACTGCAAGACCCTTCTTCTTCTCTCTTTCTCAGAGCAAACTATTCATCTTTAAAAAACTTTTTCTTTCTGTAGTTCTCTCGTAGGCTCTTAGCTTCAGAATCTGAAGCTGAGAGCCTACTCCTCATTTGATTTCTCATTTTTTTTTATTTTGCTTGTCTTTTCTTTTCTCTCCCGATCTGTTTTGAGAGTTTGTTTGTCTGAATAAATTTCTGCAGCGGATCTCGAGTGACTGTGGAGTCCATTTCTGTCCTTATTGAGGAGGATGATCGTGATGTGGTTCCACAATCTCTCCAAGATTCAACCGCTCTTCTCTTCTGATTTAGATTTCAATCTAAATTTGGGGGTTTTGCTCTTTCGATCTATATTTGGAGTTCCTTCCAGGTACTTTGATCTATGTTCCTATCATCTTTTAATGTTGCTATTCCAGCATGGCAATGGTGATGAGAGTGTACATCGCAAAGTGGAAGTGAAGATATTGGCGTGTGCTCATCACTGAGTATAGTGATTGGCCGCAAAAAGTTTATACTGGAAGATCTATTCTTAAGGGATAAGAGTACTCACTACAGATTATGCTTTGTTATGTGTAGGTTTGCTAGACTTGAAATATTTCTGTGTACCTCCCATGTATTATTTAGATAAATGAATGAAATCTTTTTTTCGACAAAAAAAGAGACCTGACACAATATTGATGGTAGCGTGGACTTTCCTGTTATCGGGGACTTCGTGGGGTCGGGACCTAGTGTTCAAAAACGAAGAAGCGATCTCAAGGACATAATTATATGTTGCAGCTGACATGAACAAGATTCCTTACTCCAAAACGCCAGCCTTCACCATTCGTTTCTAACCTATTTGTACCCTTTCTTTATGGAATAACGTAAGCGTTAACCATTGAACCCGAGACACTAGAGCCAAATTTCAACTTCTTTCATACCGCCTTAGAGTGTTGAAAGTTGTTTATTAGGGATTCTTGATGGTCCTGGTTGATTTTATACAAATATCTTGGATTATGAGTGAACTTGTGCGAGAGCCTCTAACCCAATATCAGTAAGGTTGTTCTTCCAAGATTGGGGTAGAATGCAAACCTCTCTAGCTGATGCACTTTCCGCTCTAATTTGATCTTGAGATATTGAAATACGATGCAGTATGACTTGGTGAAAAGAGCAGGCATAATCATTAAGCAGTGTGAAATGTTATAGCCTAGTCAAGAACGTTTCGTCTTTTTTTTTTATATCTTTTTGCCAAGTAGTCAACAAAGTTATAAGCTCACCAATTTCTGCAAAAAGGAGTAGCTATCATATAATCTTCTTTTCCAGTGTACATTTTACTGAATGCAAAAAGAGTATTTTTCAATCAATGAGTTAAAGACTTAAAATAAGTATCAACAATATATAGTGGCGACGACATGTCAAGGAGGGGCCGAAAAGACGATCGTTCAAATTTTGATAAAACGAAAAAATGATCCAATAGTTTTAAAGATAGCGCAATTGATAAACTCAAGATTGGCGAACTCAGAATGACCTGAAATTTAGCAAGTCGTACGGAAACAAGCTGCTGATCAAAATTCACTGCCATGCAATAATCAACGTCATTTTTTCGCTTTTCAGAATTGTCTACATGGGTCTTAGGATTATTTTTGTTATCCTAATGGCATTTTCATAATAATTAAATTTTTGATTATAATATTTCTTATAAGATTTTGTGTTATAATTATGTTTCTTTTTTTAACACCATATGAAAAGGGTGTTTTAATGTTTCGAAGAGGCAGACTTTTCACTATTTTGATTTTGATAATTACACTTGAGAGAACGGTTTATTCATCTATTAATTTTAATTCTTTTTTAGTCAATTTTCTATTACGTTTTGGCATCAGCAATCGTTATCAATATTCAGATGCAATGACAGATCTTGGGAGCATGGGCAAAGTGTTCATAGTATGATCTACTTCTATTGCTTTGAGGAAGATCAAATGTGTAACATCTTCCACCTCGCCACCGATAATATTGTCCGCTTTGGGCCCCACTAGTTCTCACGGCTTTGCTTTTCATTAGGTTTACCATCCTCGTGGCCCTCCATGACACACACGATCGCGCAACTCGGGAAAACACATTATTTGTGGGTCAAGGGCGGAGTCCTACTTATAAACTAGCTTAGGACTCTCTCCTTAAGTGATGCTCCCCCCTTATGGCACAGCATCCTCGTTGTGCCCTTAGCTATACCAGTGAGCACCAACTATGGTCACCACATGCCTTCAAGAGTCGGCTTTAATACCACTTTATAATATCCTCCGCCTCCCCATCGGCAATATTGTTTGGTTTGGGCCCCATTGACTCTCACGGCTTTATTTTTTCTTAGGTCTACTATCATCGCTGCTTTCCGTGGCAACTACGAGCATTGTAACAGCCCGTTTTTGGGGACTTTTATTGAGGAAAATTGCATTTTATGGCCTTGAGAAATTAAATTGGACTTAGGGAAAAGTATTTAATTTTCCTTCCTTAATTTCACATTTTCCCTATTTTTCCTTATTTTTCACTATTTTCTTTCTTTTTCTTTCTTTTCTCCGTATTTTAATATTTTCCTCCTTTTCCCTGCGCATGTGCCGGCCCAGCCCTCTTTCCCTTATTGCCTCCCGGCCCTTCGACAACTTCCTTTTCCCTCGCACGTGGGCCCAGACCCGGCCCACCTCCCTTTTCCCTTTTTCTTTTCCTTTTTCTTTTCTCATCCACTGTTCTTCTTCCTCGTGTGCACACTCTTCCTGCAAACCCTAGCTGCGCCCTCTTCAGTCTCCGGGGAGCATCCACGTCGCCTTGGCTTGTCGACACAGCACGTTACCACCGACGCCAAGCCACACCAGAGTCACTTGCACCGAAGCTTCCCTATTTTCCCTCGCTGGAGCCCTGCCCCTGTTTCTCCGGCCGGGGTCCCTGTCAAATCTAGCTGTCGTCGAGCACCGCCCACTGCTCGATCCGGCGGGAGACCTAGTCCACTGGACATCCCCTGCTCAGCTGCTGATCACAGACGCGTTCCCAGCTCTGATCTCCTAGCCACGGGCACCCATCCCGGCCAGTTGCGGTCACGGACCACCCTCCATCTGGTTCCAGCCACGAATAGCTCGAGTGGCCCTTGATCCGGCCTGTCTAGCTCGTCTAGTTGACCTAGCCACCTCGTCCAATTGTCCGGTCAGCTCACCGGACCTTCGCCAGCATTCTCGCCGGACATCACCGGACCTTCGCTGGAATTTTCGCCAGAAAAGCTTCCTTCGCTGGGTTACCTACAATATGAATTTTACTGATTTTTAACCTATTTTTAACCCCAACTCTAATAGTTTGGAATTTCGATTGGACAACGTTATATACTATCAGTTTGTACTATCAGTTTGTTTTGTCATGGGTTTGATTTAATAAATGTTACTCTTTTAATCCTGCCCAGCAGTTATGAAAGAAACTTAATGTCTATATAATCACAAAGCTTATATTTCCAGTACCAAACAAGAAAGAAAAAGCACCTCCACACATTCATACTAATTATTCAAAACCCAACTTAAATAGGATATCGCGAGTTCAAAAAACATATAATCTTAGTATTTTTCATACTTCCAAATCCAAGTTCAAGCTCAAAGTGGAGCTCTTAAACTCTAGCTCGAGTTAATTGCTATGTGCTGAGATTTACTTTTGATAATTGACCTCACGAATGTCAAGCTTTCACTTCTAAAAAAATTTCTCCAAGTAAATACTTAAGGCTTAATCAATAGCTCATTCAAACTAGAGGGCGAGCGTCGCAATCTCAATTTATTTGAGCTGAGTCTTACAATTTCAAGTGCTCTTGAGTCAACACAATCAGAGGGATAATTAAGCAATATAAGGCGGAGTGAAAAGATATGACGTCGCTAAAGCTTAAGCAACATCTTGTATTGATAACCTCTTGGATAAGTTACAATCGATGCATACTTTCCAAATGTCCCAATAGAACAAACTTCCTGTAGCAAGTCTAGTACATAAAATCTCAATCTTCTTGTAGCACGCTCAATTTAATGAGTTGGTCAATTGCAAAAACAAAAAGATGGAGACGCAAATGACATTTATTGAAGAGTGATATGCACCAACACTTATGGGAGATATACCAGTTGTTACATCATCCCTTCACTACCTAAGTTATATCAAAATTGAACAATTGAGATCTGGAAATTTGATATGCTTGACCCATAACCAAGAAACACGACTCATGCCAGGAAGATTATACTGCGGTCAAACTATAAATAACGCTTTATATGTGAAGACGAGTTCAAACTGGTCGTCTTACCAAAACCCGTAAGATACATCCGTAAACTATAGTATGTTGTAATTATAATCGGATGCACCACGAGAGGAAAAGACCGGGCAGGTTTTTGTAATGCACGCGGCGGGAAGTCAAAAGATTCAGTTCATGAAAGTTACATGTATAATAAAAAGGGTAAGTACATGATAAGATGAAATGGTTAACCATCTGAAAAGCTTTTAAATGGTGGAATCATATGACTAAGTAGAGAATTAGAGACAAATTATCATTATTTCTTGGCAGCTAAAAACAATATGTATCTTATATCTGGGTTTAGACCAAACTATCAAGGAGGAGGTTAACTAAAATCACGCCTAAAATAACCTAGTCCCACACGAATTTTGTAAGAGCAAGCTGTTCTAGCTGCCCCTGTCTTTACGCAACTAGTGTCGGGTACGAAATTTTTCGAACATCCTCTGAATCTGTATGTAGTCTCATGGCCATATAAATCTTCAATATTTTAGAGGAAGTACTAAGCAATGAGAATGTAATTTGATGATCCGAAAACGTCCACACACACAAAAAGTAATGTACAGAGCACAACGATCTCCCATTTTCTAAGACTACCGTGGATATGGCTCGGTCATAGAGGTCTCGTTTCTTGAGAACTGGTTCAATTTGCTTGTTGAGTCTCGCATGGAAGACATGTCATATTCAATGCTGTGCAGCAAGAATGCGGGTCTCGACGGCACCTAGAGAGTAACCGAGTGGCTGTTTAGCATGAGAAGGACTGAGGCCATTGTAGGCCGGCTAGCCACGTTTTCTTGGACCCATAGTAGACCAATGTGGATGCACCTTGCAATTTCAGTACTCAAAGCATCAGTTATAGACGGATCGATGATGTTAGATATTGATCCTTCCCTCCAATTCTTCCAAACCTGTAAACATTTGATAAACATTGAACATATTGATCTCTGTGATATAATGTGAAATGAAAAAGTACATTCTTATACTCACGTAACCTATAAGGACCTCCATGCCGTCGCCCACGTGGAACAGATTGTTTTTTCGTCCACTTATAATCTCCAGAAGCAACACTCCAAAACTAAACACATCTGACTTGACTGAGAAGTTTCCATGCATCGCATACTCGGGTGCCATATATCCGCTGTGCTTCACAGTAAGTTCATTGTATTAGTTCTATAGTTTGCTTTGGTTTTTTTGCCAATCATTAGCTTTAGGAGGTTGGGGCACTTACTAGGTCCCCACGATTCGTTTTGTCTTGGCCTGAGATTGATCCAACTTGAATAACCTTGCCATACCGAAATCTGATATCTTAGGATTCATGTCTAAGTCCAATAAAATGTTGCCAGCTTTGAGGTCCCGATGGATGATACGAAGTCGAGAGTCTTCATGTAGGTAAAGCATTCCACGAGCAACACCCATTATTATCTTGTGACGCTTATCCCAGTTGAGATTTGCATGCCTCAAGGGATCTACACAATTTGACGGAATCACATTTTATAATATGTCCATCAATCATTTTGTGAGGTTCTAATTTCTCAAATGATAACTGGAGAAACATACCGAATATCAATTGATCAAGGCTCAAATTTGGCACAAACTCATAAATGAGAAGCTGTTCGACTCCTTCCAAACAGAAACCTAGGAGCCTAACCAAGTTCCTGTGTTGTAGCCTAGCTAGTAACTTGACCTCATTCTTGAATTCTTTTTTCCCTTGGTTGGAATTTTGCGATAGCCGTTTTACTGCAATTTCTTTTCCGTTGGAGAGTTGACCCTAAAATTTCATCAAATTAGGTCCTTGTGAGTATCGATTGGAACATCGAAAAATTTGAAAGTGTTTAGATTAATGTTATCTTTGACTATTTGGTTGCTTAAATTTTACACAAGAGATAAGAGGATGTACTTTCATAATTATTACCATGTAAACAGCACCAAAACCGCCTTGTCCAAGCTTCTTGGAATCAGAGAAGTTATTCGTTGCTACTTTGATAGTATTGAAATCAAATTGCAGCGACTCCACCGCGTTAATTTTGTCCACAGCTTCACCTAAAAAGACAATAAAAGGCGGTCATTCATAGGTGGCATCATCATCTTTTTATAGTTTTCATAATGAAAGTTTCACGAACTTTCAGCATATATAATAGCACCTACAGGCATTACTTGTAAAACCTAAACTCTATATCCATAACTCTTACAAAGTTTTTAGCATAATTGTGGAAAGCCATGCAGCACTTGCTACTTTGCAAGTGCAAAAAGATAATTACTAGTCAACTTGATGATTTTCATGATCTTGCAAATGGATAAAGACTTGCCTTCGACACTTTGTCTGGGCTGCTTGATCTTCCTTTTCGCTTTCAGGAGCACAAAAACGCCAACTGCAAGTAGTGCAGAAACACTCGTGACAACCGCAATGATCACGGTCCTTGTCAAATTGCTCTTTCCAACTGCAACGGCAAAGGCACGTTATGTTTATGATGATTGCTCACTGATTTTGAAGGAACTCATATTGCAAAGATATGAGAAGAATGGATATGCACCACAAATTACAATGTGAAAAATATATGGCGGGAATCTGGATCTGTCAACCTACCAATTTTCATCTAATAAGATTCAAAATATATCACATGATTCATTAAGAATTTAACTTTTTAGGGATAATTGGTTGCCTTTTCGACTTCAATTGCGTTACTTTCAGGATTTACTCAGGGAATTGGTTTAAAGAAACAGAGCGGAGCAAGAAATATTCAATGCAAATATGCAAACTTTTGCGAAGTTATTAGACACTCCTGATGTGCACATCTGGGACCGATGCATACATGCAGACCACCAAAAATCGATTTTCTGATCTTAGAAGAACGCCGCAATGGAGGTGGTCTTAAAGATGGACCCTGTGAATTGTAACTCCGATTCGATTTAGATGTCTGGTGCTCCTTTTCTCTGGCTTACACAATAATTTTGAAATACATGTCAACATTAGAGATATACAATAAATCATTCTTGTCAAATCAGTCTCTGGAGTTGAATGCATCACTAGAAATTTAGAAAGCCGTAGTCTAGTTAATCCCATCTAGTGACGTACTATTCCTTCTTCTTCTTTCACGACCACAGCCATCTAACTGACCACCTTCTCTGCTCTACAGATGGTTGCTTTCGTAATGTAACTCTAGATCGATTTAGATCTGACTTTCTCTCCCTCAGATACCACTATGATTAAACATATCTTCTTTTGCCAAAAACATGGACCTACATATACGTTCTTTCTCGACAAAAAGCATATATTCATTAAAAATTACACAATTTACTGAGCATATAATAATAAAGATAAGCTTATGATATGTGGAGCATGTAGATTTAGCTCATACAAAGAATTGATTGTTGAATCCCACCTAAAACCTGCATAATTTTATAGGGGAAAAAGAAGAAGACCCAAACACCGTCTACCTAATTCCTGAACGAGAGCTAACATACCTAGTGGTGAAGGCAGCATATCTCTCTCATGAGATGGTGCTAGTGGTGAAGGCAGCACATCTCTCTCATCAGATGGTGGCGGTGGCGGAAGTGGCTCACTGACCGCGTTGAAGAACCGATGATTGGTCTCATATAGGATCAAGCAATTTGGCACCATGAACCGTCCTCCTGTGTACCGGACACAGCACTCCCTTATCGTCTGGACGCCTATCACTAGGCAATCACTGCACTGTCGCTCCGTTAAGTCTGGTGTGCACTGCGCCAAAGCGTAGATCATGTCAGACCCCGCTAATTCGTTCCCCAATGCGTATTTTATTAGTGAGCCGCCAGCCGCTGCCTCGGTCCACAGACTATTTAGGAGTTTCCTCATCGCTGCGTCGTACGTGTCGGGGCTGGAGACGCTGTCTTCGGTGCTCTCCACATAGGAGGGTTCTGTCGCGACTACACCGAAGAAAGAGGCATCTGAGTACCGGATGATGCAGTTATAGGTGTAGACAAGTGCCTCCTTTTGTAGGGGGCAGAGGCGGCGGGTGTCGGAGGCCAAGACATTGAGGCATGCTCGGCAGCTCACGGCGGTTAAGTCACCGCGGCAGAGGCCAAAGACGTAGAGGGTCTGGGAGGTGGCGGAGATGGCAGCGGAGGCATTGAAGAAGCCGTAGGAGAGGGACGAGGAATTGGTGGTGGAAATGGAGGAGAGGAGGGTGGTGAGGGTGCTTTGATAGGTGCTGTTGGTGGAGAAGTTGCCAGTCGAACCACAGTGGTTCGCTGGGAATTGGGCTTTTATGGGAGAAGCAAACATAAGAAGAAGCGAGAGAAGTAGATTTCGAGAATCCATTCTTTTTTGAGTGGTTCGGGTCTCTCTTTGATGGAAGTGTTACTCAAGGAGCTCGTTCCCTGAATGATATGACTACCATGATCGACAGGATGCGAACAGAACGGTCAAATCATTTCATATAAAGGCGGCTACCATGCCCAGTACGCATTATTAGTTTGAGTGCATATTATTTCGTAGGACATTTAATAAGTCCTTTGTCCATTTCCGTTTGGATGAACATCTAGTTTCGCGTGTGAAAGTGTTAAAGAAGTTCGGTTTAGTTTGAAATTTACTTTGATGTAGAAACGTGTTCAGGATCACAGAAATTTTACATATTGTAAAACCTTCAAGAATGAAAGGCTAGAGCCATCATCCACCTCTCTAATTTTGGCTTGAAAGATCCGTTACGGGGTTGGGTGAATTTGAGATAGGTGCCAAAAACACCATTTTTAAAGAGTATTGTCATAATGAAAATCTCATGATGTAAATTAAGGGTTTAGTTTTAAAAATGTAAATTTATCGAAATATCTTATGAACTTTTCTCAACTCATTGATACTTTAGCGGAAAAAGGAAAAAAAAAACACAAAACACATCAACCTAGATTACAAAACTTTTGCAGAGCAATTGCCGAGTTGTCGTCTTTCTCAATGGGCGACGTTTGAGTCTTGAGAAGGTGCTGAGTCTCTATCTTTGGCAGGTATGCCGGAGGAATGAGAAATTCGAGTCTCGAAGAAGAGTTGGCACCAATGGTAAAGCAAAGATTACCTTCTATGGAGTCTCTATCCCCTGCAATTATAATAGAAAAGGACTCTTGTCTTTTTGCAGATATAATAGAAAAGCATTGACGCCTTCTGCTAGGTCTTTGTCTTTTGCAAGTATGATAGAAAAGCAAACAAAAACGGCTATTTCCAAGCAGATGTGGAATCATATTGACTAGATGTAAAGAAATTTTGATCATCTTCTTATGGTTTTAGTTTCAAGTTTTAGAGCACTCTAAAAATAAAATTTTATGCATAAGTCTGACATGGTACAAAGCGTCCTTAAGATCGCATGAGGAAGTGGACCATGTCAAATGCACCGAATGTGACACGGACCTCACTTGACTCACTATATTAAGGCTCCGCTCGTTTCTAAAAAAATATAACATTTTTAGAAAATATTTTCCATGAAATTATTATCTTGAAAGATAAAAATATTTTCAGGTGTTTGTTTGAAATTTAGGGAAAATTATAAATAAAAAATCGACTTTTAATTTTTTAATTTTACATTAGTTGGTTGTTGGCCACAAGCCTCACCAAGTCTCGACGAGCTCCCGACTTGCCACCATAAGCTACAAACTTGCCAATCTAAGGCTAGCCTCAAGCTCGCCTCTAGAGACTGCGAGTTGGAGCTAGCTACTAGAGGCTACCAGCTTGCTAGCCTTGGGTGAGGTCGAGACACAATGCTAGAGGCCATGATTTTTTCAGATAAATAAAGAAAACGAAAATATTTTCCCCTTTTGAAAAAGTGAAAAAAATTTCCCAACTTTTGAAGGTATTTTTCTATTGATTGAAAATAATTTCCTTGACTAATTAGTTTTCAGTGAAACGAACGATAAAATCCGTAAAATATTTTCATGAAATGAATGGAGCCTAAATAAAAAAAATATTTATATATCTTTTTTCGGTTAGAGGAAACTTCCACTTGATTCCATTATTACATAATTTAAAATTTGAAGACTGGTGTGTAGCGCTAATGGGAATGGGAGAACCTGACATAGTTAACCAAGAACGACGAAAAAGTCCTTTGAGCAATAGCTTAAACATAAAAAAATATTTTGGAAATGAAAAGAAACAACTTGCAAATTGAATGATTGCTAATGAATGGATGGACCGCCCTTTGATCTCCTAATTGGGAGATCGTCCCCAAATTTAAATTCTGATCGGCTATGAACCACAAACGGTAAAAGTTTTAGGGTTTGTGCGAAAAAATTTCCCCGCGATATATTGGAACGTGCTTTTTGATATCAATAGTTGGTAAATCAGCCTACATGACATGGATTAAACACGTCTTTGATTGCGCATGTAATCTGCCACTTCTTCTAGACATAAAAGAGACATAAGCTGATAAGAATAGATCAGCTATTTCCTATTGAATGTTTTAGACCATAAAGGTTATTCACATAAATATATATATAGTTGCACAAGTATAATTCTATATGTAGCTCTCACGCGGTCAAGAGATCGTATAAAAGGATGTGGAGAAGTAAATTTTTGAATTTTTTGGATCATACTTTCTGTTTTCTCTTACTGTTCAACTTATTTATGTTTTTTTTAATCTTTAATTGTTCATCTTTCCCTTTTTTTTCTTTTGGTTCGCAATGGTCAGCATCTCCAATTGTGAACGATACTGAAGACCATCTCGACTCACAAAGGAGCTCACACCGAAGAACCAGCCATGGAAATGCAAGATCCGCCTCCAAAACCCTAACTACAACCCCCACAGTCGCTCTCCTCAGGAACTCCATCTAACACCAACGTTCCCCGCCCCGCACGATGGTCACCACCGGCGAGCGCATTTGAAGGTCAATTTTCGAATCCTAGAGGACCTGCGCCGGATCCGTTCGAGAGCAGGCGTTCCGGAAGCTTCGAGGACTTCGTGTTCGGAGGATGATCTTCTCAACGCCTCCATAGATATTGAGAATATTAGATCCAACCTCGTTGATGGGTAGGGACCATGTAAATGAGAGTGGAGGCGATTTGGGAGAGAAGAGCGTGAGGCCGAGGCATCGGTTTCGTAACTCAGTGGATAGTTCTTAGACTTTGGAGAATATGAAGGCAAAGAAGGCCATGGCTCCTGTTGTAATACTAATGCTGATAGGATCTTGTGATTTAAATCAATGTGAAAATTATCAGAGATATAAACGAAAAATTGTAAGAACATAAGAGATTTACGTGGTTTAGTCCAAGTGACGACTGTAATATTTATACCATGGAAAGAGATAGCATCAAATAATATAATATAATTGAAGAATGAGAGTTATGATCCGTAATACACTCAAGTGTTTCATACATCTAGATATCACTCAATTTCAAAGTGTTTATAAATAGATAGCAACTCAATCAATGTAAAACTCATAGCACAAATTCGATCGTGTGTAAAGCTCTTCGTACCAGTGATTAAAGAACTCTTCGTTGAAGTTCTTTGTACGTTCTCCGAAGAAAAAACCCGCAGGTCGCTTAACAACGCGCGGCTATATATATTGACCAACAAATCAACTTTGACCAATCAAGAAACGATATGGTCTTCATTTGCCTTATATCTTTTTCACACTGGAGGAAACATCTTTGTCAATTCATCCCGTGCTTTAAGAAGAAAAAAATAGATAAGGCCAAGAGGAGTCCAACTAAACTAACATCTGGTCGAACTTTGACTGTTGATCTATGTCGACAATTGAATCCCAAGTAGGCGTATCGTACAGGGGCTTAAATTCGACTGTTGAGACATTTTATATAATTTGTTGACGACATAACGGAGCTATGGATGATTGATCCAAAGAAAACTAAGAGGCTTTCTTTTTTTAAATTACAAATCAGCTGGATTTGATATGCAAGATTTAGTATAAAGAAAAAGAGAAAGATGGATATGAAAAAAAGAAGAAGATGAAGGGTAAAAGAAAAAAAAAACTATAAAATTCAAAAAATAACTCTAAACCATGTTGTTTTGAGCAAATTTATCCATGTCAGATAGCCGGTATGCTATGGAGGATAGCTAGCGACGAGTGGATAATGACGTCAGCAATTTCTGGTAAGAATTGATGGGAAGGATGACACCGAGTTTCACTTAAAGATTTTAGTCTAAATTGGAAATTTGAAAAAATTTATGCCTAAATTGCTATGCGTAGAACAAGTTTAATATTGTTTGAATAATAATCTGCAGGCATCCACTAGCCAATGCTTTATAGCATGCTAATGAACTACATGTCCTTTACCATGAAATTTCATGCGAGACTAGACTTTGTCCTTTTGACCAAATCCATTTCTCAATGAAGATTAATACCTTCAATTTGCTAAGAGGTATAAAAAGAAATTACATAATTTATCCTCGCAATTAGAATGTGGGTGGCATAAGACCTAGAAGCCATAAAAGAAATTATTTTATTTCAAAAGGAACATAATTAAGAACAATTGTTCAATTCAACACGAATAAGTACATCTTAAATTTTCTTTAAAAAAATACGTACAAGTGTCCTAATAACGACTAAACACAAATTGCGCCCCAGAAAATGTCTTAAACGTTCAGTGTATCATCTCTCGCCATGATTCGGATGAGAAAGTAGTCCGGTTGTCCTCTTCTTTACATTCGGTATATTCACGTGGAATCAATTCTTGCAAAAATCAGTCAAGCTGCACGAATTGTCTTTCACAATTCGTTGACTAGCATTGAACATGGACTTTGATGGTCTCGTTTGACCTCGTGGGTTCAGGCAGTTGCGATAAAAATAATTCATAATATAAGGTAAAAACATTAAGAGTTGAATGTGGTACTAGAACCATAACTCATGACTTATTTTTTTTAGATGAGCGCTATGGCTTTTAATTCGTATAGGTCATAAGAAAGCTAAAATGAAGATGATTGAAGCTACAAGGAGGAAAAGAAAAGTTTTAGCTTCACCCAGAAGCGTTCTATTGTTGAAAATTAAAAAAGCGATCTCAAGGACAACATTATATGGAATAGCCGACGTAAACAAGATCCCTTCTCCAAAAGGCCAGCCTCCACCTTTCGTTTCTAACCTAATTGTACCCTTTCTCTGTTGAATATCGTAAGCGTTAAGCATTGAACCCTCGACACTAGAGCCAAATTTCAACTTCTTTCATTCCGCCTTAAAGTATTGAAATTGGTTTAGTTCGGATTCTTGATGGGCCTGGTTGATTATATACACATCTTGGATTATGAGTGATTTTGTGCGAGAGCCTCTAACACAGTATAAGTAAAGTTGTTCTTCCGAGATTAGGGTAGAATGCAAACCTCTCTAACTGATGCTCTTTCTGGTCTAATTTGATCTTGAGATACTGAAATATGATGCGATATGACTTGGTGAAAAGAGGAGGCATAATCAATTAGCAGTGTGAAATAGTATAGCGTAGTCAAGAAAGTTTCGTTTATTTTTTCCTTTTGTCAAGTAGTCAACAGAGGTATAAGCTCAGCAATTTCTACTGAAAGGAGTAGCTATTACATAATCTTTTCCAGTGTCCGTTTTAGTCAACGCAAAGGGGGTATTTTCAATCAATGAGTAAAAGACTTAAAACCAGTATCGACAATGTATAGTGGAGACAACATGTCAAGGAGGTGCCTCAAAAACCGTCGTTCAAATTCCAATAATAGTAAGTAGGGATGAGCATTATATACCGCCCACCTAGGAACCGCCCGGTACGGTCAGTTCCGAGCGGTTCTAAAAAGTAATGGGCATGTTCAAATGTGAGATCGAATGGCTGAGGGCAAAGCAGGTTACTCCTGACCTGCAAGTACGCAGGTCAGAGGATCCATTTTTAGGAGGAAGACGATGAACAGTAACAAGGGAGAAGAAAAAGAAAAAGAAAGGGGGATAAAAAGGAAGTTGGGCAAGAGAGAAGCTGGGCCCCGCGCGTGCTGGAGATGGAAAGTGGGCCGGAAGACTGGACCGTTACAGGTAAGCCTTGGTTGTCTATTGCCAATTTTTTTATTTTAATTTTCTCATATGCTATGACAATTCATACATAAATTACGACAAGAGACGTGATTTTAACTTGATAAAATTGGAGGATCGATTCCCTGGTGCACTAAAAAATGGTCTCTCTAAGTAATTGCGATTGAACGAAGAACATGTGGCATGCCTAAGGTTAAAATGTAGACATGTCCGTTTGCAACGTGCCGTTTTTGTAAAATATGATCGCTTAGTTATTGAGATAACACATTGGCTTTGATTTGTCTTGTCTTTATGAAGTGGAAGAGAAGAACCTACTCTTTTTATCTCCTTCACTGCCGGGGCTCACATGCATTATCAATTATCATTTATGAATAGCGACGAACCTAGATTTTTAGGATCGGAAGACCAAGCATGTGCTTGATTATAATGTATTTGCTTTTTTAAGAAAGTGTAAAATAACGCTAAATTATCTTCTCAATTCCCCATCCAATAAAAAATGCAAACGTTGGCACGCAAAATCAATGAACTTGTGGACTACCGTTGGCATAAAACTGCGTAAAATTGAAAATTTGATGAAAGTTTAGCCACAGTCGGGCATTAGCGCCTGGACGTGTGGCATGAACCCTCGTGGGTTTGATAAGAGCTACCAAATTTTGTAAGAGCAAGCAGTTACAGCTGTTCTTGTCTTTACAAATATAGTGTAAGACATGACCTCTTGAGAGTGTCCTTCACATGCAACATTGTGAGTCTGGATACAATTCCAAGCCAATGAAGCCATAAAACTCCTTCATAATCTAGAGGAAGAATTAAATCATGAGAATGTCATTTTGATGATCTGAAAACCATGACTTACACTCAAATTAGTGCGCAGTGCACCCTGGTCTCTTGTTTTTCAAGGCTACCGTGGATATGGCTTGGTCACATAGGCTTCGTTGTTGGAGATCTGGTTCGATTGTCTTCTCGATCTGCAATCCCTCATAGGTGACATATCAGGTTCGACACTGCTGTGCATGAAAAATGCAGGTTGCGACGGCACATGGAAAGTGACCAAGTGGCTGTTAAGCATGAGAAAGACTGAGGTCATTGGGGGCCGGTCAGCCATGTTTTCTTGGACACATAGTAGACC